>JACEOJ010000176.1:0-79853 GCA_013761285.1 Campoletis sonorensis
AAAAGACTTGCACGAGTGGCGGTGCATATATTATTTAAAAAATTTGGTGTAATTAAAACATATGTTTCATTACATGGTCATTTTAATTTTTCTTAATAATAAAATACAAAATACATAATCAAAAAAAAATGGTTTTCTCCAGGAACGTCGGGCGAATGCTGTTGAAAAGAATTGGATGCGGTAATCCGTGCAGGTGGCGCCATCTGTGAGGTTTGAACAGAAAACTTCTCCAGTTTTCCATACCGACAGTTAGGGTTAGTCTTCACGAGTGGTAGAGATGGTCTCTGGTAGAGAATTTCGTTTGGGGGAGATTGAGAGTGATGGAGATTTCCCTGGTGGAGTTGTTATTGGGTGAGTTGGATGTGGTGGAGATTGACTTGGTAGAGATGGCTTCGATGGACATTGTCATTGGTAGAGATTGTTATTGGTGGAGAAAAGTTTGGTAGAGTTGACGCGTGGTAGAGTGTGCCCCCTGGTGGAGTTTTCCTTGGTGGAGTTGGTTCTGGTAGACATGTGCATGGTGGAGTTTTTTTTTGGGTGAGTTTGGGTGAGTTGTTGCAGTGCCGACCAGAGCGCTCACCGTGGCTCAATTCCACACTACATCTTTCCTCGGTTTTTACGTCTGAATTCGTTTTGACAAAACGTAATACTTCAGAGTGTAGACCGGAGCCAATCAAATCACACATAATAATAATAAATTAAGATCGTGAGTTGTTTTGTGTACAAATTTTGACTCTTAACCTCAAAAAAATGGCAACCGTTTTCGGTCCAACACGTAACTCTCACTTTTCTTGGCTATGTGACGTTTAATTGTATCAAAAATAAAGATTTCAGCGGAGCAATTCTAGCGGCTTGATAATGGCGAGATACTCGAGCGACTCTGATTCCGATCGGAGTAGCAGACACCGAAAAAAACATTACGGAAGATCAAGGTGGTTTGCTTAACAATATTATTTTATTTATTTCTCCATAAACGCATAAAATGTCGATCGAATGAAAAGTTGGGAAGAGAGATTTTGATGTTGTGAACGTTGACAGATCGAGCGATTCTGACTCGAGCGACAGTTGGTACAAAAAGCGTTCGTCCAAAAATAATTCGAGCAGATCAAAAGGCAGACGAGAGCGAACAAGCAGGTCAAAAAGTAGAGAACGTCCGGATAGATCCTCTAAGTCCTCTACTTATAAATCATCGAGAACAAATTCCAAAGACCAGGAAAAAGGACGACGGTATCGTTCCAAGAAATCCAAATCTCCTTCACCGGACGTCAGCAGAAGGAAAGCCGCTGGTTCGCCCTCAGCCGACAAGTCATCCACCAAATCGAGCAGCGTCCAATCCAGTGGATCCAAGCCAACTACTCAAAAATGTAAATATCTCTTGTTCATATTTTAATTTAATAATAATAATAATAATAATAATAAAATGTGAATCATTTCATTTGCCGAACAAATGTGCCTTACGAGCCAAAAATTTATTCCAAATTTATTTTGCTGATTTATTAACCGTTTTGTTTCACAGTCGATTTTACCATCGAGCCCAGAATAAAAGAAACCGTTTTGGAGGAAATAAACTCTGAAAGTTTCACTCCTAAGACTTTCTCTTCGTCCGCTTCTTCCACAAAGGAAAACAAATTTAGAAACCTTGTCATTGACGTGTCAGCTGAAACGATTCAGACGGCGCCGGTGAAAAATTCTAGCAATACCATCGAAAGCATATTTCACACATCGGTAATTATTCGGCTTCTCTTTTTTTTCAGTCTTTCCACATGATTCTAGCGTCCCAACACCTTGACCCTTTGACACACATTTTCTACCGACCTCATGGGATTTTGGCAGTCGTTGGAATTAAAATTTCGAAAATAACTTCTATTGTTCACAATTCTATTGTTTATTTAGTTGTCGTATAGGAACGATCGCATCTCAAGTTTTTCTTAAAAAATACCATGGATCGCAGAATGAAAAAAAAATTTAAGTTTGAAAATTTGCCAAAAACTAAAAACCCCACGTCAAGGTATAATTGCAACAGTTTGTTCCACAGGAAAATCGTGAATGAAAGGGTCAATCAATAGAATTTTATTTTACTATATGCCCTCTTCGTTTGACTGACTAAACCGCAGTTAATATTTTTGGCATTGGCCACTTTTCTATTCTCCAGATAATGATGGACCAAGAGGCTCGTTTTGACAAATGGGTGAAAAAACTTTATACCTTGAGGCAGAAAGCTATATCGGAAGTGAATCACACCAGCGTGGCCTAAAACTGAAGGAACTTCTGAGATCAGCCCGCTGATTTCTCCAAGTACCAATCTTCATATGGTCGTCGAATACGATCGTCGTTTTCGTATTTGTCTTTTCCATTTCGCCATTTCTATATACGCAGAGTTTCGAATTGAATATTCGAATACACGCAGAGTTTTTTCAAATATCGCAGACTGCTGGCCCCATCTCGATCAACTCCAATGTCGTGCGAAACGATGATACACAAATAATTCTTAATAAACTAATTAACAAGAAAAACAGAATCGTCATTTCGTACTATTTATATTTTTCGTACCTGCTTACATTGCCAGATTATCATTCTCTCTATCTATACATAGATATTTTTGTATTATAATTATTATTATCATTATTATTTTCTTTTAATATACATATACGTGAGTTTAATATTTTACGATTACGACTTTGGTTAACGAAACGAATAAGATGGGATAAAATAGTGTCTAGAGTTGCTTTCGTCACGGCGTGTCTCCGAGCCTCGTGGCTCTTTATATTATTTTCTACCAACAACGAAATAGCCGGATTATGTTTCGTTCGCAGAGCGCCATAAGCGTCATTGGCGAAACGGGGTCTCCGGCTATTTGTTGCATATCCATACGATTCCTCGTCCAACGAGAATGCGATATTTAAAAAAATTGTCGACAAAGCCAGCATCGAATTGATACACGAGCGTCGCGCTTCACACCGTCATCTGCCTCTTATCTCGATAATACACGTGCACGTTGTAAACAGATAAAACATAATGATCAAATGGATTTTTTAATTCATGTTAACCGCTCTTGATCAAACGAGACGAAAAAAGATACTGAAAATATGTTCGTGTTTTATTTACTCCGATTAGTTCGCCAAAGCAAATTGTTCGGTTCAATTTTCTTGCGTGTACTTATGGAATATCGCTATTTTGACGTAACGTGCTAATCGACGAGCTCTATCGCTTGTATCCTATTCCTATATCCTGCTGCTGATGCTGCGAACGCCTCTCGATTTAACGAGTACAGCGAAACGATGTATCATTGACAATAACGAAAGGAAAAAAAATCGGAGAAATATGCCATTTCTTGGATAAATAATCGATCGCCTTCTTTTCTCAGTTTGCTCAATCATCTCCGCGACAATAATAAATGGGAGGAAGAAGGGAAATAGAGTATTCGCCCGTTTTTGGGAATGCAATCGAACTTTACGTTCATTTACTTATTGGCAGCCCCGAGGACTTGATCCAGATTGATTATTTCCCATTCGTCAATACTGTGTCCTGCATATTGACCGTAAAAAGCGTTGGAAGCGCTCCGCTTGGTGATTCCACCTATTTCATGGTGAAAAATGAAGAAAAATCCGACATGAGTTCGTGCAAAATACAAATAATTATAATAAAGTTCATTATTTTTATAAATGCCGCATAACTTACCCGTGTACGTAACTTTCTCGAGCAAATACGTTGGCATGTGTTTACACTCCTTACGGATGTAAGCACCGACGCTCGTCAAGTTGCTCAACGGGGGTAAGACGGCCCTCATTGTTTCCCTTACGACCTTTGTATTCACCTCGTAATAACCGTCGGTCATTTTATTCACTAGATCGGTCAAGCTTCGAGGTGGCAATACCCGCTTTCGATTCAGAGGCATTACGAAGCAACAATGTCCATCGATGTCAATGATTCCGGTCAAATTCTGCAAAAGGACAAATAATTTGGTTACGGGATTTCACACGACGAATTTGACGGAACGAAAATTTAGGTTCACGACCAGAATTTGAGTTGGGAAGTCTCGTAATTATTGTTTTTAATCAGAAACTCTCTTGGTGGGTTTTACATTAACACTGTTGAAGACAACGCGTCTTTTGACCGCGCATATTGCCGAAACGATGAGACATATAGCAAAAGTGTTTAGGACCAATTTTTTAGTGTACAAAATTTCCTACAAAATAGTTCCCCACAAGATATTTCTATCTCCAGCAGTTTAGTGGTGAAAGCCGATCGAAAAAAAATCTCAATTCCAAAGGCCGACGAAGGGCGAATTCCTCGGGCTTTTTCGATCAGCTCTTACAGCTCAACTTTCGACTATAGAGGATCGCTACCGGGAACTTTTTTGTAGGAAATTTAATGCACTACAACATTGGTCCCGTGGACTTTGGCTCTATTTCCAACGGTTACGGTATAATCGGCCATAAACTAAAACTTATACTCCAACTTTAATATGAAGAATAACTCATCAAGTGAGTGTTTTAATCACAAGACTTTTCGACTCGGATTTCGGTGGCGAACTTAATTTTCTACATTATTTTTCGCTTGGTAAAATATAGAAGAGTCTTTGACCCACGTTATTGAAATCATGAATGAAACGACCCTGTCGACCGCCGCGGAAATCGGGAACGTCAACTTCCTCGTAATGCTTCTCAAGATCGATTTCGAAGCGTTCCTTGAAATAGTTGGCGGTCTCGAGGGATTGCGCGAGTTCTCCGGCGACAAGTCCCTCCCGATCGATCGGCGACCTGTTGCCGCCAACGCTGGAGCTTCCATCGTACGGAATGCTGTACCAGCCCGTTCGGAATCTGTGCATCTGATCCCGAGCGTAATGTCTGTAGATGTAAAGACCACCAATAACACCGATTCCCATACCGAGAATGGCCGTGAACAGCAGACAATAGAGAGTCCAAGAGTTCGGTCGTAGATTCGCCCGTCTCAGTATCAACACTTGATCCTTTATCGACAAATATGGACCACCAGCTCCGGCTCCTGTTCCCCGCGGAGGGCGCTGTGCTTCCGGATCATCGCACGTTCCTCCGCAGTTCTTACGCTGCTCCTGTCCACAAATCCCCACCTCGTTATAACTGTTTTCATTTTACCTACTCCTCTTCCTCCTCCTCCTCCTCCTCCTCCTCCTCGTATCCTCTTTTAGTCGCAATAGCCCAACTTTTCTTCGATATTATTTCCGTGCGATCGCGCGATATCTCCCCCCCCCCTCCCCTACTCTCGACCAGTCATACTCATCAAATTATTTGGTATGCTCGCGCCCGAGCTGCCACATTTTTAATCAAATAATAAAGCATTTTTTCGCTGACGCTTCTACCGATGACTGTACTTTAGTCTCTCTTTGCACACTCACACACACTACGTTTTGGGATGAACTGTGCACGATATATTTGCTCTTGGTAAACGAATATAAATGAAACGTAATTACCGACGCGCGGAAGTTTGTGCAGGAGACAGTGATAAAAAAAAATATAAAAAAAAAAACATGAAGCTCAGAAAAATGATTGTTATCGGAAATTTTTTCGAATTTATATTATGAAAACGTATAGAGGTTACAAAACGACGAGTACGAACTTCTTTTTTCAAATGCAATAGTCGAGTTTCCGTGTTCAATATTGAGAGGACTTGTGTATAAGAAATTAGATTTTTTTTCGACAACAAAGAAATCGTTTGATTATGAACTTACCCCTGGAATATCATCGACGACTAATGGCTGCTCCATTTTATCGGAGAGCTTCTTTTCGCCGATGGCTTTCGTGATGATAGTCATCGCGCAGCGTTGTTGTTTCACACGTTCTTGATCCTTGACGAAACTTCCAAAATTTGAGACTTATACCACTGACAGGACGGAATCTCAAATCAGCTGTGAGGCTTGGCCACACTTCTGAAGTTATTATTGACGCGGTTGGAATTGTTTGATCGCGAGAAAAACACTATGTGAACTTTGTTTTTAGAATAAGCAGCAGGCGACCCAAACACAGCGACCCTCTAAACACGATTGATCGGTGACGACTGCCCCTCTTCCCCTCGCTCGCTCGCCGCCCTCTTCCCCCCCCCCCTTTGCCTCACTGCGCCATGTTCAATTTCCCTCCTTCATTCCCTCTTTTGCTGCTGCCCCCCTATGGGCAAGCCTTCACTTCTCGGTACTTTGTTTTTTATCTTTATTTTTGGAGATGCTTTTTGGAAATCGTTTGTAAGTGATTGTTATAATAAATAGAACTCAGTCTATGAGCCTTTCGTAATGAAAAAAGCATGAAAAATTACATTAATGGCAGTTTTCTACTCGGGAAAATCGAAATAATAACGTTGATAAAAATGGCACATCTCGCTGCTTGTTATCGTCATTTCGCCTTTTTGTCGGCTTGTTGGCCTTTTCGCTGCTTGTTATTGCCATTTTTTATTGATGACAATTCACGCTCTTTTACTACTTTCCTATTGTAGCCGCTAGGGGCGCAGCTATCTTTGTATCGTTGGCAGCCCGCCGTAGTGCGACGGAAGACGGGAGGTCATCTATCAGTCTCGCGGTCGGTAACAAAGTAGATACACGATTTTCTCGGACACGCTTGACATTCAAAGAAAAAAGAGAGTTACACGTGGTTCTCTTTGAATGACAGAATAACGCGAAACTCTTCTTTTCCTCAAAATATGAAGCGTGTTAGAGAAAAACGTGTATCTACTTTGTTACCGACCGCGAGACTGACATATCACCTTAAGAGGGGAAACCACATAAGAGAGCTTATTTTCGGTGATACTTTAAGATTTTTTTTTTCGTTCGTAAAATTAATTAGAATTCAACGAAATTGTCACATCGTTTCAATCATATTTTGATGAACTGTAATGAATTTTTGAAAATATTTTCAACCAAAAATGACAGAGTTACGCCCTGAAGTCCGCTGACGGTCGTGGTCCACAGTTTTTCGATTGCGGGACGTGTGGCCATTCCAATTTTTATCTGACATTGAAAAAGTTTTTATTTTACATTGATAACTTATTTTGTAAGAATATGAACCTCAATGCAGGTGGAAATAATGAAAATTGAAAGTTTAGCAGCCTTTGGAAAAATTTTCCTCAATTTTCGCAATATTTTTTCATCAATTAAGCAAATAAAGGCACCTTCAAAATCATGATATCATCACAGACGTTGGTTCATATTCTTACAAAATAAGTTATCAATGTTGAATAAAAACTTTTTGAATGTCAGATAAAAATTGGAATGGCCACACGTCCCGCAATCGAAAAACTCTGGACCACCGCCGTCAGCAGACTTCAGGGCGTAACTCTGTCATTTTTGGTTGAAAATATTTTCAAAAATTCATTATAGTTCATCAAAATATGATTAAAACGATGTCACAATTTTGTTGAATTCTAATTAATTTTACCCACGAAAAAAAAAATCTTCAAGTATCACCGAAAATAAGCTTTCTTACGTGGTTTCCCCCCTTAAGTTAGCGCTAAGATTTCATTGTTCGTAATTCTTTCGGATGCAAATAGTTTCAACTTACTATCCCTAAGATAACATTAAAGTTTACTAAAAGTGTAGTGAAATGAAACAATTTTTTTGTTTTGTTTTAAATATTAGGGTTCACGTATTGGACTCTAGACTTCGATTGCAATTTGATTTTTACTTATTTCTTCAATTTTTTCATTATTGTAATCATTTTTTTTAATGCCTCAGACGATTTATTCGTGGCTCATGACAGCCTGAATCTTTTCATTACAGGCTGACTCTGATTAGAAAAATTCAATTATGAAAATGTTAAATATTAAGTACGCCGCGACGTCACAGTGTTCGACAGTCTAGCCTCCACACCAATTAGCTATTACGAAAGCACCGAAGTAGTTTTTAAGCACTGACTATGAATATTAGCCATGACTTCACAGCACCGAACATCCAAAGGACGCTGCATATTAGTTTGTTCTTCGATGGGCGGTTGTTTGTAAATGCACTGCTTTCGAGACAGGAAAAGGAAGAGGATTTCATTAGAAAAGGGTCATACAGATGCTAACTTCCAACGTCAGAATCATTAGTCATATTCTGAAGAGTTCTACAACTTTTGTAATTAATCAATTGAAAAATCGTACAATATATTGATTTAATAATAAGAAATAACTTGGTTGATATCTTGGTTATTTATAGGTCATTCCAAAAATGCGAATAAAATAAAAATAAATTAGCAAGAAATTTTAACTCGTAACACACTTTTTACGATCGGATCACTAATTAGTATTAACTCAAGCCTGTTAATTATTTATTTTTTTCCTCAAGATAAAGATTGACATTATAATTTCTGCGATGGTCGTAAAAGCGCGCATATTTGCTGGTTTCAATTTACGACCCATGTTAACATTTAACACAACGCGACGTATTCGCAGCCTGGTACACTGAACTCTGAAAAGCATTGTGATTTTATCGATTGATTTAGTTTAATATCGAACATATCCTACATGCCTGAAGCGATAAACTTCCCGATGTACCATCTGAAAATGTGCTAACCAAATACACTTACCATGTCGCAGAAAATAATTCAAGATTTGGATGACGCCCGTCATCACGAAGAGATGCAAGAGCTCGTGCAAAAAAGAATACCGTCGCAAAAATATAGGAGGGCGCTTGCGACGAGAAGAGAAACAACGTGAAGAGGTGCATGAGCACTTGCAACAAAAAAAGAAACCATATGCAAACGCGCAAGAGCGCTTGCAGATAAAACAGCGTAAGGGAACGGATACCATTGATCAGTCCGTAAAGTAGAGTTGCTTTCAATGCTTATTCAAATGTGTTCGTAGTAAGTAAGCAGTTCTACAATTCGTGTAACAAATCTTCAACGGTAGTGATAAGTCCAACCCCTGTCAAGGAACCTGACTGACAGCAAATGTATCTTAAATTGAATCTTGAGTAGCTGGAATTTCGTGTTACTTACTGTAATGTCTCTGCCAGGCTTACTGATCCCATGTGCATTGTAAATGCGTGTTGTTAATTAATAGATGTATTAATGAAATGAGTTTTTTTTTAATTTTAACATAGGACTCAGGTATATATCAATTAGATTTGGTGAATTGGAAACTTGGTTTACATTATATACCAAGGATCCAGACCATATATCCGCCTGAAACTTGTATCGCTTTTCTATCCATCGAAAATATCTATCTAACGAAAATAAAAAATAAATAGTCGTTAAAGTGAACAAACTTATGATAATAAGTGGGTTCACGCCAACTTGTGTCGTCGGATGACCTTCATCGGAATTAATTAACTCGGCTTATAAATAAATTCTAGCTCATAATATCGCTATTGACATCAAAATTCATCGCAAAACCTATAAAAGCCACATTAATTTTTTAATTGCTGGAGTTTGTGATGACATTCACTTTTGTCATCCAAAGCTATCAAGATACTGACACATCGCACGCTTAAAAGGCTTGCAGTTTTTTCGATCTCTTCAGTTTATTGTCGAACGTCGTTCGGGCATACCGCGATAAGCGTATCGAAGGTGTACTATTTGAATCTGTGCCCAAGGAAACGGTATATATTCACCATGTCGTGGAGAAAGTTTAGGGGGGTTTCTAATGGCTTCGGTAATCACGCAGAAGAAAAGCTTCTCAGAGTGTTGGAAGACCGTTGCAAAGAGATGGAAGAACGCTTGCGAAGAGAAGAAGCCCGTCAGAAAGAATTGAAAGACCGCTTGCAACGAGAAGAGAAACTACGTCAAGAGCGCTTGAAACAGGAAGAGAAACACCGTCAACAGGCGAGAGGCCACTCCCGACGCTATTAATCAGTTCGTGAATTCTGCCTTCATCTTGGAATGTGTCGGTCGTGAATAACTCCACTTACAGTGCGTGCAACAAATCTGCAACCGTAGTGATTTCGTCCTGTTCCCAACTATCTATTTGGCAGCAACTGTAGCCTGTGTTAACTCACGAAGAGCTGATATTTTGTGTTGCTGAGCGTAATGTCTCTGTATCTGGATTATTTATCTCGTGTGCATTGTAAACGCGTATTGTTGAATATATGTATGAATAAATTGAGTCTTGTTCGTTTTGACATTTACCCTTATCTTCTCGAACTTGTATTATTTATCTCTATTTTCCTTGTTCTTCATTTTGTTTGGTTCGACATTGAGTAACCATAGTAAGATTACTTTGTGAGATTAGAAAATCGGCGAGCTGAGATCCGGAGTAAGTAAACTGTAAGAGGTTGGTGATTGAATAAACAAGCACTCATCGTCAGGCGTCAGAAACATGATGAACCTAATGTTATACAAAGATTTCAATAATGATAAAGACCGAAACGGGTTCGAAGCAACTTTCTAATCTACGGCCTAGGGCTAAGTTCCTCTATTCGGTATCATGCCTTTACGAAAGCATACGAGTAGTTCATAAGCATCGACTATGAATGCTAGCCATATACAGATTATAAAGCAGTCTGACAGCACCGAACATCGAAACGACGTGGCATGATTGTATTCTGGTCTTTTACATCTGCAAAGTACGTGTATTGGATATTAAGCTTCGTGGGATTCGGTCGCAGTAATGACCTTAGTAACGCTCTGCGTCATGTTTTGTGCTATAATAAAATAATGCCACCAGTATTGGGATCTGGCATCGAAACGTGGCCAAGACAATATGGGGCAGACGGGGATTAAATCAGACATGTGTGTATAACATGTACGCGTAGCATATGCTGCAATCAATCAGCGCCGAATGACGAGCGACCAGCGACGAGCGACGAACCACTGAGAGTTCTGTATCCGAACAAAAAAGGTTCAAAAAAGCGAAACTCTTATCGGCCATCGCTCGTCGCTCATCGCTCGGAGTATATCCAGGCCTTTCGCGTCATGGCGTCATTGCTGTGTATATCGACGGCGCAATTGTTCGGTCTGAGAAATCCACTGCATCGAAAAAAAATGGGAAGGTAACTATGTGAAGTGGAAGTGTCCATTCACAATGTTGGAGTACTACCCCACAGTCTTAGAAAATGAAATACATTATATCGTCGCTGGTATTGGAACACCACCTACGGAGATGCATATGCACATGGCTAAGCCACAATCTATCTGCCACGACACATGCCTACAACCATCTGAGCACTGCCGATGTCAAGCCACACGATGACCCGTTGTTGAAATCAAAAACATTTGCTATACAAGAAATTACACTATGCTCTTGTTCGCATAGGAGGATAAGGACGTCAGTAAAAATAACGGAAAATTACTCAAGCATACGTTTATTAAAAACTAGCTGACCCGGCCAACTTCGTTTCGCCAAACGGTCAATGACTCAATGCAATTCAAGTGTTCAATTGGTCCAAAAAAAACGTCAATTGGTATACAGCCGTTCTGAAGTTATAAATAGCGGCCCTAACAAGACTTTGTTTTATATGTATAGCTAGATAGATATTTAGATTATATACACGTGCACGACGCATGTCGTACATGAAGAACCATACGACACTGAATAATAATAAATCTGTCATCCATTTATAAATAAACAAAAACGATCAATATAGTATCTCTGTGAACGTTAAAAGAGGTTTGTATTTACATATTGACTGTTAAATTTTACACATTAATAATGCATTCAAGACGCGGGAAATGTTTACGAATATATGCCTAACACCAGAGTCATGTTGAACTCTTTGAGCGGATAGCTTTGTAAGGCGGATGCCAATTGCCGCTGAAGCAAGCGCGTATCACCTTGATTGTACCACGTGGACACTCACCTTCAAGCAAATCTAAGTTCCTCGAGTTATAGAGTTGATACAGGCTACCATTATTGCTATGGGTCAGACTATCGTGCATAGAGCACCACGATACCGCAATACTGTGTAGCTTTTTCTCAATTGTGGTCCTAAAATTCTAAACATTGAAAAACAAACGACTTTAAGCTTCTCTCGTTGTATTCAAAGTCAACGTCGGTTCGAGTCCTTGTGAAAACTTCTGTCTTATGGTGCACTAATGATCTCTCAATCACATGTGTTTTTGAATGCACGTAAATATCTCACGTAGTTGTTCGTGTAAGGCACTCTTGTTTATACCTGGCGCTAGGTAAAGCCAACACAACCACGCTCTATACAAACTGTAAGGCCTCTAACTTCCAGGAACTCATTGCCACGATGGAAGGTGATGAGACGAAGATGATATGCCACTGTTCGTCGCAAGCGCTCGTGATTCTGTCACCGAAGTTCTTAAACTTGTTGCAATTGTTGTGCTTTACGACGATTATCAGCCGCACTGAAATCTCCAAAAACCTTCTGACAAATTGTGAATGTGCATGTACATAGTTTATCATTGTCAGTTTCCCCTGATACTGTTTATCAAAGTGCGATTGCGGTGTTGCTTTCAACGTTTTGGGGACGCATCATGTATTGATGGATAGTGGCAATATTCAGAATTATTTCGACGAAGTTATCGGCCTTTCATAACATTGGAGCAACACCTATAAACCACACTAATGTAAAACTTAAGATTTAATTGCGGGAATTCCGATGAAACAAATTAATAGTTATCTTTACGATTTAATTTTAATAGTTCATCGTTGTGCTTTCCTTGAAGCGATCGACCTGCGCAAACCGATCCACATCATGACGTGATCATTAATACGTTGTCTCTGTGCCTTATGCTGCCAGGCCATATGATCCCCGTTTGTACGCTGGTGAAATCTACGTGAAATAATGTTATCTGATGCACTTTGTGCACATTGCGCCAATGGGTTACATATGCTTGCGGTCTAGTAATCACCAATCTGTTTTTTCCCGGTGTGTCCGGAGACGTTTTCCTGGCGTGTCACTTTTGAACACTATAACTAATTGTGACGTCTTTGTGACATTCGGTACTTTATGGGTACCCAGCTAAAATGTAAATTGAATAGTAGTTAAATTAAGTTCGTGTTCCACTTATGTCGTTAGAATAATACATTAGCCTGCTCATAAACACCCACGTATTCTTAAAGTATGTTTATTTTATTGTCTTCTAACATATCATTATTTCTATTAAAACTCGTAAAGGGTCATTTGAATGTCCAAATTTTTCAGTTTGAGATCATATTTCACATTCAATCACGCAATTGAGCTTTGCGAATTATGAGGCTGTTAGAGGGCTTAAATTTATTCGACTTTTCGTTAGTTCATTGTCGAATTTCTCCCGTGCACAACGCGAAAAACTTTTCGGAGATCTGAAACTGTACTATAGTGAAAACGATATACATAAACCGTCATGCGGAAAATATTTGGTGTTCAGGATGATGCCCACCGTGACGAAGAAGAAAAGCATCACAAAGAGATGGAAGAGCGCTTGCGAAGAGTAGAAGACCGTTGCAAAGAGATCGAAAAGCGATTGCCACGAGAGGAGAAACTACGTCAAGAGGAGCAAGAGCGCTTGCGAGAAGAAGAGCGTCGGCGAAGGGAGGCTATCAATCTTTCCGCGAGGGCCGTCTTCCTCTTCAAATGTGTTCGTCGTACTAAGTAAGCCACATTACAACTCGTGTAACAAATCTTCAACCGTAGTGATCCCACCCTGTTTCAAGCTACCTCACTGGCAGTAACGGATATTCACTAGACCGCAAGCAAACATGATGTACTTAGTGCAATGTCCAACGTGCATGGGACAACATTTTTTTCATCTAGATAGTTTCATCAGTATAGAAAGGGGTGCCATACGATCTAGCACTACTAAACAGTCACAGAAATCGTGTGTAGCTACAGAAATACACTGGTTACGGATATGTTGCCTCTGCTAAATACAGGTACACCAGTAATACCGTGGTGTGCTTATAAAAAAATCGGACGACCTGGAAAACAAAGAATATTATTCCGAGGTGCGGATCCACTTGTATGAACCGCTGGCGAGATAACAACAAGAAGAACGACGCCATCAGAAAAAAGCCGTCACGATATGAGTTTTGAGATCGGGTTCATCAGACATTGGCCATTATCAGTCGTGGGAAACATGATGGAGCTCGTGTTGCACGAGGCTTGGGACGGTTGTCCAGCAGAGCCAATATATGTTCAGTTATTAAAGTTAGAGTTACGAAGAACAGTAGTCAATCTACCGTCTCGTAATAACTTTCGCAATGACGTTTTCAACTTTTGAACGTTTTTAACTTGGTCATGACAAAATAGCAATGAACGGCGATTGGTTGCGCTCATCGACTTCAGAAGCACCATCCTGATCCATGGCCCACGCTAAGTTCACCTATTCGTTATCATCTTTACCTTATTGACGAGACCTATTGGGTAGTATTCACGGTCCCCCCACTACACCAATTTACCTTTACCACAACACGCAAGTAGTTCATAGTACGAAAATAATTATTTTTACTGTCAAACAAACCGTTTTTTCCACCATTCTATGGAAATACCTTCATACAACGCTCCACCTGGATACATTTCTCCCTGCATGTTACTCTTACACATATGTTCGTAATTTCCTGTGAATCTAGCTAAGATAAAAATTGAATAGTAATTAAATTCAACGCACTATGATGATTCACTTAATTAAGTAATTAGAAAAACAGATCAGCCTGCGCATAAAACTCACTTGTTTTTTTAAAGATCTTTCCTCATAGTTTGGCTGCTATGACATTTCTAGCAACGCATATAAAAGCTCCATTAAACTTTTCAATGGCTCTAATTTGAGATAACGTGCACACTTACCATCCTAGGGCATCAAAATTCTGGCAAATCACACTCTTAAAAGGCTCGCGATTTTTTTGTTTCCTTCAGTTCGTTGTTGAACGTCTTGCAGTTGCATACCTCGATAAAATTATCGAAGGTGTTATATCTGAATCTGTGGCCAAGAAAACGGTATACACTCACCATGCCTTGGGGAATATTTGGCGGGGGTTCGAGGAATGGCTTCCGCACTCACGACGAAGGAAGGCTCTTGGACGACATGCGAGACCAGATGCAAAGAGTAGAAGAACGTCGTCGAGAGCTGGAAGAGCGTATGCGACGCGAAGAAGCCCAGAAGAAGGAGTTGGAAGAACGCTTGCGACGAGAAGAGAAACTCCGTGAAGAGCACTTGAAACAGGAAGAGAAACAGCGTCAAGAGGGGCAGGGGTATTCGCGATTCGGTTAATAGCTGAGCGAAGGCCGCTCCCATTTTGCAATGTGTCAGTTGTGAATAACTTCTCTTACAATCCGTGCGACAAATGTTTAACCGTAGTGATTCCAAGCAGTTCCCAACTAACTGGCAGCAACTGTAACCTATTGACTCACAAAGAGCTGATATTCCGTGTCGCTGACAGTAATGTCTGTGTATCTGGGTTATTCATCTCGTGTGCATTGCGTAAACGCATATTATTTAATAAATGTGTGAATTAATTGAGTCTTTTTAATTTTAACATATACCCTTATCTTCTGAAACGTGTGACATTTATCGTTATTTTCCTACATACATGTAGCGCACAATCGCCTAATTAGATCATCGACATAGAAGCTGACATGGAATAAACGAACTCTATCATCTTGAAGGTTTGGGTTTTTCGAATACATCTAATTCGGTATCGAAGCAGCCAGAACGTCGAACATGTCCATACATAAACCGTGCATTAAACTTGGATGCTGAAAAAGTTGAGAGTGCTTCACTGCCGTACTGCGTATTGTTATATCGTCACGTATATTGTAATACCGGAGTACGACAGTAGCGTTTGCAGTGTCCAAGTCGAATGCACGGGAACCTAACATCATCATCGTTATAATTGAAAAACTCATATATATGCCAGACCATAGATGGCAGAAGCCGTACAGAATTTGAACTTAAAGTACACAAATTACAAGGAGACTTGATGTAATGTCATCACTACCTGAAATGAAAAAAATGGACTGTCCATTCCTATTTTTATCATTTCATCTGTGACATAGCCGTTGGCCGTATCTTGCTGGGTGTACACCTGAACGTGGCGGGCATGTATAAATCATTATTGTTGAAGCGCAGTTCGCTCAACTCAATAGTTGTTGGTTTCAGAGAACTACTTATTAGTGTAAATAAGTGGTAGAATTTTTTTACCGGTTAAATTTCTTTGCCGTTATGAATTTTATTTCTCAGCGGGCAAGAAGTGAGGCCCGTGAACATTGATACCTATCTTATGCCAGAAGACAACTATGCCACTCTCCAGTAATGATCACATATCCTACCTAGCTTTTTCGAAAACTGCTGCATCGTTTCTTGTCGGGTGATACAGTCGAGTGATCGTCACTATATTCTGTCATCTTTCAAGCCACAACGTTGTCATTCTCTGCAAGACCTTTCTAACAATGAATAATGTCGAATGTACACTATGGATGAGGTGAATCCAAGGCTTTTGTGGTTTTGACCGAAGTGTTCCACGAATGACGGTGACTCTAGGTCAGTACACTTGAATTATTTTGCAGAAATTTCACCGTATACAAAGCGCCTTAAAGAATTTAAAAAAGATTGCAGTGATGATATGTATCATAGAAGTTTATTTGGTAAGCAATTGCGACAGCAATCTCCAGTGGAAGATGTGACCGGAATCATTTCCATTATATTCCTCTCCAATTCAATAGGTTTGTAACATATTTCAATATGTTCTGGCAACTTTACTGCATTATAGATGGTATTTTGTGACACGTGGCACACAATGACATAACTAGATCGTCGACGTGAATGCCGACAGCACAAACAAGCCCATGAGTGTAAGCCGTGACGTCATAGTGTTCCACAGTCTAGCCTCCACACCACTTAGCCATTACGAAAGCACCCAAGTAGTTTTTAAGCACCGACTATGAATATTAGCCATGACTTCACAGCACCGAATATCCAAAGGACGCTGCATATTAGTTTGTTCTTCGATGGGCGGTTGTTTGTAAATGCACTGCTTTCGAGACAGGAAAAGGAAGAGGATTTCATTAGAAAAGGGTCATGCAGATGCTAACGTCCAACGTCAGAATCATTAGTCATATTCTGAAGAGTTCTACAACTTTTGTAATTAATCAGTTGAAAAATCGTACAATATATTGATTTAATAATAAGAAATAACTTGGTTGATATCTTGGTTATTTATAGGTCATTCCAAAAATGCGAATAAAATAAAAATAAATTAGCAAGAAATTTTAACTCGTAACACACTTTTTACGATCGTATCACTAATTAGTATTAACTCATGCCTGTTAATTATTTATGGTTTTTTCCTCAAGATAAAGATTGACATTATAATTTCTGCAATGTCCGTAAAAGCGCGCATATTTGCTGGTTTTAATTTACGACCCATGTTTACATTTAACACAACGCGACGTATTTGTATCCTGGTACACTGAACTCTGAAAAGCATTGTGAAAATGTGCTAACAAAATATACTTACCATGTCGCAGATAATAATTCAAGATTTGGATGACGCCCGTCATCACGAAGAGATGCAAGAGCTCATGCAAAAAAGAATACCGTCGCAAAAATATAGGAGAGCGCTTGCGACGAGAAGAGAAACAACGTTAGAGTTGCATGAGCACTTGCAACAAAAAAAGAAACAATATCCCAACGCGCAAGAGCGCTTGCAGATAAAACAGCGTAAGGGAACGGATACCATTGATCAGTCCGTAAAGTAGAGTTGCTTTCAATGCTTATTCAAATGTGTTCGTAGTAAGTAAGCAGTTCTACAATTCGTGTAACAAATCTTCAGCGGTAGTGATAAGTCCAACCCCTGTCAAGGAACCTGACTGACACCAAGTTTAGCTTAAATTGAATCTCGAGTAGCTGGTATTTCGTACGTGTTACTTACTGTAATATCTCTGCCAGGCTTACTGATCCCATGTGCATTGTAAATGCGTGTTGTTAATTGATAGATGTATTAATGAAATGAGTTTTTTTTTAATTTTAACATAGGACCCAGGTATATATCAATTGGATTTCCTGGATTGGAAGCCTGGTTTACATTATATATCAAGGATCCAGACCATATATCTGCCTGAAACTTGTATCGCTTTTTAATAGAGCGATGATAACAAATAGATTTCCTGTATTTTTAGTTATGTTATGGGAAGGTTGAAAAAGTTAGTGAACATAGCCAACGTATTTCCAGCTGTTGATCGGATTGTCAGCTGAAACGAACAGTAGTCATTCTACCTTCTCGTAATCTCTTTCTCAATATAACTACTGCAAAAGCGAGTGCAGCGTATTTGGAATAACAGTTTGATTTTAAAGAATACCAGAAACGTTTCAAGTAGTAGGATAAGCATACAGTAGTTGAAGTTGTATCCTTGTGAACACCGTTGATCATTGCGATTGATTGTCGTGGGTTGTGAACACCAAGCCATGCGTGCCCCAGTCACCAAGCTAAACGCCAGACATCCAGTGCGATACGCTACCGTGATCGGTTTGATGAACCTTTTCAACTTGGTCGTGACTTTTCAAACCGGACTTTGATACAGACCGTCAACGGGTTCCAAAGCAACTTTCCAATCTATAACCTAGCGCTTTAAGTACACCTATTCGGTATCAACTTTACATGACTAACGAGAGCTATTGGCTAGTACTCGTAGTCCCCTTACCACACCAATTTGCCTTTCCCGAAGCACCTAAGTAGTTCATAATACGAAAAGAATGTTTTTACTGTCGAACTCAAGCATTTCACGTACGTTAGTGATTTTCTGAGAATCTACCTAAAATAAAAATTAAGTAGTCGTTAAATTTAACCCACTTATAATTCGCTTGGGTAATCACATTAAAGAATTAGCTTATAATTAAATTCCAGCTCATATTGTCGTGTTTTATGTCATTAGAGCTCTTAGCAAAACCTATAAAAAACACATAAATTTTTTAATTACTGTAGTCTACGATAACATTTCGTTTTGAATATTCAAAGCTATCACGATCCTGATATATCCCACTTTTAAAAGACGAAGAAAGGCTTCTCGACGAGATGCGAGACCAGTTGCCAAGAGAAGAAGACCGTCGCCGAAAGCTGGAAGAGCCCTTGCGGCGAGAAGAGAAACTCCGTGAAGAGCGCTTGTCGGTTGTGAATAACTCCTCTTACGATTCGTATGACAAATGTTTAACCGTAGTGATTCCAACCATTTCCTAACTATCTAACTTTCAGCAACTGTAACATATTGGCTCACAAAGAGCTGATATTTCGTGTTGCTGACCGTAGTGTCTCTGTATCTAGGTTATTTATCTCGTGTGGATTGCGTAAACGCGTATTATTGAATAAATGTATGAATCAATTGAGTCTTTTTTATTTTAACATAAACCCCTATCTTCTGGAACTTGTGACATTTATCGTTGTTTTCCTTGATTCTTCATTTAGTTTGGTTTGATATTAAGAGGAGGTGTACCGTAATTCACCATAGTTACTTTGTGAGATAAGAAATCGCCAAGCTTATATCCGTGGTAATTAAACGGTAAGAGGTTGGTGTTGGAATAAACAAGGAGTCATCGTCAGGCATCGGAAACATGATGGACCTCGTGTTATGAAAAGATTTCAATTATAATACGGACCGTAAATGGCTTCAGAAGCGGCTTCTAATCAACGACTTAGCCCTAAGTCCCTGTATTCGTCATCATGCTTGCGCGGCTGACGTGAGCTATTGGCTAGTATCCGTAGTCCCACCACCACACCAACTTGCCTTTACGGAAGCAGGCGAGTAGTTCGTAAGAACCAACTATGAATGCTAGCCATATACAGATTATGAAAGCAGTCTGACATAACCGAACATCCAAGCGCCGTGACATAATTGTTTTCTGGCCTTGTGCAGCTGCAAAGTACGTATATTATTTAGATGTTCAGTTTTATCATAATAGGTCACAGTAATAAACATAATAACGCTCGGCGTCATGTTCTGTGCTACGATTACATATAATGATACTGTTTTTGGTATCTGAAGTGATAGCGTGGTCAAAGCAATATGGCCCAGTAGGTTTTCCATTAGACGGGTATGTCACACCCAGACGCACGTCATATGCTGAAAGCGATCAACACCCACTGACGAGCGACGAGCGACGAGCGAATGAGAATTCTGTATTTTCTGTAGCAGAAAAGCTTGAGAAAAAGCGACACTCCTTTCGGCTATCGCTGGAAGCGGACTATCGTACCCAGGCCTTATGAATTATGGTGTCATCATTTCAACTGTGACATCAGAAATTCCAGCATTCCTCATAAACGATCTTGTTCCAGGTTGCAATAACACTTTACATATAATCACGCGAGCGGTTAAAATTATGAAAGCTTTAAAAAGCTTACGTTCTTTTCCATTTTTCGTTAGTTCACTGTTGAATTTCTTTCGTGCACAACGCGAAAAACTTTTCTGAGATCTGAAACTGTACTATAGTGAAAACGATATACATAAACCGTCATGCGGAAAATATTTGGTGTTCAGGATGATGCCCACCGTGACGAAGAAGAAAAGCATCACAAAGAGATGGAAGAGCGCTTGCGAAGAGTAGAAGACCGTTGCAAAGAGATCGAAAAGCGATTGCCGCGAGAGGAGAAACTACGTCAAGAGGAGCAAGAGCGCTTGCGAGAAGAAGAGCGTCGGCGAAGGGAGGCTATCAATCTTTCCGCGAGGGCCGTCTTCCTCTTCAAATGTGTTCGTCGTACTAAGTAAGCCACTTTCCAACTCGTGTAACAAGTCTTCAACCGTAGTGATCCCACCCTGTTTCAAGCTACCTCACTGGCAGTAACGGATATTCACTAGACCGCAAGCAAACATGATGTACTTAGTGCAATGTCCAACGTGCATGGGACAACATTTTTTTCATCTAGATAGTTTCATCAGTATAGAAATGGGTGCCATACGATCTAGCACTACTAAACAGTCACAGAAATCGTGTGTAGCTACAGAAATACACTGGTTACGGATATGTTGCCTCTGCTAAATACAGGTACACCAGTAATACCGTGGTGTGCTTACAAAAAAATCGGACGACCTGGAAAACAAAGGATATTATTCCGAGATGCGGATCCACTTGTATGAACCGCTGGCGAGATAACAACAAGAAGAGCGACGCCATCAGAAAAAAGCCGTCACGATATGAGTTTTGAGATCGGGTTCATCAGACATTGGGCGTTATCAGTCGTGGGAAACATGATGGAGCTCGTGTTGCACGAGGCTTGGGACGGTTGTCCAGCAAAGCCAATATATGTTCAGTTATTAAAGTGAGAGTTGCGAAGAACAGTAGTCAATCTACCGTCTCGTAATAACTTTCGCAATGACCTTTTCAACTTTTGAACGTTTTTAACTTGGTCATGACAAAATGGCAATGAACGGCGATTAGTCGCGCTCATTGACTTCAGAAGCACCATCCTGATCTATGGCCCACGCTAAGTTCACCTATTCGTTATCATCTTTACCTTATTGACGAGAGCTATTGGGTAGTATTCACGGTCCCCCCACTGCACCAATTTACCTTTACCACAACACGCAAGTAGTTCATAGTACGAAAAGAATTTTTTTTACTGTCAAACAAACCGTTTCTTCCAGCATTCTATGGAATTACCTTCATACAACGCTCCACCTGGATACATTTCTCCCTGCATGTTACTCTTACACATACATTCGTAATTTCCTGTGAATCTAGCTAAGATAAAAATTGAATAGTAATTAAATTCAACGCACTATGATGATTCACTTAATTAAGTAATTAGAAAAACAGATCAGCCTGCGCATAAAACTCACTTGTTTTTTAAAGATCTTTCCTCATAGTTTGGCTGCTATGACATTTCTAGCAACGCCTATAAAAGCTCCATTAAACTTTTTAATGGCTTTAATTTGAGATAACGTGCACACTTACCATCCTAAGGCATCAAAATTCTGGCAAATCACACTCTTAAAAGGCTCGCGACTTTTTTGTTTCCTTCAGTTCGTTGTTGAACGTCTTGCAGTTACATACCTCGATAAAATTATCGAAGGTGTTATATCTGTATCTGTGGCCAAGAAAACGGTATACACTCACCATGCCGTGGAGAACGTTTGGCGGGGGTTCGAAGAATGGCTCCCGCACTCACGACGAAGGAAGTCTTTTGGACGACATGCGAGACCAGTTGCAAAGAGAAGAAGAACGTCGTCGAGAGCTGGAAGAGCGTAAGCGACGCGAAGAAGCCCGGAAGAAGGAGTTGGAAGAACGCTTGCGACGAGAAAAGGAACTCCGTGAAGAGCACTTGAAACAGAAAGAGAAACAGCGTCAAGAGGGGCAAGGGTATTCGCGATTCTATTAATAGCTGAGCGAAGGCCGCTCCCATTTTGCAATGTGTCAGTTGTGAATAACTTCCTCTTACAATTCGTGCGACAAATGTTTAACCGTAGTGATTCCAAGCAGTTCCCAAGTAACTGCTGGCAGCAACTGTAACCTATTGACTCACAAAGAGCTGATATTCCGTGTCGCTGACCGTAATGTCTGTGTATCTGGGTTATTCATCTCGTGTGCATTGCGTAAACGCGTATTTCTAATAAATGTGTGAATTAATTGAGTCTTTTCAATTTTAACATATACCCTTATCTTCTGAAACTTGTGACATTTATCGTTATTTTCCTACATACATGCAGTGCACAATCGCCTAATTAGATCATCGACATAGAAGCTGACATGGAATAAACGATCTCTATCATCTTGAAGGTTTGGGTTTCTCGAATACATCTGATTCGGTATCGAAGCAGCCAGAACGTCGAACATGTCCATACATAAACCGTGCATTAAACTTGGATGCTGAAAAAGTTGAGAGTGCTTCACTGCCGTACTGCGTATTGTTATATCGTCACGTATATTGTAATACCGGAGTACGACAGTAGCGTTTGCAGTGTCCAAGTCGAATGCACGGGAACCTAACATCATCATCGTCATCATTGAAAAACTCATAAAAACTCATAGACACTATGTGCTTGTAACAAAATCGGGAAAACAAAGGATATTCCAAGATGCGGATCCATTTGAATGGACCGCTTGCGAGATAGCGACAAGAAAAACGACGCGACAAAAAAAGCCATCAATATATGACTATTAACATCGGATTTGTTAGACATTGGGTATCATCAGTCGTCGAAAATATGATGGAGCTTATATTGTACAAGGCTTGTGACAGTTGTCTAGCAGAGCTAATATATGTTCAGTTATTTAACTGAGAGTTACGAAGAACAGCAGTCATTCTATCGTCTCGTAATAACTTTCTCAATGACTTATTCAACTTTTCAACCTTTCCAACTTGGTCATAACTAAATGGTAATGAACGTCGAACAGTCGGGATCATGAACTTCAGAAGCAACTTCTCAATCTATAGCTTAGCGCCGAGTTCACTTATTTGTTGTCATCTCTACGTGCCTGACGAGTGCTATTGGCTAGCATTCATTTACCAATTTGCCTTTATCGAAACACACAAGTAGTTCATAATACAAGAAGATTTTTTTTTACTGTCAAACAAACCGTTTTTACTTCGGTTCTGTGGAAATAATACTTCCATACAACGCTCTACGCGGATGCATATTTCCTTACGTGGCACTCTTACATGCGACTTCATAATTTTCTGAATACCTAACGAAAATAAAAAATAAATAGTCGTTAAAGTAAACAAACTTATGATGATAAGTGGGTTCACGCCAACTTGTGTCGTCGGATGACCTTCATCGGAATTAATTAACTCGGCTTATAAATAAATTCTAGCTCATAATATCGCTATTAACATCAAAATTCATCGCAAAACCTATAAAAGCCACATTAATTTTTTAATTGCTGGAGTTTGTGATGACATTCACTTTTGTCATCCAAAGCTATCAAGATACTGACACATCGCACGCTTAAAAGGCTTGCAGTTTTTTCGATCTCTTCAGTTTATTGTCGAACGTCGTTCGGGCATACCGCGATAAGCGTATCGAAGGTATACTATTTGAATCTGTGCCCAAGGAAACGGTATATATTCACCATGTCGTGGAGAAAGTTTAGGGGGGTTTCTAATGGCTTCGGTAATCACGCAGAAGAAAAGCTTCTCAGAGTGTTGGAAGACCGTTGCAAAGAGATGGAAGAACGCTTGCGAAGAGAAAAAGCCCGTCAGAAAGAATTGGAAGACCGCTTGCAACGAGAAGAGAAACTACGTCAAGAGCGCTTGAAACAGGAAGAGAAACACCGTCAACAGGCGAGAGGCCACTCGCGACGCTATTAATCAGTTCGTGAATTTTGCCTTCATCTTGGAATGTGTCGGTCGTGAATAACTCCACTTACAGTGCGTGCAACAAATCTGCAACCGTAGTGATTTCGTCCTGTTCAAAACTATCTATTTGGCAGCAATTGTAGCCTGTGTTAACTCACAAAGAGCTGATATTTCGTGTTGCTGAGCGTAATGTCTCTGTATCTGGGTTATTTATCTCGTGTGCATTGTAAACGCGTATTGTTGAATATATGTATGAATAAATTGAGTCTTGTTCGTTTTGACATTTACCCTTATCTTCTCGAACTTGTATTATTTATCTCTATTGTCCTTGTTCTTCATTTTGTTTGGTTCGACATTGAGTCACCATAGTAAGATTACTTTGTGAGATTAGAAAATCGGCGAGCTGAGATCCGTAGTAAGTAAACTGTAAGAGGTAGGTGATTGAATAAACAAGCACTCATCGTCAGGCGTCAGAAACATGATGGACCTAATGTTATACAAAGATTTCAATAATGATACGGACCGAAACGGGTTCGAAGCAACTTTCTAATCTACGGCCTAGGGCTAAGTTCCTCTATTCGGTATCATGCCTTTACGAAAGCATACGAGTAGTTCATAATCATCGACTATGAATGCTAGCCATATACAGATTATAAAGCAGTCTGACAGCACCGAACATCGAAACGACGTGGCATGATTGTTTTCTGGTCTTTTACATCTGCAAAGTACGTGTATTGGATATTAAGCTTCGTGGGATTCGGTCGCAGTAATGACCTTAGTAACGCTCTGCGTCATGTTTTGTGCTATAATAAAATTATACCACCAGTATTGGGATCTGGCATCGAAACGTGGCCAAGACAATATGGGGCAGACGGGGATTAAATCACACATGTGTGTATCACATGTACGCGTGGCATATGCTGCAATCAATTAGCGCCGAATGACGAGCGACGAGCGACGAGCGACGAACCACTGAGAGTTCTGTATCCGAACAAAAAAGGTTCAAAAAAGCGAAACTCTTATCGGCCATCGCTCGTCGCTCATCGCTCGGAGTATATCCAGGCCTTTCGCGTCATGGCGTCATTGCTGTGTATTTCGACGGCGCAATTGTTCGGTCTGAGAAATCCACTGCATCGAAAAAAAATGGGAAGGTAACTATGTGAAGTGGAAGTGTCCATTCACAATGTTGGAGTACTACCCCACAGTCTTAGAAAATGAAATACATTATATCGTCGCTGGTATTGGAACACCACCTACGGAGATGCTTATGCCCATGGCTAAGCCACAATCTATCTGCCACGACACATGCCTACAACCATCTGAGCACTGCCGATGTCAATCCACACGATGACCCGTTGTTGAAATCAAAAACATTTGCTATACAAGAAATTACACTATGCTCTTGTTCGCATAGGAGGATAAGGACGTCAGTAAAAATAACGGAAAATTACTCAAGCATACGTTCATTAAAAACTAGCTGACCCGGCCAACTTCGTTTCGCCAAACGGTCAATGACTCAATGCAATTCAAGTATTCAATTGGTCCAAAAAAAACGTCAATTGGTATACAGCCGTTCTGAAGTTATAAATAGCGTCCCTAACAAGACTTTGTTTTATATGTATAGCTAGATAGATATTTAGATTATGTACACGTGCACGACGCATGTCGTACATGAAAAACCATACGACACTGAATAATAATAAATCTGTCATCCATTTATAAATAAACAAAAACGATCAATATAGTATCTCTATGGACGTTAAAAGAGGTTTGTATTTACATATTGACTGTTGAATTTTACACATTAATAATGCATTCAAGACACGGGAAATGTTTACGAATATATATGCCTAACACCAGAGTCGTGATGAACTCTTTAAGCGGATAGCTTTGTAAGGCGGATGCCAATTGCCGCTGAAGCAAGCGCGTATCACCTTGATTGTACCACGTAGACACACACCTTCAAGCGAATCTAAGTGCCTCGAGTTATAGAGTTGATACAGGCTACCATTATTGCTATGGGTCAGACTATCGTGCATAGAGCACCACGATACCGCAATACTGTGTAGCTTTTTCTCAATTGTGGTCCTAAAATTCTAAACATTGAAAAACAAACGACTTTAAGCTTCTCTCGTTGTATTCAAAGTCAACGTCGGTTCGAGTCCTTGTGAAAACTTCTGTCTTATGGTGCACTAATGATCTCTCAATCACATGTGTTTTTGAATGCACGTAAATATCTCACGTAGTTGTTCGTGTAAGGCACTCTTGTTTATACCTGGCGCTAGGTAAAGCAAACACAACCACGCTCTATACAAACTGTAAGGCCTCTAACTTCCAGGAACTCATTGCCACGTTATCGTTATCGTTAATTGATCGGTAATTGATGAGTGTTATTGATCGTTATCGGCCTTTCATAACATTGGAGCGACACCTATAAACCACACTAATGTAAAACTTGAGATTTAATAGTTATCTTTACGATTTAATTTTGATAGTTCATCGTTATGCTTTCCTTGAAGCGATCGACCTGCGCAAACCGATCCACATCATGACGTGATCATTAATACGTTGTCTCTGTGCCTTATGCTGCCAGGCCATATGATCCCCGTTTGTACGCTGGTGAAATCTACGTGAAATAATGTTATCTGATGCACTTTGTGCACATTGCGCCAATGGGTTACATATGCTTGCGGTCTAGTAATCGCCAATCTGTTTTTTCCCGGTGTGCCCGGAGAAATTTTCCTGGCGTGTCACTTTTGAACACTATAACTAATTGTGACGTCTTTGTGACATTCGGTACTTTCTGGGTACCCAGCTAAAATGTAAATTGAATAGTAGTTAAATTAAGTTCGTGTTCCACTTATGTCGTTAGAATAATACATTAGCCTGCTCATAAACACCCACGTATTCTTAAAGTATGTTTATTTTATTGTCTTCTAACATATCATTATTTCTATTAAAACTCGTAAAGGGTCATTTGAATGTCCATATTTTTTCAGTTTACGATCATATTTCACATTCAATCACGCAATTGAGCTTTGCGAATTATGAGGCTGTTAGAGGGCTTAAATTTATTCGACTTTTCGTTAGTTCATTGTCGAATTTCTTTCGTGCACAACGCGAAAAACTTTTCGGAGATCTGAAACTGTACTATAGTGAAAACGATATACATAAACCGTCATGCGGAAAATATTCGGTGTTCAGGATGATGCCCACCGTGACGAAGAAGAAAAGCATCACAAAGAGATGGAAGAGCGCTTGCGAAGAGTAGAAGACCGTTGCAAAGAGATCGAAAAGCGATTGCCACGAGAGGAGAAACTACGTCAAGAGGAGCAAGAGCGCTTGCGAGAAGAAGAGCGTCGGCGAAGGGAGGCTATCAATCTTTCCGCGAGGGCCGTCTTCCTCTTCAAATGTGTTCGTCGTACTAAGTAAGCCACTTTACAACTCGTGTAACAAATCTTCAACCGGAGTGATCCCACCCTGTTTCAAGCTACCTCAGTGGCAGTAACGGATATTCACTAGACCGCAAGCAAACATGATGTACTTGGTGCAATGTCCAACGTGCATGGGACAACATTTTTTTCATCTAGATAGTTTCATCAGTATAGAAATGGGTGCCATACGATTTAGCACTACTAAACAGTCACAGAAATCGTGTGTAGCTACAGAAATACACTGGTTACGGATATGTTGTCTCTGCTAAATACAGGTACAACAGTAATACCGTGGTGAAGGATATTATTCCGAGATGCGGATCCACTTGTATGAACCGCTGGCGAGATACCAACAAGAAGAACGACGCCATCAGAAAAAAGCCGTCACGATATGAGTTTTGAGATCGGGTTCATCAGACATTGGGCATTAGCAGTCGTGGGAAACATAATGGAGCTTGTATTGCACGAGGCTTGGGACGGTTGTCCAGCAGAGCCAATATATGTTCAGTTATTAAAGTGTGAGTTACGAAGAACAGTAGTCATTCTACCGTCTCGTAATAACTTTCGCAATGACCTTTTCAACTTTTGAACGTTTTCAACTTGGTCATGACAAAATGGCAATGAACGGCGATTAGTCGCGCTCATTGACTTCAGAAGTACCATCCTGATCTATGGCCCACGCTAAGTTCCCCTATTCGTTATCACCTTTACCTTATTGACGAGAGATATTGGCTAGTATTCACGGTCCCCTCACTACGCCAATTTGCCCTTACCAAAACACGCAAGTAGTTCATAGTACGAAAATAATTTTTTTTACTGTCAAACAAACCGTTTTTACCAGCATTCTATGGAAATACCTTCATACAACGGTCCACCTGGATACATTTTTCCTTGCATGTTACTCTTGCACATAGATTCGTGATTTCCTGTGAATCGAGCTAAGATAAAAATTTAATAGTAGTTGAATTCAACGCACTATGATGATTCACTCAATTAAAAGTAATTAGAATAACAGATCAGCCTGCGCATAACAATCACTTGTTTTTTAAAGATCTTACCTCATAGTTTGGCTGCTGGCATTTCTGATCTGCATTGAACTTCTGAATGGCTCTAATTTGAGATGACATTCACAATTACCATCCTTATGAGGCATCAGAATTCTGGCAAATCATGCACACTCTTAAAAGGCTTGCGACTTTTTTGTTTCCTTCAGTTCGTTGTCGAACGTCTTGCAGTTGCATACCTCGATAAAATTATCGAAGGTGTTATATCTGAATCTGTGGCCAAGAAAACGGTATACACTCACCATGCCGTGGAGAATATTTGGCGGGGGTTCGAGGAATGGCTTCCGCACTCACGACGTAGGAAGGCTTCTGGACCACATGCAAGACCAGTTGCAGAGAGCAGAAGAACGTCGCCGAGAGCTGGAAGAGCGTATGCGACGCGAAGAAGCCCGGATGAAGGAGTTGGGAGAACGCTTGCGACGAGAAGAGAAACTCCGTGAAGAGCACTTGAAACTGGAAGAGAAAGAGCGTCAAGAGGGGCAAGGGCATTCGCGACGCTATTAATATGTTCGCCAAGGCCGCTTTCGTCTTGCAATGTTGCAATGTGTCAATTGTGAATAACTTCTCTTACAGTTCGTGCGACAAATGTTTAACCGTAGTGATTCCAAGCAGTTCCCAACTAACTGGCAGCAACTGTAACCTATCGACTCAAAAAGAGCTGATATTCCGTGTCGCTGACCGTGATGTCTCTGTATCTGGGTTATTTATCTCGTGTGCATTGCGTAAACGCGTATTATTCAATAAATGTATGAATTAATTGAGTCTTTTTGATTTTAACATAAACCCTTAACTTCTGAAACTTGTGACATTTACCGTTGTTTTCCTTGATTCTTCATTTAGTTTGGTTTGATATATTGACAGGAGGTGTACCGTAAGTCACTACAGTAAGATTACTTTGTGCGATTAGATAATCGCCGAGCTGTAACCCGTGGGAATTAAATTGTAAGAGGTTGGTTTTTGAATAAACAAGCAGTTATCATGAGGCTTCGAAAATATGATGGACTTTCTGTTATACAAAGGCTTGAATAATAATAAGGACCGTATGAGGTGATACGATGTTATAAAATAAATATTTATGTTTACGTTTTTGCATGCGCTTGCATGATGGCCTTTATGAATATGTACAAGCAAACTGACTAGAATGACAAATTAGTCGGGAAAAATATTCTTCACGCTGATTCATATGACAACATATGACAGATTACATATTCAAACACGTTTCAGGAAACGTATTTTAATATGTTACAGTGACGCTTAACTACATGCGGCATACATACATGCAGTACACAATCGCCCAATTAGATCATCGACATAGAAGCTGACAAGGAATAAACCAACTCTATCAGCTTGAAGGTTTGGGTTCTTCGAATACATGTGATTCGGTATCAAAGCAGTCAGAACGTCGAACATGTCCATGCATGAACCGTGCATTTAACTTGGATGCTGAAAAAGTTGAGAGTGCTTCACTGCCGTACTGCGTATTGTTATATCGTCACGTATATTGTGATACCGAAGTACGGCAGTAGCGTTTGCAGTGTCCACGTCGAATGCACGGGAACCTAACATCATCATCGTCATCATTGAAAAACTCATATATATGCCAGACCATAGATGGCAGAAGCCTGTACAGAATTTGAAGTTAAAGTCCGCAAATTACAAGAAACAGACTTGACGTAATGTCATCACTATCTGAAATGAATAAATGGACTGTCCATTGCTATTTTTATCATTTAATCTGTGACATAGCCGTTGGCCGTATCTTGCTGGGTACACCTGAACGTGGCGAGCATGTATAAATCATTATTATTGAAACGCAGTTCGCGCAACTCAATAGTTGTTTGTTTCAGAGAACTACTTATTTATAGAGTATGATTGTGGCATTAAAAAATGCTGGTAGTGTAAATAAGTGGTAGAATTTTTTTACCGGTTAAATTTCTTTGCCGTTATGAATTTTATTTCTCAGCGGGCAAAAAGTGAGGCCCGTGAACATTGATACCTATCTTATGCCAGAAGACAACTATGCCACTCTCCAGTAATGATCACATATCCTACCTAGCTTTTTCGAAAACTGCTGCATCGTTTTTTGTCGGGTGATACAGTCGAGTGATCGTCACTATATTCTGTCATCTTTCAAGCCACAACGTTGTCATTCTCTGCAAGACCTTTCTAACAATGAATAATGTCGAATGTACACTATGGATGAGGTGAACCCAAGGCTTTTGTGGTTTTGACCGAAGTGTTCCACCAACGACGGCGACTCTTGGTCGTCGGTACACTTGGATTATTTTGCAGATTTTCTACCGCATACAAGGAACCTCTAAGCATATTTGGAAAAAAGTGCAGTGACGATGGTACCGTGGAAGCTCATTCGGAAACAATTGCAACAGAAATCTACAGTGGAAAAAGTGTCCCCATGACTAATGATGGCTGATGTCATTTCTCTCGATATAGGGCCGTTCCCTTTTCAAGACTCAAACTGAATATCAGGCACGAAGCAATATTTATTAGCACTATGAAAAAAGTTACCCACGCAAATTATACGCAAGACCAAGGAAATGACATGTTTCGGAAAAAAAAAATTGCAGCCCTCGATTGGTTAATGGACCTGATAACGAACGGCTTTGAAAAAATAAAATCAATGGAGATTATAGCCATGCGACCGTGTGTATTTTCTTTCCACGAGAAGTTTTTCTAATAATCGTTGGAATTTTTCCAACAATATCGTAATTTGAAACTAAAATCAAGGAAGATGCTGAAATGATAATCGAGTTTTTAATCAACCGCGCTTCCCGCTCACTACGCTAGTGTTATTTAGCACTTCACCGCTCAGAACGTGGCCGCATGATCTCCGCCCCAGAGCCGCCAGAAAGCGCCCACCACAGCAAGCCTGTGGCGATCCGCAGCTTCTCAATCTTGCCGCTACGCGGTTAAAATCACTTATCCTAGTCACTTATCCCTATACTGATGAGTCTGGGGCTGTACCGAAAACGAAACGCAAATATCCCTATATTTTTCACCACCACACCAGCGTAGAAATTTTTCTTACCAACTGCTTAACACCCCGCCTTACCGATAGCGCTCTGCTCACTCATAAAAATCTGACAACAATACGGAAATTTAACTACATTTACACTGTAGCACTATCTATTCGTTACGAGCCCCAACCACAGGCATAAACACTTCGCAAGTTCGCCGCTCTAGCACTAGCAGCCGCGATTCGCAAAATCGAGCAAATTATCGGATAAGCGGGCTCCATTTTGTACACTGCTCGAGCGAGTCTATTATTTTTATCGTAAAGAAAAAAAAAATACATTTCAACGATCGAATATTTTGTTTTCTCGCCACTCGCTTTCTTTTCATGCGTATTTCATTAACATTTTTTATTTTCATCATAGAAACGTTTTAAAGAATATCAAAACCGTCAGCAGATCGTCGCAAATTGTCGAAATAATTACACCAGATTGATATAGATTCGACAGAAAGAGAACGAATGTCCTATAAACATCGCAACTAGTTTTTTCAATGCAGTTTTGTACGAGCGACCGCATGATTTCCCAATTGCCGTATATACAGCATTACAAAAGCTCTCATATATGATATATAGCGCTCTTGAGTACGTTGCGGATGATTTCCGGAGTGGCGGGAGAAGGAGGGGATTTTTTTTATGACCTTTTCAGTGAGAGGAAGGAGGAGCTACGAGCGATTTCACCCGTTTTTATTTGTTTGGTTGGTCGTTGGTCACTCGACGAGAGATCAGCAACAGCAGGCTGGAAAAACCGTGTAAACGGGCGGGGGGGTGGTGTTGTCCGTGGGTTTTGTGTGCTAAGGTGGCTGGTGCCTGCTGACTAGTGACGACGTCAAACGCGCGCGTTGCGTTTTAGGACGTTCACGCCAATGTTTCGATGACGGCATTCTTCCAACAATCCCTATGGCATGGTGACTCGTCGTAGTAGTCTTAGTGCGTCGTCGGCCCGAATCAGTCAGTTCCGTCCCGTCCGTCAAGTCGAACTACGGAGTTGCGTTCGCTGTTGGCTGCGATCGTCGTCGCCTCGTAGGGTCGTAGAACAAAAAGAATTTAAAAACCAAGGAGAAACGTCGAGAAGGAGGAGGCGGAGGACGAGGACGACGAGGACGACGAGGACGACGAGGACGACGACGACGACGACGGTGTCGTCGCTAGTTGGATTATCATGGCGTCCGCTAAGAGAAAGCAAGACGAGAAACATCTCAAGATATTGCGCGAATTAGTCTCGCAAACATCAAACAAGGAATGTTTCGATTGCCGGCAGCGAGGTCCAACTTACGTCAACATGACCATCGGCTCGTTCGTCTGTACTTCTTGTTCCGGTATGCTGTAAGTAAAATAACAATAATAATAATAATAATAATAATAATAATAATAGACGTACTCACTATGACAGATTGGAAAAGAAAAAATCTTCCTCTCCCCTCTCGTATATGACACACACTCTTTCTCGTCTTTGACCGTCTTGACCGTGTTTCGTCACCATCAGCCATCAGCCTAGCCTTTAAAACTACTCGATCTCCCGTTCTCATGTTCATGCACTCCTATGAATATCACGAAATCGTATCCTCGATCAACCGTTTTTTCCTTTCTTTTTCACATTGTCTCTCTCTCTTTCTCTTTCTCTTTCCCTCTCCCTTCTCTCTCTCTCCTCTTTGTCATCCTTCTGTATCGCGCGTACAAGGCTTATCAAATTTCTTATCGAAACTTACGGAACGATAAAAAGTCGTGTCCGAACCGAACACGACTATTATCTCATTAGCCTGTTCATGCCACTGTACCTTTTTTTTCGCTCCTAAATTAATGTCGATAATTTGCGAACTTTTTAAAAATAATTTCTTCGCAATAAATAAACCCCGCGCGTATTTTTACACACAAGAAATATATTTAATAAAATATGATATTCGTAATAAAATATTCAAAGAGTTCAAAGTTTGTTTTCAGTGCGACGATAATTTGACAAGGAATATTAAGGACTTTGAAGCTAAATCTTTGAAAAAAGATAAATAGAGATAAATGCATGAATCGTAAAAAGATACTCATTTTCTAAAATATTTATCGTTGTGCATCAGCGATGCAAACTTTAATATCACGAATAGAGGGTTTGTCGCTCACCAATGCATTTATCGAATATTGACCGCTGCTAGCTGGTCAAAATTTTGCTGTTCATTTTTTGTCGACACAGGAAATCCGAAAGAAAAATAAATAACGCGTCCATCTCCTTTTGTCAGAAAAAAATATGTGCCTTTTTTTCTCTCCTAAATTGCTCTCGGTTTGCAAAAAAATGACAATTCGCTTGTCAGTTATCTTTCGCGCACTGGCACATGATGCAAGCGAATGATAGATCGGTCTAAAAATCGTAGATAGCTTTTGGAATGGAGCTGCGCAGGGGATAGAGTTTTTGCAAAATCTGACCAGATTGGACTCCGGGATGTTTTTTTTTTTTCAAATTAGATAAGATCGAAGGCAAATATTGTAGGAGTAAGAGAGTTTGAATTGTTACAACAAAATAAACATAAAATATTATATCCACGAATTCTTTAATACTCAAATTCATTCATGGATCCTCAACCCTCGACCTCTTCAATCTATTTTCCTCGAACGTTACAACGGGGTCGAAAAGGACCTCAATTTTTTCTTTAGCACGAAATGTTTTTTGTATCTGATTATAAAGGTCAATTGAAAATAATTTCCTTCGTTTTTTTTTTAAATTGAAGAATAGCTCGTATCATAAAGTCGCATTTTGTAAACATTTGATGAAAGAACTACCTGGAAAATGAGAAAAAATGTTTTTGTACTACAAGAAAAATTGAATTCTTCTCGTCCAGGGTTAATAGAATATTATGCTCTTGTTATTCCCAAGAAATTTTTGTATCGTACGGGCAAAAATTTGAATCGAACTTGTACATTCGAAAATGTCTAAATATTGAATAAAAAGAAAACGTTGTTTATTTGCAATAGGAGAGGATTGACTCCGCCGCACAGAGTGAAATCAATATCGATGGCGACCTTTACCCAGGAAGAGATAGATCTGATAAAGGAGCGTGGAAACGAATACTGCAAGAGGATATGGTTGGCTCTGATAGATTCGAGCTTGCCTCAGAATCTCGATCCGAAGGATGAGCAGAAAATGAAAGATCTGATGAGCGCGAAGTACGAGCACAAGCGATGGTATCTCGATCCATCGTTGGCTAATCAAAATACAAATCAAAAGAATCAAACAGCGAGTAGTCCTCTCTCCGTTGTTGGACGATCGTCGCAAGCGAGTATTCCGAGAGTACCGCAAGCAGGAACTTTGGCTACTCTCGCGCCGAGCAACCGAAATAACAAAAATTCATCGGACATCGTTGAGGCTGCTTTTACCCCTGATTTTGGCGCGAATTTCACCAAAATTGGCGATCCTTTTCAGGCTGCAACAACAAGCCCGCGTTTTACACACACGATCCTGCCGCAGCCGTCCTTCGCGAATTTCGACAACAATCCCGCCTTTAATTCTTCCAACAGTGAGTCTCGTCTCACAAGCAGACTTGTATTTTTAATCATCAAAATAATTCAACTTGGAATATAAATAATGGTGTATTTATTTTTTCTCCAGATTCGGATCGATCGACGATAGCGACCACAACAACAAACTCGTCCTCGTCTTCCTCGTCATCGTCGCTGTTCAATCAATCTTTCGGATCGTACAATTCGTCGAATTGTAACAACGGCCCAAACGCCCCACAATCGGAGGACAGATACGCGGCTCTCAAGGATCTTGATTCACTGATGAAACAAACCCACTTGAAAGAAGACACGACGGCAACCGCGAGTACGACGACAACGACGACGACAAATAAAACTTCGACGGCCTCTGCCGCCGCCGCTGCCGCTGCCGCTACAACCCTGTCTCCGTGGACGGGCAACAACGGCAACCTCAACGGTGGGAATAAATCTTTTATAAATTATACCCCAAAAGCAGGAAAACGAAAAATTTTCTTCATGTTTTTATTTATTGATTTTTTACAGCTTCAAACGCAATCTGGGCAAGTAATAACCAAACAGCTCACGTTATCGCAAATCCCTTTGCAACCGGTGATCTTTGGCTATCTTCGCCAAATTCAATAAATAACAACAACATAATAGCGCAATCTTCGGAGAACGGGGCCGGGCAAATGTGCAACAATTCAATAAATCCCTTCAGAACGGGACAATTATCGTCAAACAACGGTAGTGGTGAGTATCCGAGGGTTTTTCCGTATTTAGAGACGCGCCAGTCTCAACTACAAGCATTAATCCTTTTCGTACTACTGGACCTTCGGACCCCGTGTGACCATGGCCCTTATTTCTAAACGTAAAAGGTTAATCTTGCATGACCAAAGTGTCTTTCGGAATGAAGGAATTTCTTTGCTTATTAAGTTGGAAAAGAAATGTCCGAGAAATTAATAAAATGGCACTTTCTAAATAGACGAATTAAATAGTTTCAAACAATTGCAATATTTGCAATGAATTTTTTGTTGTTGTCTATGAACTCTCAATTTTGAAAAAATACGCGGAGAGGATTAAAACTAAAAAATCAAAACCTTCTGCTCAACGGCTACTTTGAGTGTTGATAGAACTTTGCAAATCAATAATTTTTCCATTAAACGTGGTAGTAATCGACAGTCTATACTGTCGATTAATGTACAAATAACTCGAAAAAACGTATTCTGCGGGGTTCGGTCGCAAGTCCATTTGTACGAAAAGTTATTGAATGCAAGTGACCTCTACGACAAGGGTTGTAATTCGAGATTAGTTTATTTTCCTCTATTTAAAAACTCCAACTTATAGAAAATTTAATGCGATTTTTGCGTTACCTGAGTTTGCTAAAATTATTTGTTCTCTAACATCGTAGAATCTCAATGGGTAGTGGGAATTGAATCGCCCGGTGCCACGGATGTAATTCCATCTAGTCAACTGTCGAATCCGCTCTCTGGAAAAGTCTGGCAGCCGACCGTTTCGTCTTACCACGCGAATCCTTTCATGGTAAGCAAAAAATTGCATCCTCGACACATGGAAACTATCCGAAAGCGTGAGCGAGGCTGATTTAAAGGATTTTTTTTTCATTTGATCCTCGACAGGTGGGAACCGGAGTCGCCAATATGGCCAGAAATTCCAACAACCCTTTCTTATGATCGAGCGAGGCGGATCGGATCCGAGGCGCCAACTTACGAACGAACAAACGAACAAAATGCAACGCTAAAATACGTATACGTAGCTTAGTCCTGACTCAATGATTTTACATGACCTTTACTGGCAATCAGTGCCTCTAACTTTTACCCCCCGCCCGTCAGCACGCTTTTCCTTACCCCTCCCCCTCTTAGACTCCTTTTTATTCGCATAACTGACGTAATACTTTTATTTATGAATCATATATAATATACACGTTGAAATAAAGATAAATATTTGTTACTACTAATCGTACTAATTTCACCTTGTATAGGAGTTACCTTTTTCTTTCCTATTTTCCAACTTCGATCACTAAACAACATACATTCGATAAATGCAGTAAAAACATTTTCATTTTTACAACATCCATGAGGCGAATGGTATTGAAGTTTGCATCGTTTGACCTCAATGGAAGAAATTTGTGCTGTTTCACGTACTTCCTACTACTGATCTATCTCGACAGTTGCCAAAAGATCTACTTTAGGTACCGTAAACACGCTCAAAAAGGCGAGGAAAACGTGGTTGCGTTATATAAACAATTGGAACCAAATATTGACAAATAACAACAACAAAAAAATCGGATTCGCCGTGTAAGCAGTTTTGGTAAAACAGTATTTACGGTTACTCAGATAGTGATTTAGAAAAAGCAACTTCTATCGCAGATAATTAGTTTTTATGCATTTTCGCGAATAACAGAGGTCTGGAACGAAAAATCGGGATTTTGTCTGGAAACTTCTTTTTTTATTATGAAGACATTGTTGTTCAACAAGAAAATCCGATGACAAGGACTAGATGATTGTGTAAAGATCCTGTGTACGGAAAGTCAAAGAAATCGGCGTTCAGTTTCCGAGATATGTTTGTTATCGTTTTTTAAAAACACAATTTTTAGATGTTCCATCAAGTACTCATGGAATTGAGATTCGAAAAATAGCTCATAATTGCAGGGTGTCATCGATTTTCGGAATTTTTTAAACTTCTTTTGTATCGTTTGAAAGGAGCGATATGATGGAGGCAAATTATATTAGAAAAATCGTATTTTATGGTCCCCCTGAATGTAAGTAAGCCCATGATTTTTTTTATGGCACACGCTTAGGTTCCAAGTCTCAAAAACATATCGACGAATTATTGTAGCCAACGAATGCGTGTCAATAGTGGGTTTTACTGAAAAATAAAAATGAATATCTTGGCATTTTGACGAAGCAAACTTCAACATTATTGAGGCATCCCCACGAGGTGCCATTTCTCGATGAAAAATACGCTCCGATTTTACACACTTAAATACGGTTTATTTACTTAAAAATCGTTCTAATAAATACAAAATCACAAATGAACACTCATAGTCTTTGTTGTTTTTCAACTTATTACCGTTTGGGATCGTCTTGATCCGTCGTAAGGGTTGTTTGTTTGTTTGTTTATTTTTAGTTTTTTTCTTTTCCTTTCGTTTTTTTCCTCGGTACTTGCTTTAATAATAATCATTATTCGATTGTTATATAATTGCAGGCTAAAATATGTGTTGTCTATATATATGTGTATATATATATAGTATAAAATTGTAATAACATGATCAGTCGTGTCACCGTAGTACAATTACATCGATATAAAAAAAAGAGATAAGCCCTCGTGTCAATTAGAATGGCTGTCACGTAGCTGCCGTTATTACGTTTTGTTTTTATTATTATTATTATTATTATTTTATTATTTTTTTTCTTTATTCTCTCCTCCTTTCCTTTTCCACCTCTCTAATTCAAAGTCCTATGCTGCTGCTTTTGCTGCTGCTGCTGCTGCTGTTTGTTCAAGGCGAATCTCGCTCCCTTTCGCGCAATATTTCACACGTCATACCACCCGATTCGGTATAGAACGAACTCGGGGACACGGAAGCTCTCGAGCGGGTTAATCGCGACGTAAATCGCGGAGTAATAAATTAAATAGCGGTCAAAATGGAGAAATAATTGAAAGAGTATATAATATACGAGTTTCACGAATCCGTGTGTGTGTGTGTTAATCGTTATGTATAAAGGTACGAGAGATGATATTGTGATATAACTAGGCAGGCGGCGGCGGCGTATCGCCGATTGGGAAAGGGAGGGGGGGGGGCAGGGAAGGGGGCAGCAGGGGAGGACGTTTCTAAAGCGCTCGAGAGAGGAGCTCCTTTTCTCGTCTTGTGAACCTCCCCGCGGTTATCAAATTGGCCGGCATCGAGATTTAGCAGCCGTTGCTGCTTTGATTACCCTTGGGCAATGGACGCACCAAATAGAGCTTTTCGCCCTGTTTGTTGGTGTAAATTGGAGCCCGTTGATAATGATCGACCAGTTGATCAAGAGTGTGGAATTTTCTTTGACCGATACAGTATAACGCACCCTCCACGTGAACTCTAAAATGCTTGTTCCGTCCTGGTGCTTTTAACGAGACCGAGTAGTCTCCCATCTGCGAACAATTATTTTTATTTCAATTATTCAATCAGTCGTTTAAACTCATCTCGAATTTTTGAAAGTTATAACGTTTTTTCGAATTACATTCAACTCTCGTTACACGGAGAGACTTTTACACGAATTTGTGAGGTAAAATTGTCGAAATATTTACTATGTTTTGTAGCAACGCCGCTCGATATCGGCATTACAGTACATTTCGCCAGAAAGCACATAGTAATTTCTAACCCCAGACCATTTTTCCAGAAACAGACCAGAAATACGAAACAGAAGAAATTCTAATATCGCACAGAGGAACAATTGCTATGTTTGTCCGTAAACTCTCGGAAAATCTTTTCATTATTTCGTATGTTGTTAATCAAAATTTGAACAGTGCCGAATTTTCAAATGGCGGGGTGTGATATTTACTATGGTCTATTGTAATAATTCTCAAATTTTGGTATATTTCAGTATTTTTAATATCGATTAATCTTATTATGTAAAAGTCTCTCCGTGTAGAAACGTTTTTTTTTTAAGTCTCAATATTATAGATTGTTTATCGAAAATAAAAAAGTTTTGAGAACGACTGTGGCGAGCGGGGTGGCGAGACTATCGCCTGAAGCATTGATTCGTATGAATATTTGTTTTTTTTTGTTTGTTTTGTGTCTGTGGCATGAAAAAAGGAAAACTTACGTTAGTCTCGCTGTCTCTAATGAGAAAATCTCCATCGTGGCCATGCTGATTCAAAAGGGTGTCGCACTGGGATCGGGTAATGCTTCCGTAGTACCAGGGTTTACCAACGAGATGAGGTCGATCACCGGGATCGGGCCTTCGTTCGAGAGAATCACCGGGACCGATCTCGCTGCTCGTCATGCCGCCACCGACGCCAACACCGACACCGATTCCGATGCCTCCGCCGCCGCTTCCAGCCCCGGCGCGTTCCCGGTAAGGCTGGGTCAGGTATTCGCTCAATTCTTGAAGATAATTACGGGGAACGAGGCCGATTTGACCTTGGCCGTTTCGCGCCTTGTACCATTCGGGATCGGCGGGTGGACGGTCGAGTATCTCCAAACGATCGCCCTTCTCGAAGGACAATTCCTGATCGTTGTTCGAGGAGAAGGAATAAAGAGCGACAACAATGTCGAGAACGTTTTCGGCCATGGCATACGTGTGGAGGGTGTCGTCGGCGTCGCCCTCTTCCTGCGTATAATTCGAGGGAAACCAACCGGCTTGGGTACCGCTCTGTCCTCGCCACCAGCCATCGTTGCTTTTTTCAAGTATGAGAATCCGGGTTCCCTTTACCAGAGACAATTCGTCGGCTTGTTGGGCCTGATAATTGTATTTAACGACCGCGGTTCCTATCGCCTCGCTCGGATCGGCCGGTAATCGCCTCGCCATTATCGGCGATTCGACCGCTCGCGAGGGCGAATTACCCGACGGTAAAGTCTTCGAGCCAGAACCTTTTTTCACTTTTTTCTTAATGCTGTCGAAAAGCGAGGGCTTTTCTTTCTTGACGTAGTTACTCGGCACGTAACCCGCCTGCCCACGGGCGCTTTGCACCCTCCACCAATGTTTCGAATCGTCCAGCAACAGATAACGCTCGTTTTTACGGAGATCCAACTCTTGCGCTCCCTGCGCTCCGTAATCGTACTTGGCGACAACGTAACACACGTCGTCCTGGCTTGTCTTTCCTGCAAAAGCCCAATTAATTCATTAGTTCAATCCTTCCATATCTTACCTCCATTTTCCGGTCACTATTTCCGGCTATTTACCCTTTTACATCCCTCCTTTATAATTCCCTCATCACTCGGTTACTCAGGCGGGATGTAATACGGGGATTTAAAAAATTTACATTCAAAGCAATAAGCGATATACCAAGAGTAAAAACGTACCATGCTTCATGGCTGCCATGTGCAAATACAGAGGTGTTTGTACGTCTGAGATTGGCGCGATTTTTTTCGTCGCCGCTCACGTTCTACTCGAGCGAATCTGCAAAACTGCTTGTGTCGTGTCGTCGGCGTGATCGTGATCGAAGCGGGCATTCATTATTTAGCTTTTATCCACTTTTAACAATGATATTTTATTATTTCTTTGCGCTCTTTCGTTACTTTCTCTTTTTAATATCCGCCTTTTCATCAAAATATCTCCCTGCGTCTTTGAGCGCACTCTGCTATTAACGCTTTTGCTTTACTGAACCGCAGCTGCTTTACCAACGTTCGCATCAGGATCCATGGTTATCAACGATCAGCCCGCAAAGTGCATTACGAACTCTCGACAATGTCGTACCAAACCTTTCTTTATTATTGCCCGGTGCTGTATTTCCCCGAATGAAATTCTTCTAAACAGAGGACAAACAAACTAGTGGCTCTTGTTTCAGAGGACAAAAAGATCAGCTACGAGAGACCATTCTTCGCAACAAGTTATCAGAGCCAGAAAAACAAATTCTATTCTCGAGACACCCTTTTTTTTCTTCTTTTTTTCATATTTTCACAACTAAGCTCAACATCATTTCGTGCAACAACGATCAACGAATTACTTATCAAACACACAACTACGCACAAGCTGCTGTCAAATTATTTCAGACAATGGTTCGAAACGTCGACAAATGTGTGACAAAATCTCACTCATTTGTCGCAGGCTCAAATAACTCAAAATTTACAAACTCAATAGAAATACAATTAAAAAAATGTCCTAATGGAATGTCAAAAACTACTGTATTTTACTGCCGCTCTCAATTTTTGACGCTCCTTAAGGAAAAATATTCAACATTTCCGAGTAAACGGATACGACTCTTACTTTTAACTTACAAATCCCCAGGGTATTGGTTTTGTGCACTTATTCTCTGCACAATTTTCTTTTTCAATTGAAAAACCGATTGGATGAGAAAAATTGGTTTTATGTCAAAATAAAAAAAATAAAAAGAAACATCAACTAATGATGCAAACTTCAAAACAATTTATAAATGATGTTTCAAGCGACAGTTACTTTTTAGGTACCATCATTTGCGATATTCTCGTAGTATAGAGTGTTATGAATTCAAATATGAATCAGTCGTTAACTGTGACAGGTTTGAATCAAGTTTTTAACATTAATCGACAGTTTTGTAACAAAATGAAATATTTTCTTTGCAAAAACAACACAAAGTCACTCATTCTTTGCAAAAACATTGTCAGAGCAGGTTACAAGTCAGGTTCACCATATTTGAGACGTACTTGTACAAAAACTTGCAAGTGACGGACTAAGACGCGTTGGTATTAAAAAAATGGAATTAATTCAAAGCCTGGCGCTCTAAAAATTCTAGTAATAGCAAGAAAAAAGCTCACCGCTTGTAAACCGCATTCAAAAATGAATGAATTAGTGAAAAAAAAATTCGAGATTTTAATGTTTTTCGTTATCTTCCCTCGAAGGAGCTTTAGATTCGTTGGTCGAGTTCGAATTGAAAAGAAAACAAAAATGTAACGTAAAGGCAAATATTTTAGAGATACTAGGGCAAAAGTTTGTCAAAGTGCGAGGATTTAATTGATAGTATGATTTTTTGTAAACATATAGCGACATAGTGGCACACAGGACTCGAAAAACTGGGCTGTCAGCGTGCGTGAAGTGACGCTCGGACGACGAGCCAGGCGTGTATTTATCGTTAATGTTATTATTCCCCTGGGTTTTGTGTGCCCTTTAGAAAACTTGGAGAAATGATTGCTCACTGAGAGAACCGACAACGAAGATGAACGTCGAGCCCGATGTGCCAAAAGCTACTTTGTACGTGTCGCAGTTATAATATACGAATTAAAAATAATTGAGGCTCTGTCACAAACGATAAAACGTGCACAACTGATCTACACAAGGCTGTAGCGGGCGAGTAAAAAAATATTGTCAGCCGCAAAGATCGAAGGGTTCCCCCGTCGAGTCTTTGCAGTCCGGCGACGATAATCGAGCGACCGTAGTTTTTTTTAAGACGAAATAAAAACATAATGATAAAGATATAATGAAAAATGAAATAAAAAGAGTTGTAACAATGTTTGTTTCTTACCGATCTTTAAGCTCGACATAATCCCACATGTATAAAATTTCTTTTGGGCGACAAGTACGATATTAGGTGGTAAAGAAGGACGACGAGGACGAGGGCGAGGATGAGGACAACGACGGCAAACGACGACACGGCTTGTTTTCCCCCACTACGTGCCAAATGCACGACATTCATGAAGCGAAAAGCCAACGATGGAATAGAACGGACGCGAGTCGCGAGCAACGAAAAAGGAGAAAGGAGGGGATCGTCGTCACCGCGAGTCTCGTTCGTTTCGTTATGGCGAGCCGCCGGGTTTAGGGAAAACTAGGGAAAACGATGGGGGGAAAAAGGAAGGGGGAGGAGGAGGAGGCAGGAGATGATGATTAAAGTGATGAAATTGCAGGAAGGACAATCGTACGAGTGCAACAAATCCCACCAAATTGTAGAATTTTCTTCTTATTCCACTCTGTTACATCGAAAGTTTCGAACCGCAGTGCCTCGAACAGAGGGATGAATAATTTTATTTATCTCGCGAGGCGAGAAGGCGAGCGCGGCGGAGCAGTCAACTAAATATGTGTCGTACTTGCGTACGCATCCGCACTCTACTGGCTGAACGTCTATCGCACTACACACTCTTCTCTTATTTATTATTATTTTTCTCTCTCTATTTCAGAGCCACTCTCGGAGCAATTACGAATAAAAACGATGATGTATCATCGTTCGCGGACGTCGTACCACGCGTACAGTGGCGTACAGCGCGTACAGCTCAGTTTGTCTCAGACAGTGTCGTAAACCAGTAACCACAGCAGTTGCTGCTGCTGCTGCCGCGCCGTTTCTTCGGACTTCGTTCGTAGTGTTCGTACCCCCCCAGTGCCCCCGCCTAACTCCCACCCCGCACAATCTAACAGAGACCCACCCTTGTTCCGAAAGGGCCGAAAGTTTGAGGAGAGGTAGCACTGGGTAGCACGCAGCAGCCAGCGATGTTCGTGTCGTGCCGTTTCAGAGGGAGCGGGCAGAGACAGGTACGAGTCTGGCGCTGCGAGCTACTGTTCACCGAACCTGCATCACTTTACATTATTCATAATTAGCTTGACCATTCCCAGACAAAGTTCCTTAAATCTTAAATTAATCTTAGAACTCAAATGAATTTCAGCTTCGACAGATTGGAATTTTTTCGAATGCCCAACTTGTCAATTAGCAACATTCGTTCACATTTAAGTGATGCATAACGTTCTTCGTAACGTTTGTGATTGTTGCATATCTATACATATAAAACGTCTATACATAAATAACAAAAATCACTAATTGCCGTTCCCGCTTATTGGCCCATGAAATAGTTCTCTACAGTATACACACACCGTATAAGAGGCACAGTTTGAATTTCGCGCCAACATAGAAAGTGTTTCTGATTCAAAATGAAAACGACGCCCTCTGCGAATATAACCGGAACGAACATTTACCCATCTCGACTATCTCAAATTTGAATACCAATATGTACAATACCACACACATATACCGCATGTTTTTATTATCAACCGTTTGCAGTTGAGCTGTTGAGTGGGAATAAGTTTCGACCGATTCATCAAAGAAAAGTTCAATTTAGAAAATATTCCGAGTACTTGCTGCACAGCGCGAATAAATGTACGGGTCGATTCCAGTTACAGTCCTATTTTTCTAAATAGTTGATAAGAAAAAATAACCTTTTCATTCAATTAGGAATCGGCAGTTTTAGTTCAAAGCGAATCATTGCCGCGTCAATCGTTTTTCAAGTCAATCCTGCGTGTAATCCTGCTCATAGTCGACGCATGCGCATAAAATATTTGTCGCCAGTTTTCGCTCAGCTGGTTCAGCAGTGCAGCGCACGCGCACCACATCTGAATTCAGGTTATTTACAATTTGACGGATTTTCGCGAGTTTTCAACGCGCACGTGAGTGCCGGAGTGTCTATTATCGTAATATGCAATTAAAAATGGCAAATTCATTCGACGCGAGGCACGTTAAAAAACTGATACAAGAAGAGGATCGTTTCGTGACAGAACTATTTGGAAAAATGCCGCTTCCTGTATCAGAACTTGGTGAGAATAAGTCCATAGTCGACCTAACCTAAAAAATTAAATCTTGAGTTATCTTTTGTAATTTAATTACTCGGGGCATTTTTCAGGCGATGAAAACGATGAATCGGAGGACGAAGCTCGGCCCGCAAAGAAAGGTATTTTTATAATTTTCTCTTTTTTGACACGATTATTATCGTTGTTGTTTTTCATTCTAAAAAATGGCTTTCAATTTGTTAGCAAAAATTTTTCCGGCTTCCGGAAAAGCAAAAAGAGCACAAACCTTTGAGGAACTTCACCAAAAGTTGGACCAACTCAAAGGCCAGAAAAAGCTCGATCACAAACAAAAATTAATAAAAAAAGGTTTGAAAAATCGAATAAAAAAGAAATCCAAACGAGAAGAGCGTCTGGCGCAAAAAAAAATGGCCCGAACGGAACAAAACTCGGCTGGTGTCACGAGGGTCAAAAGTGAAGAAGGAGCTGAAGTCGCGCCAAAAATTCCTAGAGCAAAACCTGTTTTCAATTCCGAGGGCAATATGGTTTTTAGTAAATTCGACTTTTCCGAAATCGGCACCAAGAAAAAACCACCCAAGACGGAAAAAGATCCGAAGAAAGCGCTTTTGTTGTTACAACAGAAAAAAGAGAAAATTAAGGAACTGGAACTTGCCGGAGAGACGGAAAAAGCTCAAGAAATCAAAGAAAAAGACGCCTGGAGGACTGTTCTTGCCAAAGCCGGCGGCGAAAAGGTAATTATTGCTTTCCTGGTCATTTTATTTTAGACAAATTTCCTCCTGATTGATCAGTGAAAAAAGTTTCACCGGTTCATTCAAATTTTCCATTTATTTTTGGAAACAAGAAGTTGTGGGACACAAATTTTCAGTTAAAAGCCGTACTCGGTGTAACGGACATAGAAATTGCCAATTTTCGTGATTTTTTTTCTCCAAATGAATGGAATCGGAAGGTGGTTCTCGACCTTGTTTTGCGGAGGGACAAGGTTTTAAACGCGAAAAAAAGGCATATTTTCATGATTTTTTGCGGCGATATGAATAATATTTATTTATTTATTTCATATCTACATTATAATACACCTTAAGAAATATATTAGAAAAAATTTTCAATAAAAAATATCGATAAATAAGCCCGTAGCAGCGAATCTCAGGAGGCGCCTCGAAAAAAATTAATTTTGCGGTGAACATCATAACTCGTTATCGGTTCATTCGAAATACAAAAATCTACATGCGTTTCAAAGGTGATATGTTTCCCGAGGTAATCAGAAAGAGTTTTTTTTTATTTCGATTTTTTGCAGTATTTAAAAGTGAAAAACGCGATTTTAGCTAAAAAAAATTCGGTAATTTTGTTGTTAGAAGAAAGAAAGGAGGGAAAATAATAAAAAACTTCCTGATTACCTGCGTTTTTATATGTAGGAATATCGTTCAATATTTCAAAAGAGTTGGTTGATTCGATTTTGAGTTCTGATGTTCACGGACTTACAAAATAACGTTTTCGTTTTTCATACAATACTTTTGATATATTGACCATTGAGAAAAAAAAGTTTTAAAACCTTGGCTCACCCTCAAAGTCATGTGATTAATATTTTCATAACAGTCAAATAAGCTCAGAATGAAAACTGCGTTTTTCGTTATATTTGGATCACATTTGTTCTAGGAGATTTAATGAAAAGTATACGATTGCAAAACTTTTTGTACGTCAATTAAAAAAAGTATGTTCACGTTATGAATATTATAATTCTCAGGTAAAAGACGATCCGGAATTGCTGAAACGAACGATAAAGCGTACGGAGCAACAAAAGACGAGAAGTTCGAAAAAATGGGATTCGAGGATAGAGGGAGTACAGAAAAAGAAGCAAGAGCAACAACAGAAGAGACAAGAGAATATAATGAAACGTAAAAAAGATAAGAAAACGAACAAATTGAAGAAAGCATCGAAAAAAGGTCGCGTTATACCAGGATTTTAGTATACGTGAGTTTATTAATCGTCAAGAACAATCGTTGATTTTGTCGCGAGTGAAAAATATGTCTAAGCGTTAAGATTTTTACATATTTTCAAAGGAAATATTTTTTTTGTGCGAATCGTCGCTTTATTGATACTTTTTTCACACGAATCCGTCACAATTCCTTCAACCACAGCAAAAACACAAATAATAAATCGAAAACAAAGATTTATTAATAAGTCTCAATTCAATTGGAGATTGTATCGTTGGATTGCATCAAATATTTTCTTTATTTTTTTTGTCTTAAAATAGCTTTGATCGCTATTGAAAAAAAAAAAAAACGAAAACAAATACGTGACTTATTTTCGTAATTCTGATCAAGAATTTCTTATTAACCAAAAAATATTGAAACTTGAAATTATCGGTGCATTCTCCAATGATATAAACTCCAAAAAAATTATGAGGCTCATCCGATTGTGAGTTATTTTTATGCAGTCGAGAATTGTTAAATTGCAAAAGATATTAAAAAACAGCTCGAAGTTTCGTTAAAGAGACTTCGCAGAGAAATGTTAAAATAATGGGAATTTTTTTTTTCTTCACCAAACCAAACCAACTTTACAACCAAAATCCATACTTTATTCCTTTATACATTTATTTTCATATAGATTTATATATATATATATATATATAATTATATTTGTGTTTATACAACTATATTAACAATATATCAATATTTACAACGACGTTTTCGAAGTTTCGGCAGCTGTAGCTCGTCCACAATAACAAATATTTGTTCCTCATCGTTTCTCTCTCTCTCTCTCTCTTTTTCTTTTCTTTAAACTTTTTATTCTCTTTTATTTCATATTTAGTTAACGTTGAACTCTCGCCTACGTTAAGCTCTTTTTTATGCCTATAATATCACTCGCGGCTAATCCTGTACAAAATTTGTCAGCAAATATCATTTGATAGGATCCATTTGATTGCTCTCTTGTTTTTTTTTAGAAAGCACCGAGTCATGAAAATACGAGGAATGGCTGAAACTCTAGAATTCTTTTTGCCATTCCATTCGATCGAGTTTTTTTTTAGGATAATTTGACAATTTATTCATTGTTCTTCGTGCTCGGAAAAGGAATTTTTTTATATTACATTTTTTAACAAGTGAATCAGCATTTTATTGTTTCTCTCTACATCGTGCGGTTCAAATTTACAAAAATGCAAAAATGCGGGTTGGACTTCAGCAAAAAGAAATTTGAGAACAGAGTTTATGAGTCTTGTTCATCAAAATATTCCTTTTTCGATCGAGCTTCAAACTTTTTATGAAAATGATCAAATTTTTGTCATGTTTTATTGACTCGTGTTGTTTAAAAATACTTTGCTCTTACAATGATAGAGAAATGTTAAATTCCAAATGTTGTTTTCAAGAATGTAATTATTGAAATTTTTATGAAATAATGTTTAGGATCAAATTTTCGTGAAAACGAATTGATCATGAAATTTCGGTAATTCGAAAATTGATCTCCAATTGCAAATGATTCTGAATCAAAATATTGTTTGTCTTTTCCAAATTACAAAAATCAATATTTTTCGTGTCTTTATAAAAAAAAAATTTCATAAATTCAAATCCCTTGTAAATCCCATGGATTTTAATTGTTTTTTTTTTTTGATTATTCACGAGCAACATATTCTTAAATATTTGATACGGTGATGCAATCCTAAAAACCGAAAGTATGTTCGTTGCAATTTTTTTGTCTTTTCAAAAAATGGACTAGATCGAGTGTGATGAATTTTTTTGTGACCGCGTGAGGGTAAGGCGATAAAAATATATGCAGTGCATTTGACTGTACATAATGATCGTTATTTTGGGCATTTTTTGTTATTCTTTGCTCCTCGTTGATTCGGAGAATGATTTTTTCCACTTCCATCGGAGTCCGGATAAACATTTTTCTGTTGATTTATGTGTGTTTTTTTTCTTTTTCAAGGAGAAACAAAAACCAGTTGTCAGGGTGAAGGCAAATGTTCAATTGCAGAGGCTCTCCTCGGGTCAGTATATTATTGGCAAATCGAGGACGAGAGCTCCGATGAAACCTCCACCCTCAACCTCCTGCTAGGTGTCTCCGAGAATATTCGTCGTTGTGTTCCCATGGGTCAATGCCGTCCATAATGGACTGTGATCCACAGGCGGTGGTACCGCCAAGGTCTTCGAACCTCTCGGTGACCTGGAAACATAAAACATTCGAAAAATCTGTGCATCACTATTCTTTTTAGTTCAGATTTCACATTATTGTGAAATTTGTCTTTAATTCGTTTTTTTAAATAATTCTTTGTTATGAAAATGTAATTTAAATCCTCAATTTTTCATTTTTGGATCAAAATTTGACGCTTTCAACAGATTACTACAATTTTAAAATCGTGATATTCCATAGAATGCCGTTTTCACGTCAGATTTTTCCGAAAATAATAATTACAATCTGGCCAGATTTTTTTTTTTTTTCAAATACTGTCTTTTTTTTTTAAACAAAAGTACCAAATTAATCTGAAGAGTTGTCACTTGCTTAAAAAAATACCATTATGGGAGTGAAAAACAATTATATTTCTACGATTGTCCCTCGTGATCATCCTTAAAAAACAGATTTTTGAGAAAACCTCCTAAAAATTTGCCGTTTGAAATACGTTACTACAATTTTAACGTCGTAATATTGTATAGAATGCCATTTTCGAAGCGGATTTTTGAGGAAAGAATAACTACAATTCGGACGGATTTTTTTGTTTTCTTGAATAATATCTTTTTTCGTCGAAGAACAAAATTAAATTAATGGCTTGTGACTTGCTTAAAAAATACCATTATGAGAGTGAAAAAAAATTATATTTCCACGATTGTACCTCGTGATCATTCTTAAAAAACAGATTTTGAAGAAAACCTCGCTAAGTTGTTTATCATGGTTTTCTTCTTTTTAATAAATTTTGACTGGTTCTTAAAGGATCAATAAAGCAGTGTACAAACTTTTAGAAAGAAAATCCAAACAGTTTGAAATTAATCCTACCCTGGGAATCATCTCCGAAAACTAAATTCGAGACAATAAAATACAACAAGTTGTTTATTTTGTGATTTTTTGAAATTTTTTTCTCAATGAATTTTTTATAAGTTTCAGGCACTTGAAATATTTACGAACCTTGATGGCACCGGGGCTAAATGCTAGTCGGGGCTGCTGAGCTCAAGGGCCGTGCTTTGTTCGGGATCGGAACGTTCCTCGAAGACGGTGTCCAATTCCAAAGAAGGCAACGGTCGCGATGCTTTTTCGCTTCTCAAGGAAACTGCTCTCGTTGATCTTTCAAAGCCAGCTGTAAAAAAAGTGCAAAAACATAGAAGATTTAGGTTTTTGAAAATTGCAGTAAGAATATCAATTATTTGAATACGTAGAAAAAATTTATTCGATCATAACTCTGTGGAGATTAAAAAATGTTTTTGTAAACTTCGAAAAAGGCACATCGAGACGATCCCGAAGGGTTTGAAAGAAAATTTCTCAAGAATTCATGAAAAATGCAAAAATTTTCCACTGGGACTCCGAGCAACTCGACCTGGATACTTCGCAGTGTCAAGTAAATACGGAATATGTGCTCGCACTTCACGACCCACGTGTTTTACAAAAAGAAGAAAACTTCAAGTTTATAACTTCCGGGGGAAGTTGCGACGTAATTACGTTTTTTCAATTATTTTTAAGAGTTGTTTATTCTGACAATGTAACGACTGATTAAAACAATAGGGATCATTTTTGCAGAAAATATGTTTTAACGAAAACTCATTGGAACTCCATTTTTTTACATTAATTTGAAACCTAACGTTTAAAGAAATTCCATTCCAAAACGATGTTACAAAAAAAGTGTTTTTGATTTCATGGAAGTTGGAAATTCAACTAGAAAATCAAAAAAAAAAAAATTAAGCAAATATTTTCATCTAAAAAATTGAAATTTTTTTTTTTTTCGTTCGTTACTGAAGAATTATTTCACGGGCTTTTCATTAGCTGTTCTGCGGTAGTCGGGGCGGTACACGTACATCCATGCAACTCGCATATCTGTCCATTCCGACCTTTTTTCACACTGCTCCATATGTATGAGGCGTTTCATGCCACTTTTATATTCCAAAACCCGAATCCTGTTGGATTCGTACGAATTTTTAAATGTTCTTCCATACCACAAACAAGAAAACACGTAATTTTTTATTTTTTGATCTAGCTATTTTTTCAGTTTTGTTACAAATTATTGAATTTTTTTGAATTTACCCTTTAATTCTCCAGTTTTACGCGAATTCGTGACAAATTGGTTGAGGCAAAAATTCAACTGGCTGTAAAAAAATTGGTTAAGGACGTTGTATGACGATGGTCAAATCTAAATTTTTGTTTTCAGTTTTTCTTACCTACAAAATTGTCTGCGAGCCTAATTTTATTGGAAAAAAGTTGTTACAAATTGACTAAAGAACAAAATACTCTAAATTCAAGATTGTCCGAGGTAATCTGTATTTGTTATATAACCAAATTTTCGAAAAAATTTTACGACCGATTTTTTTTGAAAAACTAAATAAAGCTTCTTCGATGTTACATAAAAGCGGATGCAAAGTTTTAAGAGGCTTCGTCATTTAGAAATCGAAATATTTAATGTTGAAAATTGGAACTTTTAACACCCGCTCTCATGAGAAACTACTGAAAATTGTGATTTTTATAAATAAATATCTCGACTCCTGCATGGTGAAATCTCTGAAAATTGCGCGAGCTATTAGAGATAACTATTCTCTTTGTGTGGTGCTAATTCGAAGGAATTCTATCGCTAGAAAATTTTGCATACAACGTTCTCAAATATAGAAAAATGAAAAAAAAATGTGTCAAATTATTTCTTGTTTCGAATAATGCATCAATAATTTGGACGAATTCAAAAGGGTCGAAGTTTCGTAATGTAACAGTTGGTTGAAATGCCTCGTATGTAAAAAATACGAGTATGTGTGAAGAGACACGTGAATTTCGTGCGAATGCATCGTGTACGCGTTATCATCGCAATGCCCTGCGTCGAAACCGTAGTTACAGGAGAAAAAAATAGACTAAACGAATGCACGAAGGCACGAAAAAAACTCGGTAGAAATATTCCGGATTTCCCTCGGAGAGGCACAATCAACTTTTCTCTATTCATACGTACGAAATAAACGCGTGGCCAGAAATAAAATCGACGTACGTCAAATAATTAAAAAAAAGATTCGAAGTTGTTTGATTTTGTCGAAGAGTGAAATTATCAGGAAATTACGTGAGTCCCATTTATGATTTTTTGTATTCTTGTCGAGTCAATGTTATTCGTGAGTTTTTGTAAAGGCTGAAGAATTTTTTTGCTGCCTTAATTAAATTGTTTCATATTCGAAAAACTGTATGTTCGAGAATTATTTTTTTCTGCTAATTAGAAAATTTTCTATTTAATAATTATTCTGAGAAAATTTGAATTGCAACTAATAGTTGAAAGAATTTTTCATTCGACGATGTCATTCGAACGAAAAGTTCGATAAAAACTGAATTTGATCGAAAAATATTATTTAGAATTCAATTTCCTCAAAAAAAAGCTGTTCCTTCGAAAAAATGCCGCGATGTATGAGCGACACAAAAGGTTCGAATAACAAAACACGATTGTAGGTCGGGCGTAGAATAATTTTGATATTAATAATAGATAATAAAAAAAGAAGAAAAAATATCCTCGGTCAACCATTAAAAAAGATTGAAAATAAAAGACAAAAAATATTTAAAAAAACAAGTAAAACACAAAATGGATAAAAAATGTAGGCAAACAAATCCGCTGAGTCATCGGGTTAAAAAAAGTAGCAAAAAAGTTGTTTGTAGAGAAGGAATTTGCGGAGTGGAAAGGAGCGAAAATATCGTTGATTGATCGCTTATAATTGCGGTACCTTGTTCGTTCAACGTGGGTACGTACACATATGGGGCATTCCACGCCAACACAGCCACTCCAGAACCTTCGGGTTTTCAATTTTGTTGGAAATGACTTAAGTTGCTATACCCATTGAAAGGAGGATATTTTTATTCGGAATTTTGATTCTGACTAAAAATATTGTGATATTTTTTTAAGAATTTTTTGTCGTTCGGGTAATAATTTATGATTTAAAAGAAATTGCGATTTTTTTCGTTCATTTACCTATAATTTGCTGCAAAATGGAGCAAATAGAGTTTTTTTTGAAATTGAGAGGATTTTCCCGTTCTTTTCAGAGGTATTTTCAAAAAAATGTTTGGCATAAGTTGGATCAAGTTTTTTGCAGGTTGAAGCTAAAGAATCATTGATTTGAAGCACATTACATATTTTGATTGTCTTCGAACAATTTTCAAAAAAACTTCAACACATTTAACGATTTTTAAGACTAGTTTCATGGTGGGCCGCGTTATGGTTATAATTTTTCGTAATTTTGAAAAAAAAAAATCTTGTCAAAAGTCTCAGGCTAGGTGATGATATTCAGCCAAAAATTGTAGTTAAATGAAACCTACAATAATTCCAAATCGTATTCCACGAATAAAACATAATTTTTGGTCGAACATCATCGCCTAGCCTGAGTCTTTTGACAAGATTTTTATTTTTTTTCAAAAATTCTGAAAAAATCAAGAGAGCTCCTTTCAATGGGCATTAGCAACTTAAGAAATCTTCAACGAAATCAAAAACCCAAAGGTTCTGAAGTTGCTGAGTTGGCGTGGAAAGCCCCATACATATATATATATATTTATATAACAAAAGTGGGACTCTGGAAAATAATGGGAAAACTCACCCAAACGATGTACCGGACTGAAGCGTACGAGACTCAGGGCTCCATGATCGAGATCGCAATTTCTTCTCCTGGCTCGTTCTCTCGCTAATTTTGCTCTCCTCCTCAAGCAGCATATTACGAGGAGAGCTAACAGTGGAAATCCCAAAATGCACGATACAATCGGCACTATAATACTCTCGGGTGATACTGAAAAAATAAAAATCAATTCTCCAATTCAATAAAAGGGAATAAAGCGAGGAATCGAAAGTGAATGCGATGAGAAAAAAAAAAAACATCGAGAATTTGAGGGTATAGGAAATTTCGAAAAAAGGAAGAACAAAAAAAGAATGTAGGAAAATTGGTAATGAAAATATGCGACCACAGCAAGGTTAGAATTTGTATAAAACTTCATCACGATATATGAGATTAGTCGGTGGTGCAATTTTATGATTCGGTGACGTTCAATTCGGTGGAAAATGACATGGAGCGCGACTCCTGCTTCCGTGAATTTCCATTGCAGCAAAGTCTTGTTCGACGCGTCATAAATATCGTGAATGAGAATTCTGACGAGCGTTCAAGGAAATATATAAACTCTTCCAAACCCATCAATAATAGGATACATGGAAATGTACAAGTTTATGTGGTGATACAAAAATCCTACGTGATCAGCAACGTTGATTATGAGGAAAAATATAAAGGGTGTCCAAAATGTCACGTTCAAGATTTACAGAGTCGATAGGTCGTGCAATTCTGGAGAAGAAATTCTCCGTGCAATATTTACTGCGATGCACCATTGATGAGATATTCATTAATTACTTTATTTATCAATATTAATATATATATTTTTTGATTACATTGTGTTGACAAACGCAAACAAAATCGTCAACTCGCGTTCCGTTGCGATCCCCTAACATACCAGCAACCGGCCTGTAGAGGCGCTACGGATTCTCACATCGCGCACGACGTGCTGCCGGCTCGCAGTCTTTTTTATTTATTCTAATGTTTTTTGTTTGCGCCTCGCAGCTAGTCGTCGTCGTTACCGGTCTTTTGTCGTACGACGACTATTGTGTTTTTTTCTTTTTATCAAACCATCAAGGATCAAACATACGCACACATAGTTATTGATTTATTCGATTTTTTGCGTTAATACGAATTCACCGTCAATTAGTTTAATTTTTTGTATTAATCTTTGGCAAAAAACTGTTGTAAAAATTGAACATTTATTTGACTAGTGTGTTTCAACTTAAACATGACATTTGGGACACCCTGTAGAGAGCCTACAGTCGCAGCTGTGACTTACATACACCATCTATGTACGTATATTTCTTGAGAGCTTTACGACTCAATGGCTTTTCAAGATTTATGAAATTCTTCGTTCTCTATATGTGCGCGTATGTCTTCGTAGTGAAAAATCGAGTGTACGGATAGAGATGGTACATGGTAAAATGTGAATGAAAGGGAGTAGAATTCTTTCGTCGATTTGAATATCTTTAATAAAGGCCCGTGGGAGATATCTATCTCAGGTTTTTTTTTTCGAACCGCATCCACCAGTTTCCCCCCAGTTTTTCCCCAGTTTGCTTGATCTGCATCTCGCATTTCCATTTTCTCTGTAGTTCGTTCTCTGGCGATCTATTTATCAGAGCACAAAATACCTAAGTTACACACTATTTCCAAGCGTATATCCATAATTTTTATATAGCGTTACGTGGAACATTATTTTTCCTCCTATTTCGCGTTTTAAAACAGCTTCAAAAAACCTCGTTACGCTGATAATAAAAAAGTTTAATTACCCTATGAACTTTTTTCATTTCTTTCAATTGCTCGATAAATTCTCGTTAACGAATTATTGGAAAATGATTGTTTTTTTTTGTTATACTCAGTGAACGTTTTTCCCAGTATGAAATGTGATAATTTTTCATTACGAATTAAGTTGAAGCTCTTTTTTTTAATTGTTTTTTATCTTGTTTGCTCGCAACGTTCAACCTTTTTTTTACCACCCATTGCATATAAAGTTCAACTCACATTTTCTTGGAAAAAGCAGTGAAAAAAGATCCGAGTAGGAAAAAAAATGTGGGCTACGGGCCAAAGAATATGCAAGCTTTTTTGGCCTAATGATCCTGGTCAACGCCTGCTCTTTTATACAGCTCTCATCTTTCATATACTCCTTTCTCTTTCTGTCTCTTTTCATCACGACTCAACAGTGGTAACACCAATTTAAACGTCATTGTTGTTCGCTTGAATGGAGACCGAGATTGCAAATTATCCGGTGGTTGTTTGTGTGGGTTTCCACAGTCTTCGTATATAGAGTGCATGCGATAGAAATTTTAGCTGTGACAGATGATCCCTAATTAGCTGTCCATCGGATATTCAAGTATTTTATAAATCCTCATAAAAATGTCAATTTTTAAACAATAATCGAAGCGTAACCTTCCGTCTTTTTTTATTTATTTTTATTAATGGGAATGATTAATTTTTTTTCTGTCAACGTCAACAACAAATTCTACTTTTTTTTGTTTCGGAAGGAAAACGATGTCAGTTATTTGGATTCATATATTTTTGCTGAGGGGGTTGATCAAGTTGTTGAAATGAAATTCGTGGATAGGGTGAAATATACTTAATTGAGCTACGAAAACGTGAGGTTCGAGGAAGAGTTCAATTTAGCAAACCAGTTTCGGTGAGGATATGATGATACCAACGATATTGGACTACTCTCAAGAAGCACGTACTAATTATATTATTTCTCGTCGCCAACCACTTGCCTCTTGAACCACTTTCATATTGCCTCGAGCTTGCAAGCTCACGCTTTTCTCTTCCCTTTTCCTTCTCCATCTCTCTCACTTTCGATCTTCATTCGACTTTTTTTCTCTTTTCATTTTATTCTCTCGCTTCTCCATCTTTTTTAAGCTTTTTTCGGACTGTTTTTTTCTTTCTTCTTTTTCTAGTTTTTTTTTTCGTCCATCTTACTCTTACACTTTCTCTTTAACTTTTTGTCTCACTTTCTTTTCAACCCTTCTTTTCTCGTATGCTTTCTTTTTTCCCCCCTTTTTTCCTTCAGTTTCTCTCTTTTTGTTTCTTTGTCTTGATATTTTCTTTCTTCTTTATCTCTTCGTATTTTTCTCATCCCTGAAACTTGTCTTCATTCATACATACCTAATCCACAATTTGCCAGAGCAAGGATAAGTGGTTTGAGGTTTTTTATTTTGTGGATTTGTGAAGTCTCTAACTAGAGACTCCATATGGAAAAAAAAACCCACTCGAAAATATCCTCGTTTCTTACGTCGTCTACTTCGCTTTTCTTCTCAAATCTCTGTGTTTCAATCTCTTTCAGCTTCTTTTTTTTTTTATTCAAGCTACAACAATACGTATTCATTCTACACGAATAATATAGGAAATTTTTTTTTTTCTGTAGATTTTCTTTTTAAGGGAAACGTATTTTGCATCCATATTATTTTTCAAAATGATTTATTGATTTTTCTTAATACATTTTTTATTTCGAATTTACTTGAACCCTGAGTTCGGAATTTACATGATTTTTTTTTTTATTGATCCGGGGTCACTTTGCACACTCATAACTCTTGAAGAAATCCATGTTTTTTGAGACATTTTTTTCGAAACAATCGTACAACTGCTGACGAAGCGAATAGTATAAAATTCAACGTCCGCAAGCGGTTAGTTTTGCTGTGGTTGGAATTTAAAAAGCAATGGCAATTGAATTCCTCGATCCAAAGATCGATTTCGGCTTCGTTTAAATTGGACTCAAGTAGAAGCGCGGAGTTTATACAATTTTCAAAACCAATTTTACGTACAGCGAACCGTTTACTCTGAGATTTAGAAAAAAAAAAGTTTTTTCTCACTCTTCTGAGTGTTTTTCGATTCACATTTTGTTATTTCGCGATCCATTTGCATTCTGTACGTGCACAATCGTCGCTTCAACAAATTACTTTCAGTCGAGCGTTTATGCACTCGATAAATTTGCTACAGGGATGTAAAGCATCTTAAAAAAAAAAAAAAATCCAACAGCCATCTAAGAGGGAAAAGAAGAACGGGAGAGAGAGAGACATAAAATGAAAATTTCTTGGTTCATGTTTTCTTGAATCTTTCGTTCTCGTTTGTGAAAATGCGTGGAAATTTTTCTCGTTAACGTTCACGTGAATGGCGATGAATCACAATAATGAATATCCTACGACCCATTACACAACGATTACAGTTTTCTTCATTACTTTTTTCCTTTAATTTGAAAGCGTACATACGGTAGAGATAAAAAGTATATGACGGAAAAAAAAATTCTGAGGTATCAATGGTTCGAAATAAATCGAATTCATTTTAAATTAATTGAATGAATATTTTGAATAAAGTCAATAAAATATTTGTATTTATTTGGAACGGCTGGTTTATTTATTTATTAATCCGACACAGTGCAAAATGGATGAATTTTCAAATAAATTTCCAGCACTATAAAATGTTTTCTGAGCTTAAACATTTTTTTTTATCGAGACTGTAGGCAAAGTGGTGTCAAAAGATTGCAGTTATTCAAACCGTGCACACGTGTGTTTCGTATACGAAGTAGTGAGTGGTTTTTTTTCTCACTTTCTATTTCCTTTCTTTCACTGTACTTCGCTCTCGTCAATTCATTATTCATCTTTTCATTTTTTTTTTCACACAGTCGCTGTATAGTGTTCTGCGCAAATTCTCACCAGTAGGATAGACGAAAATCGTAGGCCTTTTGGAGTGTGGAATCGTCGGCATCGTTGGCCGACCAGCTCCGACCTCGACCGACATTTTTATCTCTGATTTCTCCGTTTTAGTTTATTTTCCAGCCGTTTTTTCTGGAACACACATAACATTGGTTTATTAATATTTTAAAAATACCAATTCAACGAGAATAAATGAAAAAACGGATCTCTGCTCAATTCGTGTATCACATAAATTCTTGATCATCCAACTTTGAAAATAATGTATCAAATTTAACCTCATTGTAGTGTTTTAAAAAGCTTATGATGTCAGCTACGGAAACGTCCCCTTACGAAATAAGGTTTCCATCTACAATGATCGATTTGACCTTGGGACAGTGCCTCAAGGTCAAACTGACTAGCTGATTTCGTAGGTTGTGCAAAACCAAACAACTTTTGTTTCAAACATTTTTCTCTAAAACCGCTCGTTTCCGATTTAAGGGTGAAAGTTTGTTGACACCCTGTATATCGTATACAGGGTGTCCCAAAAGTGACCTCTGAAATTAACAAGGTTGAATATATGACGAAATTCTGAAAAGAAAACGTCCTACAAATATTCCTCTCCGACCCACTGCTGCAGAGATATTTTAAAAAGTAACCGTTGAATGCTTTTATTGATTAATTGAATAACAAATGTTGGACAAATAGTAGAGATACCCTGTAGATTTATTTTCATGAAGATTCCCACATGTACTTCACTCGGAAATGGATTGTAACACAAAGTTCACCGGTTGAAAAGCTTTCGGAAACTCCGAGTCATGTTTTGTAGTGGAAGCTCGGTAGTTCGGTATTAAGACTTATGTATATTCGCTTCTTACGTGTGAACTCGGGGCAGAAAGAGTTATAACTCGGATTCGTGGTGAGATAGTGTCACGTGTATGAATCAGGAATGGAGAAAAATGGGTCGATGTAGGAAGGTGGCCTGGTGGTCAGCCAAGAAATAAATCAGAGTTCACTCGAGTGAAATAGTTCGGTGTGTCCTTTCGTTTAGTGAAATAGGATCAGTTGAAATCGGATGGATTTTGAAAATTTTCATCCGATTCAATTTCCGCCTCGACGTACATTTCAGTGCTGCAAAAAAAAAAATTATTGTGCCACAGACCAAAGGGAAACTTTGTTTTTGAGGTTTTAATAGTTTTCTCTTTTCATTATAAAGTTTGACAGCTTTATGTTTATATAAATAGGGACTATATAGATATTTATATTTTAAGGTAAAGCACGTGGTTTCGTGCTCCGTTTTCCAGGACCAGGAATCTTCCTCATCACGCTAAGTGCACGAGTACGTATAATCTCAACGATAAGAGAACGTCTGTTGGGAATCACTCACGAACCTACCACTCTATATATACATACACACTTGGTTCGCGTGCCCGGTAATTAATTTCCAGCTCTCTCATCTCTCAAACCTCTCGCAGCCTCTAGTTTCGACGTTTCTGTTACAAATTCAAAATCCTTCTCCGTACGAACTCATCTCGTACTCAATGACGTATTCGCAAGTGTTTCTAATCTTAGTTTCACTTTTAATTATTACTTACAATTTTTCCATCAATTTTCACCATTTTCTTTCCATCACTCATCGAATTTTATCGATTAATTCGTGATCGATTTTAACCTATGGAAATATGACCTCATTTTCTTCTGGCTCTACATTATTAACACGACTCTCCAGTCATTTTCAAATTCCCCTCTATCTCTTTCTCCCTCGTTGCTCACAGCTTGCACATTATTATCGCTGTAAATTATCGCAGCGGTTTACACGACTCGCCACAGGATAGATCTCGCGCGTACATTCGTAAACCGGCTGATCCCCTCGTGGGATAACATATTATATTACACTAGGATGTCCGCAGCAACGAAAATCCCATTTCTGCCACGTTTTAAACCCTGTTTAATTCAGTTTGGATTACGTTAAAACCAATCCTTTGTTACGATTTTTCCAGTTTTTTTTTTTACTTTATGAACTTTTTTTACCTTTCAATTGCCTTTTAATGGGGTTCGAGCTTTTGTTCCATTTTAAAGGCAGAAAAGTGCCATTTGTAAAAAAAAAAAAAAACGTAAAACAGTGGTTGAGAATATGATGAAAATGAATTTTTAGTGGAAGTACAAAATTGAGATGTCCTTTTGATTCTCACTCACAAAAATCTTCTCATCGAATATATTCGTTTCTATATATGTACCGATCTTTCCTCATGGGTTCGTATATAAATGAAAATTTCATGTGGAAAAACGACCTGGCGCACGATGTGGAATAAATAAACGGAAGAGTGAGAGAGAGAGAGAGAGAGGAAATTTCATCTCGATTTTTCAAATTCTCGTCTGGAAAAAATTCCACGAAAATGCCTCGAGCTCGAATTCTCGTGTTACGTAATAAGGGATGAAAAAAACACACATATTGAAGGGTGTATTATTGCTCGTACATTTGCATGGAAAATTGCATTTTTTTTTACTTCCTTCTTCATCCAACACCTAATTTGACGAAATCCTTGAATGATGTTTGCAGTATGATGAATTTTTATCCCATTTTTACACTGGGTCATTTTGACCCAGTTCAATTTGACAGGAGGATGAAGTACGCTCCGGGTCAAATTGACCCTGTGTGTCGATTCAGTTCTTAAATGTCAAACGGAACGAATGAAAACGTAAATTTCGATTAATTTCGAGGATAGAATCGAAATAATAATTAATTGAATGTCGGAGGGAAACGCTTTTCACAAGAGTTATGGGTTAAGAATTGCAACGTAGTTGTGCCTATTTGTGTGGCAAAATCTTGACAAGCAGTGTCCGAATGTACGTGACACATATAGACACACGACGAATGAGCCTGCCCGCATGAATTGTCAAAGCCCTAAGTAGAGCCCTGGCGGAAACAAACAAAGACCGGAAGTTCCGTGCAAAGCCGCCTCTGTCGAGGTTCGTCAGAGACGTCGGCCATAAACAATCCTGTGTGACACCCCTTTCTCGCCAAGCCAATATAACGTGAGCTTTAGTCTCTTCTCCTGTTTTACATTCACCTTCCTGTGGCTGTAAAGCTAACTCCAGGTACCGCTGCTGGCGCCACAAGTGAGTACATTGCGTGGAAGTCATAAAAAAATAGCTGAATATTTTTTTCTCTTCAATTTGCTAGACAATATGTTAATGTTTCATGAAAATGTAATTCTTCCAAAATTCGGGTCTTCTAAGATATTAAGAGGTTTCGACACTTTTTGAAATGATCTAAAATCTTAAAAATTCAATTTATCCAGACGAAACGAGATTTCTCTCCATTTTTCAATTTCGCTGGAATTTTAGGTTTTTTTTTTTTTTTTTTTACAATCTCGGCTCCCTCAAAGAATCGGCAAAATATATTTTCCACTTTTAGAACGCGCACTGATGGGAATGTTACATCCCCTTTAATTTATTACTTCATTTCTATTGTTTTTGGCCACAGTGAATAAATTTAAACGAATCAAAATAACATCAAGAAGATAGATTTGAAAATAATTGTAATATGATTTTAGTATTTCCGAATATTTTATTTTAGCAGAAATGTTAATTCGCACCCAGAAAAAAGATTTATTAAAAATCAATAAAATTTATTCAACTGAAAGAAATTTGCTTATTTCCATACCAACCTAATAGACATTTCTTTGTTCCGAATAAATTTATTTATTTAATATATAAATATTCTGGATTATTCAAAGTAAATAGAAAATTTTATTTGAACGTAATAAATGTGTCATTTATTTGTAAGAATATATTTATTCATTCTAAACAAATAAATTTATTCATTTTAAACGAATAAATTTATTTATCCTTAACAAATAAATTTTTTCTGGGTGCGGTGAAGTATAAAATTTTATGAATTAATATCGACTCATGAAAATAGTGAAAGAAAATTTTTGATTGATATTTCGAAATAAATTGAAGGCTTTAAAAATTTACGAGGCAAATTGGAAAGGGTTCAGGGAAATGGTTTCGAAATTTGGTCAGAATGCCTCACATGAAAGGAAGACAAGAGAATCTGACTGAACGTGACCTCATTACTGGACAAAGGAGAATCGAATTTTCCTTGAGTCCTCAATTACCTTGTAACCTTCTGCACCCCAAATGCATATAAATATCGATCTACAAGTTATTCGAGCTTTGTACGTGTATATTTGTGAACGTACAAAATCAACTGTCACGCGAACTCCGCGCGTCACAGAGGTCGAAGTTTTTGCTACGTAGACACGAGTCTCGGATTTTCCGGTTTTCGGTCATGGACAACAAATCGGTGATTATTCGCACCCAACCACTCCTCTCGGCTCGAATTTACATTGAGCTCGTGGGAACGAGCAAAGAGGTTAACGAGGCTATATTTGTTAAGAGAGAAACGGAGAGAGAGAGAGAGAGAGAGAGAGAGAGAGAGATAGGGTTTGAAAGGAGAATTCCAAGTTCACTGGCGTGACGCTACTCACGTTGCACCACACAATTTTGACCTTGAATTCGGTTCGTGTGTCTATTTTAACTCTTTTTGTTGATACATTGAATTTCAGCTCAGAACACACAATTTTAGTTGTTTTATTATTATTATTATTATTATTATTTTTTAATTGTCTTGTATTTGAAAACTATAATCTGTTAAGTATTTTAACATTGAATAGTTTTGATGTCGAAGATAGTGCGATGAAGTAAAAACAATTGCTTGTGTTTTTGGAAGGCGAATGCATTTGATGCACACTGTTCTATGAATCGCTCCGACGTACTAATAAGATTCGGTTTTTGTCCTGTCTATTTTGATAGGATTTATTCAACGCGGAATCGTTTTCTCAGGTCCAATGGCTTGTATTTCTTCAGTATCCTTGAGATTGTTCTTCTATCAAGCAGACTCGACGCTAAAAGGTTCGGGCGGTTGCCAAGTCTGGTCTCGTAATTTGTGCATAGCTTTTGTGCAACGGTTTTGATTGCTTCTATGCCTAGGTCTTCGTGCAGTCTGCCGTAATTTTGTATTATTTGATCGATTTACTTACTCTTTGCTCGACTTGAAGGGAATCAAATACATTTCGGCTATGCAAATTTTTGGAAACACTGTTCCATTCAAACTTTGTCGCTATAATAACTCGAAACCCGGAGTTTTTCTAGAAAAACTTGTCAGAAAAAAAGTCGCAGGGTTCGAAAGGGACGTTATGAGACGTAGTGACAGTTTTGACCTTCGGTAGCTTTTTCAAGGTCATTTGAAGGTCAACTTTTTTTTTTTTTTTTTTTCTAAGCGAATAGAACATTTTTATTGTAGAATCCTTTTTCGTGCAAGAAAATGAGTAATTTTTGTGTGAAATAATTTATCCGGAAATACGAAATTAATATCGAAAATGGAACATTTTAAACTTTTGTGAATTTACTGTCATCCACTCGCTAAAATAGAGCACTCAGCGGAAATATACGGTAGGAACAAATATGTCAATGACCTTTATTGTGTATTATTATTCATATTGTTTCGATTGGTAGAAAATGTCCGATATTGACTAGATTTTGCCACGAGATAACGCGCATTCAGCTGTGGGGATTCAAGCAATCTCTTGACAATGCATTTTGTTATCGCTTACCAAACTCCCCTCAAACGTATCATAATCCCGAGAGAGATTAGTCCAAATACAACGAAATATTGAACTGTTCCGTTGGCTATCTCGTGAAAAAGTTCATTTCACATCCATCGATCTTGATCAAGCGGTTTATCGATAAATATAAATGTCCATTGGTGACGAATATTTCATTGAGAATTTTAGTGTCTGTTAATTTTGATCCTGAAATTTAATGATACGAACATTCGATTTTCTGTTTTTTTTGTTGTAAATAGTAAAGTTGAATATTATTTAGTTTCGTATCATTATTTTGATAAATTTAAAAAATTCTAAAATATTTTAAAAAAATGTAAATATGTATTTTTTCATATCGATTGGAATTTTGAACAAATTGAATATAGGTTTTAATACAATTTTTTGAAATGCTTTGGCATTGAATGTAATTTCAATTTTCACGCTTAATTCAATTGGAACACAGTTTCAATTAAAGTAGCTGCATTAACGAGACTAATGAAGACCGATTTATTGATTTTTTTTTCTTTATTCGAGCTCGATTTTATTCCGATTTACATTAAATTCCCTGGTCGAATGAATAATGAAATCGCGAACAAGTGCTGAATCGATTTTTCTGCGCTGCTTTCAATCGCCGTATAATTTTCAATCAAACCTTAATTCAATGTAGCATTTAATTGAATCACGAATTCATTGATACAAACTGAGTTTCAATCGATTTTCGATTATGGCTTTTCCAACAAGTGATACGACGACTTCTTATTATTGATTGCAATTTTTTTTTTTTTAATTTTGTATAGCAAAGAATTATTTCCGAATAAATAAATTTGTCAACTTAATATATTTCCGAATAACAACTTGAGTCCTCATTGTTTATAATTAACTCGTTTCTAAATTAATAATTAACGCAGCACTTACTGCTCTTTTGTTGAACCTTCGAATTGTTTTATTGACCAATCGAAAAGAACAAAAATTCGATAATCTTCTTTATCATCGTAACAACCAACGACGATTAATCTCACCAATGGCTGGCGAATATCCTAGGAAACTTTGCGGTCATTATATATAACACCCTCCGGAGCTATTAATTCTCGACGATTTTGACTCGCAGATTGCCACCTGCGGTGAATTATAAGATCGTTCAAAGCACATGACGACAGAGATTAAGATTTTTTTCATCGCTTTTTTTACGTCTCTATATAATATCTTCGTTTATCTTTCGAAAAAAATGGATCATTTCAAATAAAAAAAGTTTATGTCGATCAAAAAGTATCGCGAATTGTAGAAATTGTATTTTTAGTCAACAATGTTGATTATTGAGTTCATTTTCGCAAAGCTGACAGATCGACAGATTAATATTGACAACTAGAATAATAATGTTGAAGTATTTTGTTGATTTTGATTGAAATTTCGATAAAATGAAAAACCATATTTCAAAGAGAACAAACGAATCGGGATCAAAGTAAACAAAGAGATATGGACACAGGAAAAAGGGGAGAGTCGTATATACATCTGCAGTGAAAAGTTTGAAATTCGTATGCCGGAGGTCAAAGGTGACGAAATAGGAAACCGTGAATTTAGCCAAAGGCTGCAGCTTGCCTCGTATTTCTCATCAAACTGTCCTTTCATTTGAAGCCTACTTTTTTCATTTTTATTATTCACACTTTCGACTTTATTTCACGATTTTTGTTCCCGCATATCATCCTTGTTCTATTTTTCTTTCTTTGTATTTTTCATTTTGTCCCTCGACTTCCTGTCTATCATTCGGTCTGCCTTTCTTTATTTATGCTTCACATTTTTCTTCTTTTTTTTTCATTGAAGCAATTTTCTTGAATTCAAATGAATGCAATCAATCAATCAATCACGTAAAACAGTTTCTCGGATTCCTCTTCTGTTTGTATTCTTACTCTCCCTATCAAATCTTCTTACTCTTTTTTTTTCTTTTCGTTTCTTATTTCTCTTTCTTTTTCAATCTTCTCTTCCTCTTTTTCCTGTATATCTTTCCCTCTTTATCTTTTTTCGACCTTCTCGAAATCCTTTCGCCCCGTTCAAGCTGAGTTGTCCAGTCCAAGGAGCAACGATTCTCGTTGTTTTTTTTTTCTCGCAGGTTGTAATACACATTCGGAGTATCAATCCTTAGGATTGCCCTAAAGCCCTTCCACCCTTGTATAAACCCCGACGACCTAATCCTTACCTTTTCCTCTCTCCTCCTCCTCCTCCTTCTTCTTCTTCTTCTTCTTCTTCTTCTTCTTCTTCTTCTTCTTCTTCTTCTTCTTTTCATTCGCTCTGCTTATCCACGTGAAAATCGAAAACGAGTATAAATTATTCACACTTGCCTAAAACGATCGTACCTTTCGTGTCGTTACACGGCTTACTTCAACGTTACATCAACCATATAAATTACGGTTGTATCGCTCCCAAGGGTATAGCGTTCTATTCACCCGAATTCAATTGATTTCGATAAATCGAAGACTCGTGTTTCAGCCTCGCTAATATTCCATCTCATCCCTTAACAATCACGTTTAAATGATATATTGTCATCGGTATCATGACATAAACAACCGAGTAGTCACGCCGCAATTTGTTCACTTTCATTTTGATTGAGCCTCCCAAACGGCCGATAAATTCATTGCAATTCTGACGGAAATCGACTGTGATAATAATTATCAATTGACCAACAACTATGCGGGTACGCGGTCAAAGTGTGGCTTTCACTATCAACAAAGTTGAGCTCAGCTTCGGCTGAGGTCAATACTTTGTTGGGTGAACGCTTGGCCATGCAGTGGCTCGTGTTACAGCAATCATCGACTGTGAAGCAGTTTTCTCAGTTTCTGATCGTCCTGATCAATTAAAAGTCAGGATTAATGGAAGGAAACTATCGACCAGGTTTTTTACAATTTCTTTTTGCTCTCGTGCAAATTTCATACTTTTTTGAAAATTTGGCTATGGCAACATTTTGGAGGCTTATCTCATAGATACAGGAATAAAAAAAATGGAGAAAATAGTCAAATTATAGCGATGGGATAAACGCGTAACAACTCACGAGGGTTTGAACAAAATTTTCAGAAGTCAAATAATAATTGCAACAATCTTATAATTCTTATTGCCGCGTTGTTGCTAAATCGTCATAAAAATTTGTTTACTGCATATTTTTCGTCGTCAGGAAAACTGTGAAAGTAAAAATGTATCTTCTAAGTTTCCAAGTGATTTTAAAAAACTAGCTTCGATTAATTTTTTTTTGAATAATGCACCACTAAAGTCTAAATAAAAATTGCAAAATTATTTCTCTATTCGCGAGAATTCATAAAGTTCGCGGATTTCCGCGGCTGAGAGAAAAAAAAAATTATCATCGGGATGGCATTGACCACATTATGTTAGGGAAGTTTGATTATCTTGATTGGTCGAACATTCCGCCAATGGGATAACCCTTTGCATTCCGAAAGTGAGGGGAGATCGGCCAATCTCGAGCATAGATACGCTGCACGTCTTGCCTTTGCCATTTGAACACTAGGTTCTTAATATTTGGCGTCAAAACGTTGCCGCGTCTCTGGAAAGATTCGTTGAAATTCAACCGATTTGATAGAATCTCCGTAATTGTTCGTAATTGAAAATACAAACACAATTCGTACGTTCTCGATGATTAAATCACGATAAATTATTCAGATTTTGATGGACACAATTTGAAGGGTTGAATTAATTTCGACACTGAAATAATAATTGGTCATCCTGTTGACTTTGGCCAGAATAAATGATTGAGAATATGATTAAAATCCTCAGTAAACAAAGTTTAATTTAAAAAGTGATAATAATTCGACAAAGACTTCTTGAAATTTGAATTTAAAAAAATGCACATTGCAAATATTTAACATTGGGAATTGAAAGGTTAATATTTATCTGAATCGAATGAAATGTGATTCGTGTATTTCTCTTGAAAATTCATCGACCCACAGATAGACACATGGTGGACGTGATACTGTCGTCAATGTACAGAATCCTGACACGTTTCGCGTTTTATTTCATGGCAACATCTGGACGCTCTTGGATCTCAACGACAAACCGATCAAACTTCGCCTCCTCCGGGAATTAAATTTCCTGTGCCCGTCTGTTGGTTTTTCAAGCCACGATACAATTTACACAAATACATACATACTTCAAACATCAAATATTTCTCTGATTCGAGAATAAAATATCGATGAAAAGTAGATCTCATCGACGTAGAACACGAAGTTAAATAAATACATGAAGACAAATCTAATTTTACAATTCCCTTATGGTTTTCTTTGTAGTTAACATTATCAAGTCAACGAATTTTACGATATTGAAGTTTGCATCATTGGAATGCAACGAAAATCCTTTTTTTTCAATAACAGAGCCAAAAATTTACATCGAGTTGTTCGTCCGTCACAAATAGAGAATATTTTTTGTGAATTGAAAACGCAAAAAAAAAATCTACTGTAAGAATTTGGACGATTGAAAAAACTGTAAAAATAGTGAATGAAAAAATCTATTTTTCGTTACATTCGAACCGTATGCAGCAATCGATAACCTATAAAAATTCAGATTTTTTAATGTTTTTGAATTCATTCACCCGCGACGGTAAGATAAAATAAAAATAATCATTATTACTATATTTATTTGAATTCGAAGAACAAAACAATGAAACCACATTGTCGTTTAAAAACGAACATACAATATTTTATTTCCTACTTCCTGGTTTGCTTGTCTCTTTTGCGAAATATTTTTCCACGAAGCTGGGCGAGGCACAGTTGTTAATAATTCAGTGTCTAGTTTGCCCCAAGCTGTTTCCATCTCAGGGCGTGGGCATTGCTGTTATTGTATGTGGACGTAACCTATAATAATTAATGGCAATCAGACTAGCGAACAGATGGACCTCTCCATGACCATGGCCCATCGTCCTTTATTCAATGACGTAAATATATAGGTTTTCTCTTGTTCATACTGTTGACCTAATTATCTCACTGGGGAACAGAAAGAAAAAAAAATTCGGAATTCAGCTCACCATTTGCAATAATCGAAAATAAGTTAAAATTGACTGAAATTAGTTTGAATTTAAGACACTATTTCAACGGAAGCAATCTAATTATTTTAACTATAATGTTTTTTTTTATCACAACCCTCGAGAAAAAATGCTAATGAGCTCAAGAGACTTGATTAGTAATTCATTAGTGCTAATCGGCTATTCATGACTCCTATAACTTCCGGGGCTCGTTTTTTAATCCTACACAAGCACAAGTTCGGGACAAAGTGAGATTCGATTTAATTCTGTAGATACTCCTAATAAATAATATTTTGATATTCGTTGACATGTTTCAGAACGATAGTACATCTCAAAACAAAACTTTCGATCCCCCCCCGATAGAACGAATAAATCTACATTCAAATAAGAAAAAAATTGAAAGTATGATTTCCTCACGATCAAAATGGGCTCGAAAACCATGAAAAAAAAGTTTTTAAATAGGAGGAACTGATATTTTTTACTTTGAACTTGGAATAATGGTTGCGTGAATGTTTTTAAAAGGTTTTACATACTCTCAAACGAAATTACATTACAAAATACGAGTTAATTGGTTTGCTCAATTTTCCAAGGAGTTATGGATATTACATTAAGGGGGGAAGCCACATTAGGAAGCTCATTTTCGGTGATACTTTGAGATTTCTTTTTCGTGGGTAAAATTAATTAGAATTCAATAAAGTTTCGATATCATTTTAACCATATTTCGATGAACTGTGATGAATTTTTTGAAATATTTTCAACCAAAAATGACAGAGTTACGCTCTGAAGTCCGCTGACGGTCGTAGTCCAGAGTTTTTCGACTCCGGGACCTGTGGCCATTCCAATTTTTATCTGACATTCAAAACGTTTTTATTCAACATTGATAACTTATGTTGTAAGAATATGAACCAACGTCTGTGATGATATCATGATTTTGAAGGTGCCTTTATTTCCTTAATTGATGAAAAAATATTGCGAAAACTAAAGAAAATTTTTCGAAATGCTGCTAAACTTTCAATTTTCGTTATTTCCACCTGCATTGAGGTTCATATTCTTACAAAATAAGTTATCAATGTAAAATAAAAATGAAAATAAAAAAAAAATCTTAAAGTATCAACGAAAATAAGCTTTTTTACGTGGTTTCCCCCCCCTTGAAAACGAAAATGGAGAATTAATGACAGTCACATTTAACGAACGGTTTGATATGAAAATCTGAATAAAATCATGTAAGTTATACTTTCTATAAGCACTAAATTAGAACAAAAAACAACGAAATTCAGAAGCTGTATATTCAAAAATGAAAATTCATATATATTTTCATTTACAATAACGTTTTATTTAAAAAACTTGATATTATTATTTAAACGATTGACTGTCGACAGTTGCTTTTTTAAATATAAGAATTTAGAGACTTTAATTCATTTATTTTTCTTTGAAATTGTGTTCTGTGTATTTCGAACTCCTGTACATTTTGAGTTGCATATGACACATGAGAAGTTGGAGCTCGGTTTTGAAACTCAAGCTCGCACGTGCGAGAAAACGATTTAACCACAGTTAATGGCTTTTCCGTATAAGGGTGTTTCGTACATGTGTCAGGTTTTACGCGAACACGAGAGACCTCGTAAATTCTATCCCACAAGACGCGAACGTTATCCACCCGACTGTTTCTCCATCAGAACTTAGTATCGAAAAGCTTCAAAAGGTCAATCACGTATTGAATGCATACACGTGTTCGTCATTTGACCTTAAAAGTATTCACATTAGCAAATAATTTACAAACTCCAGACTAGACGAGTTTTTTTTAACGAAGTCCTATACCGCCATAATCTCAAAAGTATGTACAAAGTAATGGCAAAATGATCGAATACAATTTTTTGAAGATAATTTTTTGAAATTCTGCGTGAATCTTCTTGAGATTCGTATCATAAATGTGAGAAAAGTTTGAGAAGGTTTCACCGTCTGGTAATCGAGAAATTCAGTGTTTAAAATCGCCACTTTAACATGAGGTCTTATGGGAGTTACGAAAGAAGACGATATTTTACAACTAATAACTCGATTTCTAAACGGTCAAACATGCTCAAAATTTACCCACAGTTGAGTATGATTGTTGAGAATATTCATACGAATTTTGAACAATTAAACTTGGGGTTTATCGAACGCATAAGAAACGATCGAACCTCCTCAATGTCCGGAAGCGATTAATAAAATTAACCAGTAAAATTCGATCACAAACGACGAAATTTTTTGTCTTTATTTAAGAATTCCTTCCAACATCTATTTCGTCAAACATATTTCAATGGGAAACACTGTTGCTGTACCTAAGATTAACTTTTCCCTTTACGTCATAGAAAAAACAATTCAAATTGAAAATCTTTGCAAAATTTCTTTCAAAATATTAATAAAGATTAAAATTTTTTTTTTTCACGTCATAAAAAAACGCAGTACTAATTGCAAGTCCCTAAAAAATTTGAATTACGTTTTTCTATGATGTAGAGAAAGGGAGTAGAAAAACCTGTGTCTTTCATTTTATTTTTTTCACAGGGTGGGGTAAAAGAATAATCTTACGTACACGCCACAGAAGTGTCCTCGTCCCGTGAAAGCTCAAATACTAGGCTGAGCTTTCTCTCTTAGTATTTTTTTTCATGGTGTTCGTGGCTGTATACTTGCGAAAAGCAGCGACAGCAAAAGTGAGAGAAAATATTACGAGTCGAGTGCAAAGCTAACTACTTAAACTTGGCTCTCCCTCAATCGAGTACAGCCTCAGAATGCTAAGTGTCCAGTGACTTGCTCATGTTTTTGCTCCAAACAACTGTATGCAATGGTGACAAAAAAGAATCACTCCGTAGATTCTACTGCAAACAAAAAACACGAATTTAAAAGCATTCGTTTGAAACTGCAATGAAAAAATTGTAAGCAGCAAAGAGTAAATAAAAAAAATGGGTCACCATTTGTTTGATATTTTTTGTCATTTTATACAATTTTAAAAATCCTGGAAAACGAATAGTCGGTTTTCGAAAAACTAGCAAATTCGTACGAGAAAAAAAATACACTGCAGTTCACGTACGAATTTTCCTGAAAACTATATTTTTTTTCTGTCAATAAATTTCTCAAATTACAACATGCAAACATTTTTCTATTCAAGACCTTTCAAACAATCGATACCTCTATTTTCAATGGGAATTGAGTGATGGACGGACTACACAAGTAACGTAGCCACTGCGCTGCTGCTTCGAAAATTGCATGCGTCTGACTAAATCGATTTCGACTACTGACCAGATTCGTTGTTATTCACTCGCACATTTGTTTATTCATGCAGTATCAAAGTTTTTATAAATGAATTCAATGTACGAAGTAATATTTTCGTAAATACATCGAATTCGTGAAAAATGGCAATTTTATCCTGAATTTCGTGATATTTATGATCGCGAATCAATCATGAAGGATTCGGAAAAATATAATACAAGGATAGATGCGTTCCAGTGTGATGTTTAATCTCATCGATAAATTCGAGATTTAGATCACATATCTACAATTTACGATGACAAATAAATCATGAAAAATGGTCAAAAATATGATACGAGGATGAATAAATCTCGGAAATTATTCTTGATCATGAAAAATGTTCGTAACTAAAAAACTATATAGTTTTGATTACAGTTCCGTCTGTCACTCATTTGTTAATCTCGAAATGTATAACAAATTGTTTTTTTTTTTTTTAACTCTGAAAATGTCGTTGTTTAGATTCTTCCCTTGACGTTTTAGTTTGACAGGAAATTGCAAAAGTAAAATAGTGTTTCAGTAAACGAAATGTCGAGAGAAACAGGTCGAATAAATCGTGGCAATAAAACAGGAAGAAAATTAGTCTTACCGGGCAGCAATAAAAATAATAAATTTTTTAATTAAACGGAGATGAGAGTATGAGATTGGTTAAATAAATCCAAAGTAAAATAAATATCTAGTTGAATGAAAATTTGTAGAAAGTTTATATTAAAAGTGGAATAAAAATGAAATTCATATCCAATTTCCAGAGAGCCTAAAATTTTCACTAAAATTTACCATAAAACTTGAATAACTGTTAAATTTATGGCAAAATTAAATAGAGCTTAAAATTCATGCCAAGATTTCGTTGAGAATGAAATAAAAAATTTATTGTGAAATTGTCTCGTCTAGAGAGCCTCGGCCATTATTTCTTGTCGTCGCATTTCTTTTCTGTGTATGGGCACATATATTTGTATGTATGGCCCATTTGGGGGACTGTTACAGTCGTGGCCAACATGAAAATTTATGCGGTTTTACGGGATAGGCCGGGAGAGACCGTCCATTACTATGAGAAGTGGGAGAGAGAGGAAAAGCGAAGTAGATAGAAAGAGAGAAAGAGAAGAGAGAGACTAGAGAAGAGAAACTCGATGGCTACCGGAGAAGCAAACTCCTGAAGCCTTTATGGAACAGGCTAGTGAAGCACTTTTGGTATGACATAATGTGGCCACATATAAATTTCTGATAAATAAAAATATAGATAAAAAGTGAAAAAAAAACTATTAATCTTATTAGATGATTTATTTGTAAAAATTTATAATAACCACGAACGTTTGTTGATTTATTACAATTTAATATTCCGATGACGCGAGTACATACTAAAGAAAATATCTCATTTTTATTGAAACGAATAAAAAACATTTTTATTATCCACGATAAACTCATAAAAAGTAACAATTTCAAAATATCGTCATTCAATAAAACGAATATAGTACATTTATCAATTCGATCGAACTAAAAAAAAAGAATAAAATAGATAGAATATACAAATATTCAGAACGAAGGATTCTTTTGCTCGTACATATTGTATCGACTTGCTCGATATACAGCAAAAGTTTCATGCAACAAATCGTATTATTTTCTTCTCTTGCCGTGTCGTGTTGATACATGTGTATCGAAAAATTCTCGATCGAGAAGGAGGAAACGAGTGGATGTTGAAAAAAATCGAAAGAAAAAGAAAGAAAAGAAACAGAGCATAAGGAAGAGAGAGGGAGGGAAGGAGACAGAGTGACAGAGAGAAAAGCCAATAATCTAGGATTATCGGATCCTCTGCGTTCACGTAGCACACGTGCTTACTATTAATCCTCGATACTCTCTGCTGCCAATACACTGGTTGTTTATATATATCTATATTTATAAAGAACATTTCCTGTTACATATATGAACGTCGATGTGTTTATGCACATATATATGCAAGAGCAACCATTCGACGAACGTACATGCCGCGGTCTAAACGAGGAACCAACTCTATGTATGGAGCTTCAGTAAAGGTACCCGTGGACCTGACCAACCACCAGAATTTCCGGTCTAACCACGAGGCACAAAATTTCCTTCCAAGTATTACCCACATGTGGCCCTAAAGAGAGTCATAAATGGATGAAATAAATGGACCCTCTGACAAAAAGAATAAGAATAATACGATGGCTTGTACGAGGCTGTTCAGTTACGAAAACATGCACGTTCAGAAAAATCTGTTTGCTGGTGAATTTGCATACTAAGTTTCTTTGCTTCGGACTCTACAGAGATTCGTTTTTTTTTGTTATTTTCTAGATCGGACTGTTGGATAGAAATATAAGAGTTGTAATATGTGCGTAGAACCAAAGCATGGCAAGTATAATCGTCGTGACGAAGCCAATTTTTGGAATTGAATTTTGACCTTTTTGTTTCTGTGCACACAAATTTGAAAGTTGATGGCTTTTAATTGTTAAAGCATGGCATTTTATGGAGAATGTCGATGGAGAATGTTTGATGTTACTCATAAATTCAACTAAGATTATTGAAAAATTGAAATTTGGTACATTAGGCTTAAGAGATACTGTGAAAAATATTCAATTGAAACGTCATCGTGCGTGGATCGAACAACTACGTTACGTGAACATTTTAATTTCCGGTTGAAACAATAATAAAATCGACCTACTTGTCATGGAATGGTTGGTAAACCAAACCTCACTTTTCTATGACTCCATAATCATTGAGACTCTTGTTTTCCAGTTTATGTTTTTTTTACATAATTATTTACCATCATGTTGGCACATTAGAAATATTAACAAAGAAAAATGTAAATATTTGGCAGAAACTAGAATATACTTTAGAAAAACTGATAAAACGGTTTTTAATGGGATTTACTTTTGTCGTTCATGGAAAAGTTAGTTATTACTATTTTCTTTGCTTATTTTTATACTGTGTTGAGAAAAATCAGGATTTTTATTATATTTTCTATGTAGAAACTTTGATATCAGAATAAATTGTACAGCTTAGGAAGCAAACAATCGAAGGGGAAACTGAGAAAATGAGATCCACGGAAATAAGATATTTCAAAGTCTCATTGAAACAAGGAAAAAGTGCGAATCTCGTGAATTTACCATTTTTATTCTTCGCGTCATGTTACACGTCACATTATCCAAATTTTATTTTTTCAGCCACAAAGCGTATTCGAGATCACTCTGGGGAACGTTCCAGAGACATTTGTGATAACTCGGAAGTTTTCTTATCTCTGAACAACCCCGGATTGGCGTCGACCTTTCAAACTTTTATTCACTCAGATTTTTCTTTCATACTTTAATTTCTCCGAGTGAATGTCTGAATTTTGATGTTTATGAGACGGAATAGACAGAGAAAAAAGGTTTGAAACTCTCCTGAATCTCAGAAATAATAGCTGCTGACTACAGTTTCCAAATTTCCGGAATTACAGCTACGTCCAAAGTCGCAGCGAAGCAGGAGGCGAACACTTTTCGACTTCTGACGTAACGAAATTTTCGTTGTAATATAAAAAAATTCAAAACATTTAAAAAACTGTTTTTCCCAATAAACTTCTAGGCATGATTATACTTTTTTTTTTTGCTGAGTATTTCGGAAGAAAATATCAGAAAAATGGAGTTCGAGCTACAAATTAGAATACAATTTACAGCTGACTGAGTAAAACGATTTTGAAGATTCGTCAATAAAAATTCGGTTGAAAAAAAAGGAACTTAATTTCTTGGCTTTCGGACTCAAAATGGAGCAGTTGTCCCGCAGGATTTAAACTGTATACAGGTTGTTTTGACAAAAAAAAATCCTTCCGCGACGTGGAAAAGAAGGATGAGGAAAAAAAACTGCGTAAAAAACGTTCGGGTTTCCCGGCAGTAGATTAAAATTACGTTTTACTCGAAGAGTCTTGAAGGCCATCCAACGATTCCTCTCAGCAGGGCGAGATTTTTCTTTCGCAGTGTTTATCGTTTACCGAGATTTTCTTGTTTCTTCGTTGCAGTTAGCGAACAATATTGAAAAAAAGACTTAAAAAAAAACATCGAGTCGTAAGAAATAATAAAGTGAGGAGCAGAGAGGAAAAGTCTGATGGGGAAATTCGCTTTGCCATTGTCCGGTCGGCCAACCAGAGAAAGAACGTAAAACTTCTCTTAAAATACGAACATTTTCATAAACAAACTTGGTTCGCAAACTCCACGGTTATTGGCTTGCGTTAAACACGATAAATAATTACCGTTGTTTGAAAATTCTATGCGTAAACACATCCATACATTTTTTATTGAAATTTAGAACACAAACTTAATTTAAAAAGAAAAAAACCTTTCGAACTTTTCGTTTCTCACTTCGATTATTGCAAAAAAATATATATAATCGCTTATTATTTCGTCCAGAAAAAGGTCCTCCTTGGTTTGTCCATTTGTTGGTGAAGAATCGTGAATGAGTTACGAAAAATTTAACATTTTTGTGCTGCTCCATTATGGCTGACATCGTTGCACGAATTCACTCAGCGACTTCATGCTGCGAGTGCTGACTACTATTGAAAGGACGTGACTCGCAAATTTTTCCGCGTAAAATTGCACGTGACTGTAGTCTTTTGTTTACGAGTCGTTGATGAATGTACGAGGTCATCGTACGTCTATGTATAGGGTATTTGATACTGTTTTTAACTGGACCTGATCCTTACATTTCTCTTAATGACGAAAATTCTATTCCCTGTAAGACCCATTGAAAGGGGCTCTCTTTATTTTTTTCCATCCAATTTTTAAGTATGATTTTTTCCGTAGTTCCCTTTTTTCATTCTCAAATTACGGTACTCTCTGAAAAATGGGCCTAATCAATTTTTTTTTGCACGTATTGTTTGGATTTGAAAAAATACGAACAAAAGATCCATAATTGTAAAAAAAAATAGCATTTATGCTGCTGATAAGAAAAAAAACGAGAAAAAACTTACCGCAGATGAAACCAATTTCAAAATCAGTTCATTGGTCACGGTTATTTTGAGTGAAAAGAGGACGATCATTTTTAAATCGATTTGTTTTTGGTCTACATTGAGAAAGAATTTAAGACTAGAAATATGAATCATTTGTTTGTATTTTTGTACGAAAATCAAACAATATTTTTAAAAAAGCTTTAATTTGGTCGGTTTTTCTTAGAATTCGATTTGAAGAAATAAAAAGTGAATTTTGGAAAAAAATCTTATTCCATTATTATTATTAGGATTATGAAAAAAATTAATAGAGCTGCTTTCAATGGATCGTACATTATGTCAAATTTGCAGTTGAATTATGAGAAATGCAGGGGTCAGATTCAGGTCGAATTTGTATGGGATGCCCCATATACATGTGTGTTAGGACTCTCGACGGCCTTTGAACCAGGCTAAAGTCGGACGCAGCAGCGGCTCAACGTACTCCATATCCGCATATTTCTCGTTTTTTTCCACTGAAAAAGGAAAAAAAGAGAGAAAAAAAAAAATCCGGAGAGAGTAAGAGGAAAAAGTGGGAGAGAAAAAGGAATAGGGAAAAGAGACGAAATGAGAAATGGACATAGAGAAAGATAGAACAAGAGAGAAAGAGCGAGAGAGAGAGAGAGAAAGATGAACAAGATGAGTGGAATACTCATTCTCCGAATGAATCGCAAGTACGAGCTACCATTTTGTATTTCGTGCTAGCACGCACGTAAATCTTACACAAGAAAAAGGAAGGAAAAGAAGAGAAAAAGTGAAAGGGATGAACGAGGTGGAAAAAGGAGGGAAAGGGCAATAAAGGAAAAAGAACGATGAAGAGGTCGAGAGAATAGGAACGAGTGAAAACCAGGTCTCCACGATAAAAAAAAAAATGGGGAAAAAAAAAAACAAAATACTCTTATCTAGCAATCGTACAAACTCGCGCAATTATTGCCGTTTCTCTGTGTTGCTCGAATTCTCTTGCCCCTGCTATTTATTTCCTCCGAGACAACAAAAAAACAAACATTCCCTCCCGGTCTGTGACAAATTATGAGAGCACGTTTACTCAGACTGATTGCTCCCATCTCGTGATATACATTGCTCAGGATTCTAATTCTCGTTGTTTCGATTTGACCCTTTTTCGAAATTCAATGAAGATGCACTTTGACTTTTGACTGAATTATAGCCTTTGTTTGAACAGACTAAATGGAATCGTTTGATTAAAGAATTCGTCGAGAAGTGTACGATAAAATTTCATGAAATTCTATAAGATAACAAGAATGTTTCGTTTTTTTCAAAAGTATTTGTGTATCGATGACCTATGGAAAAATTTCTTTAAGGGATCGTCTCAGTGTGACCGAAAAATCACTGATTTCCGCGATTTTTATTTCAAATGTTGGAATAAACTAATTGGTCTGGTTTTTTTAAAATAAGTGAATACATTCATGACAAATACGAAATGATTTTTTTTATATCCATTTATTTAGTGTATAATAATTGAATAAATTGTTGAAATGACACGTTAAAAAAAAGGTCCAGTACGATGTCCACGGTTGCGGTCGCAATTTTGATGTGAAACAAAAATTTCAAAAAGATTATTAATCTGTAGGGAAGTCGCTGTCGCGCTATAGAGGTTTTGGTTTTAATTTGACAAAATGGCGGTGGTTTGAACAAAAAGTATCGATTTTTATTGTTCATAAAAAAATGGAAGATTTCAAAAAAAAGGTCACGTAACGCAATGGAAAATGACGTTAAAAATGTCCTCTTAAAATTTCGAAATAGATATCTTCAAAACTCATCCTTTCCTCTTCTCTAGAACGCGTTTAAAGATTGAACGCACTGTTCCTTTTCTACAAGAAACGCTGTAGCAACCGTAACAATTTGAATTTCGATTTAAAAACCGGGCCAAAAATCCCCTCGCCGGGGAAAAAAACCTTGGACAAGTACATTTGTTGACCCCCGTTTCCATTTGTTTTCACAGGAAAAAACTACCCAAAAAAGTACAAAATTCGCAAAAAATTGGCAAGATCGAAAACGATTTTCCATCAGCACTAAAATTTATAATATCAATAATTGGACAAGTGTTCCATTGTCGCTTGATCATGGAGTATTAAAAAAAAAAGCAAAAAATAGTTGCGCATTGAAAAAAGTCATCAAAATGTACAAAAATAAAAATAGGTCAGAAGAACAGAGTCACGAAAAAAAATCGGAATGAGAAGAAACTGGAAAAAAAATATTTCAAACGAAAAAAATTGAATTGAAAAAAAAAAAAATTCGGCCAAAGTACTTGGCGAGTTTTTTTGCTTAACTAGGATCACGTAATATATTTCCCATGGTAC
>JACEOJ010000176.1:79863-187503 GCA_013761285.1 Campoletis sonorensis
GTACCATGGGAAATATATTACGTGATCCTAGTTAAGCAAAAAAACTCGCCAAGTACTTTGGCCGAATTTTTTTTTTTTTCAATTCAATTTTTTTCGTTTGAAATATTTTTTTTCCAGTTTCTTCTCATTCCGATTTTTTTTCGTGACTCTGTTCTTCTGACCTATTTTTATTTTTGTACATTTTGATGACTTTTTTCAATGCGCAACTATTTTTTGCTTTTTTTTTTAATACTCCATGATCAAGCGACAATGGAACACTTGTCCAATTATTGATATTATAAATTTTAGTGCTGATGGAAAATCGTTTTCGATCTTGCCAATTTTTTGCGAATTTTGTACTTTTTTGGGTAGTTTTTTCCTGTGAAAACAAATGGAAACGGGGGTCAACAAATGTACTTGTCCAAGGTTTTTTTCCCCGGCGAGGGGATTTTTGGCCCGGATATCATTTCTTTTTTCTGAACCTTTCACTTTCATTCATAAATTTTTGCATTTATGGTCCGCCATATTGGATCTGCTATTTTGAATTTCGAAATTTTGGATGCAGATTTTTAATCGGTGAACCCGAAAACCCCCGCGGACCAACTTTCGCTTTTCTGAAACGATTTTCGCAGTTATTGTTCGCCATATTTTTATCCGCCATCTTGAATTTCGAAATTTTGGGTGCAGATTTGTAATCAGCGACCTCGAAAACCCCCGAATACCATGTTTTGCCTTCTTCCAACAATTTTTACATTTGTGGTCCGCCATATTGGATCCGCCATCTTGAATTTCTAAATTTTGGGTGCAGATTTGTATTCAGCGACCCCGAAAACCCCCGAGTACCATGTTTTGCTTTCATCAAACAATGTTTGCATTTGTTGTCCGCCATATTGTATTCGCCATCTTGAATTTCTAAATTTTGAGTGCAGATTCGTAATCAGCGAACCCGAAAACCCCCGAGTACAAAGTTGTGAGCGCACGTAAGGAAAAATGTGTGTTTCAAAGGGTCAAATTGATATTTTTTTTTGCGTCTATTATTCTGGCCTTACCATCTGTCAACACTCGAATACAATTTGCGACTGTGATGTACACATTAGTTCAAATTTTACCCACGACGGATCTACGAGAAGTCCTCAAAAAACACGCTGTTTACGCGTCTCGCACTTTACGTCGTAAAAACTACCGTCAAACTTTCCGTGGTATGGCTACAGAGGAAAGGACCAATGGGAACTCGTTACTTTCGTCGCCGAAGACCGGCTTCAGTGTAAACGGGTCTTGATGGGCATCAAAACGCCTTTGATTGTGTCGTCTGCGCGCATATACAGACACGTCAAATTCTTCGATGTGTTGGAATTTTTGCATAATCTTGAGCCTGTGCAAAGTTTTTTCTCAGCAAATACGGCATCAATCGTGCTGATTCAAGGCTCAATCGAAAGAGTTTTTCTTAATTAGTCTCGAAACCAATTTTCAAGTCATCATCTGTCTCCTGAGCTTCGTAATTCGAGAAAATGACTTTCAGTTTTTACCCCCACCACCGAAATTTACTTTATTCAGAGATAATATACTCTGGCGAGCCTCGGGCCAGCAGACGACAGACAGAGCTGTCAAATGTACTTGTCCCGAGACTCTACCGAGTCTCTTGATTTAAGAGATCGTTTATAACAGTGATATTATCCGATAATGCAAAAAAAATGGATTTTTTAAATTTGTTTGATAGATTCACACTGAGACCATCCCTTAACCCATCATCAGTTAAGGATAATTGATTATTCAACTATTTTCTAGTTCTTATTTACACTTGAATGATATAAAAATATTTGCGCTCTCATTAAATTTATAACGAGGCACCAAATACGTGATAAAGAACAACCATATAACGAATAAATCCTGGAGCTTAATTCAGTGCAAATATGCTGAAGTGGGTCTACGAAGAATTATATATTTCATGCTCGGTAAATATTTGACAGTAATTAAAAAATCTTTTACGTGTCAAAAAAGTGTCTGCATTTTTCTGTGCATAATCTTTACTTTGTAGGTTCGAGAGTTTTATCGAGCCCACCCTACCATTTTAACCGCATTTTACTAACTTCCATGTCACTGTGAAATCTGCAAAAGTATTGCCCACGGTCACTCTTGCCAAGTGCACTAGTATCGCTATTTACACGGAGGCCAAGGGAAACTGTCGAAAACCCCGTGGGAACGGATGACTATATTTTACTAAATTCCGGTTGGTTAGCATTATCAGAAACTCCGAAAAACTGGGTTCCCCTCATAGTTTTAGACGCGGTCTTACGTGGAGCAGTAAAAAATGCACATTTCACAGAAATTCCGATTGTATTACAAAATTGTATAACTTTTATAAAAATTTTGACAAATATTCGAAAATGGAGCTTCAACTCCAAATCGGGCTGATTTTTTTTTCATTCCTTATGACTGAAAAACATAATAGAAAGCAACATTCAGTTTCCGAATGATTACCCAAATTATTATCTGTGGTTTTTTTTTCAATCAGCGAACAGCATATAATGGAGTTTGTCTGAAAAAATCAATCATTTTGACCATACAGATTAGAAGATACAGCGATGGAAAGCATAAACTCTGTGTGTATTACGGATAAGGTTGTTGTTTCTTAATCTCTAAACTTTATATTACATGTTTCTATTTTTTATTGAAAGTTCAGAGAAAAATCAAGCTGAATCGGGGATGAAGTGAAAAAGCAAGAGGAGCCTCTTGCTTTTTCACTTGCTTCATGGAGTTGTACTGGTGCATTAAGAAGGCCTTGCACATACGTTTAGAATTTTCGAAAACCGATTTTTTTTTAACGGGTTATTATTCTCTATAGTTTTAGGCCTATTTCTATGTCCATGAAGTCGATCGACAGAATTATGGACTGTAAAGTCGATTGTAAAAATTTCCTATAGATCGAAAGTTATTATGGGAAATCCGACCGCCCAACGAGAGGGCCTGATACGGGTAGGCCCAGGTAGGTTTTACTCTCGGAGCCAATTGTTTATTGACGAGAAAGGCATACTATACGAAGCTGGAATGGGAGATTAGACGTAAGTTGAGGAAATAGATTCAAAAATTAGTAAAGTTCTTGCTTTAGCTTCGTGCAACCCGAACGAAACGCACTCGAATCTTCAAATGCGTTTTTCTCAAAACTACTTTTTCTGGCCCGGTCTGCATGACAACTCATACAGTTTTTAATATTTTTAAATGCTTTTCTTCAATATTCCAAACTGTTTTCCAAACTATTCCAAAAATGTTTATAAACATCATTAAATGACATTTATGACAAAAAATGCACACTTTTTTTTACAACTTTATTTTACAAGATTTTTTTTAGGCTTCGTAGATCTGTCAATTAACATTTGAAGAATAAATTATGCAGACCGTAGAGCATTTTTTTTTCATATAGTGCTTCGGGAAACGTGATTTTTTATGTTGTAATTTTGTAAAACACAAAATGAAATACTTTTTTTTACAAAGTTTAAATAGTAACTTTAAAAGTTTAAATACTAATACTAATAAAACAGGGAGGTGGGGGGGGGGGGGGGGGGGGAGGAAAAAACAGCTTCGGAAAAAGGGAAGTGGTTGCCCTGGTGAAGGAGAAATGTAGAAACCTCGAAAAAAGGAGGGTAATGGAAGTCAGGAAGACGCGGTAAGAGAGGCAAGGAAATACGTAAAAATCCGAAAGGTTTTTACGTATTTCATAAAAGAATGGCAGGAACAATGAAGAAAAATTAAAAAATAAGAATAAAATGAATTTGAAAAAAAATACTAATAGACAATGTGTAAAAATTATGCTTATTAATTTCTGTTACTATCTCTTCTAAAAACAGTTTTACTTTTAGCGCGTTTTAGGCACTTCTGGACGTATGTAAGGTCTCAAGTGCACGGGAATCAAATGAGGTCACTACGTGATCGAGACTTTACCATTTTACGGATACTTATATGATTGATTTGATTAAAGTGCGCAATATTTGAACGCCTTAGTCGCGTTTCTCGTTGAAGAGAACAAGTCAACAGCAAGTTTTCCTGCCTGGATAATTTCCTGAATTTTTTTTCATCACGCATAATCATTAGATGAATGAGTAAAAAATGGAAAAGTAGATGCAAATTATTGGCGTTAAATAAATATTTGCTACGAGCCAATATTTTTCTTTAGTCGACGAAGTCCAATCTTCAGAAGTTTGCAATAATAAAAACCCTGCTAGAGTTTCGTTTCGTGAGAGATGCAATCACGTGTTATTTCACTGAATTGTCTGATTATTTAGCTCAACTGGATGCCAGTTGATGAATCAAGTTGGTGAATAGTTTTCGAGTGTTTATCTCGATGAAATAACAGCGAGAACTTTGGCATTGGGACTTAGGGCGTTTGTCATTGAGAAAATAGTTTTCCAATACAGAGAGAAATATAGGCTTGGAAGGTTTTCGTGAAGGCATGCGATTGTTGGAGACAGATAGGATCGTAAAGCGATGAAAGTATAAGGTTCTGTATACATAGTTCACTCGCTGATTATCAAAACGCCATAAATTCAACATTTGGGCTTGTATAAAATTGTGTGACTTGAGCCCTCATCGTTTTCAGTTGTAACATTGCTGTTGTGCACTATCTCTTTCGTTTGCTGCGCTTGTATTCGCCACCAAATCGAAGTGGGACAACTGCTAGTGTTGCAGAAATCGAGAACGGAAATACCACAAATACTTCTCCGCTTTTCTCTTCCTTTCTTCTTACCTCTTTCTCTCTCTCTCTCTCTCTCTCTCTTCTCTTTCTTTGTACGTGCAGATTCGAGATTCTCGAAACTAAATATATTTCGTTCCCTTTTCTTCACTTCTTCTCCTGTCTTTTCTCTTTTCGATTCCGTCACGTCTCATCAGTTTTTCTTCATCTCTATTTCTCTTCTTATTTCATTCGTCCTCCTGTTTCTTCTTTTTCTTATAGTTCCTTTTTTTCGAGATTCTTGTTGTTTATTTTCTGGAAAGTGATTATTGAGGCTTTGGAAATCCAAATACAACCAATCGACGATTTAACGTTCGTCAGTTATTCTGCTTATTCTAAAAGAATAAATGACACTAGAAAATTCGTCATTTTTGTCCAGTGTGCTGCATATCGATTCAATAAACCAATTATCTTGTCATGCATCCCTCATGTAATTCTCTTTCTTTTTTCTCACTTCATCTCCCTTGTTAAATAATTCCGCAATCCCTATATTTCCCTCAATCCTTTGTAAAGCTTTCCCCAACCTCTTGTACACGGTTTTCTTTTGAATTCTTCTCATCCTCGCTATCACGCTCTGCCCTCCGAGCTTATAACAATAATTGATCCTTTCACATTCTTTTGAAGCTTGATTTTCTTTTTTCGTCGTGAAAAAATTCTTTTGTAAATCGATTATCGAATGTACTTCATAGATATTCTTGTAAATTCTGTTGTTATTTTTTTTAACTCGCCCCAATTCCTTTGAAAGGAAAAATTGAATTTTTTACAAGTTTAGGAACGAAATAATATTTTGATTGAAATGTTAATTGATAAAATGACGATCGGGAAAAAATTATAAAGAAAATAGTAGCCGTATATAAATTTGTTTGAACACATTTATTTAATTCTTCGAGGCAGGTTTAACGAGAATTGATGGAAAAACGGATCGGGCGAAACAAATTGATCCTCATTCCATCTTTAGTTGGACGGAGGTCATATTTGGGTTCATGAGAAAGTTTTTTTTGTAACAGATGGAGTTTTGAGGTGAGGGTTCAAAAAATGTTTGAGGAAAAATCGAGGGTGATTAGTTTTTTTTTCTCAAGGGTTTTGTTTCGGTCGAGGTTTCTCATTCCGGATATAAGCTTCGAGTTGTGCAGAGAGGAGAACGGGTAGTAAGAGTTTTTCGAGCTTTCAGACATGTCAAGAGGACGCGCGCGAAGTCTACTGGACTTTTTTTCTCGTTTTTCTCCCTTCGTCTTCATTATTCGGAGTCCCATGCGGCTGAAACTTTTGTACCGAATCGTTCGAGGAAACGGGATGGAAAAAAAAAAAAATACTTCAGGATTTATAGAGTCGATAAAAATGATGCCAGTAAAAGAGTCCGTTAATTAATTGAAATTCATTATTCGACGTGCAATTAATCAAAGGACCAGAGAACCGCGGGGAAAAAAGTTGTATATAAAAAATTCTCGTCCTTCCGGGATAAAATAATAATTTATTTCGAGCTTCTGGATCTGCATCCCTCTAACCCGTGACACCGAGGGCAAAAACATCTTGTTTTCATCTTATTTTCATCCCCTCGGAAAGAAGAATATTTCAATGGACGCGTTGAGGCGTTGAAAAGCGATTTGGCGCCGTCACGTATAACAAAAAAGGAAAGAAACACCCCTTGAAACTGTCTTCTGCATGGGTGTTTCTGTGGACAGAATCGAAAAGAAATTCAAAGCCGAGAATCGCTCTAGGAATATAATGGACTCTCGGCAGAAGTTACTGAGCTCTCTCGCTCTTTCTTTCTCTCCATCCATCTCTTTTTTACCCTTCCCATTATTCTCTCGATACTCATTCTTCCCCTATAAACTCACCCCTTCGTCCTTTTTCCAACGGACGCAATGTCCAACGCAAAGTAGGACAACTTCTTGTTGTAAAAATTCCTTAGTACCATTTTGAATGCATGAATTATGTCTGTTAAAAAAAAAAAAATATGAAAAATTCCTACATTTTCGTTCCGAGGTGATTCTCAGAGACACTTCAAATTTTTTTGGAACAAGGATGCATTTCGTGGTTTGATTAACATAATTAAATAAAGTTCGAAAAATAACTCTGGAACTTCTATAAACACAAAAATATATATAAATAACAATCAAATTCCAACATTTCATCACATTTTGGAAACAAACGCATCCAAGATGTTCAGAATTTTTTTTTTTTTTTTTTTTTAACCGTTTCTGCTTTCGTGTTGTTAACAGCTTACATTTCCTAAAGTACTGTGTCGTTTATGGAGGGTGGTTATACACAACAATGCTGGCATGATAAAAGCAAAGGAAAATTCGAAATGATTAGAATTTGATGAAATTTGGTGAGCATACTTTTTAGTATTAAATATGAACATACAATTTTTCAAGATTTTTCTTCTGCATATTTTTCGAGTGATTGAACACCAGAGTTTACATGCATAAGCAGAGGATTCAGATATAAAATCGCCATATCTTTTGCAGATGGTGAACTCAAATTATTCGACAACTATGTAGACGAAAAATTGAAAAAAAAACTTATGACATCGTATTTGATGCTCAAGAATATTATCGCCAAGTTTTATTAAATTCTTATCATATTATTGTATGTAGCCAACCTCCTTAAAGATACAAAATCGTGTAAAGACTGACTCACGTTTTTACGTTTAATACGCGAGGCAGTGTCTTGGTTAGCGGTCATCCAACCAAGTACCGACCTTGTTCGAAGCTGCTTAACTTTAATGATCGCTGAAGCCGCATATCGACAATAGAATTACTTTGTTCAACTATCATTTCGTTTTTTCATGGAAATATTTATTTTAGAACAGATGTTCCATGTTTAGTGAAAAAAGACAAAAAATTGAATATATTCAGAATTTTTTTTCTGTATCAACTTTTATCTCCGATATGGCTTTGGCAGCCGAGAGCTTTTCCTTTCGGCAGAACCTCATGTCAGACAAAAAGATCTTACGTGGAAGAGCAAAAAGTTCGCGAAGTATCTCAAAGCTCTCAAAAAATCTTCAAGCATATTTCGATCTGATCTGCTCTCGAAAAAAGAGAATAATAAACGTCGTGTTTCCTTGGAAATGTTCTGTAGTATCTTCACGTTGAAAAAGCAGTGAAACCTGTCGTAGTTTTTTATTCAAAATAATTTAAGAACAAAAAATTTAATTTATAGCAAAGTGTTTCTTCTGGTTTTTCTAAAATAACACAAAAGGATTAGAAATAAAAGTTAATAAACGAGGGGGGACAGAAAGAAAAGAAAAGGACGAGGCAAAAAAATATGTACATCAAGTATTACAACGATAAATGGCTGTAGTTCTCGTTCGGTTCGTCGAAAACTTTTCACAGAGTTTCGAAAAGTCTCGAGGTTGTAGCTCTTCCGAGTCAGCTGTTGGTCCACAAGCGAGAATTATAGTGTCATCCAGTGAAAGCTCGACGACCGAGTTACCAAAGTTCGTATATTTTTTAATTATTTTTTTCCCAACGAATTATCCTCTTGTTTCCTTCATTCGAGACTGTAAAGAGAAGCTTTTAGGGAGGGACAAAAAATTCAAGCAATTAACTGTATAATGTGACACGATGAGATTGGCCAAATTCATCCCCCGAAAAAAATGTAAAAAAAAGGTAAACGTTTCCCTTGGAATCTTGTCATGGCCTCTGGCACTTTTTTCATCATCTTCAGGTTTTCCATTTTTGCTCATTGATTAAGTTCGTGAGGTTGCAAATTCCACCAAAAATAAGAATAAATTCGAAAAGTCGTTTTTCGATCAAAAAGAAAATCCATACGCCCGCAAAAAGAGATACAAACGCGCTTGTGTCGTTTTATTTTTCAACCTTCCAGCACTTTTTTGGATGATCAACTTTTTCGTCCACGACGATTTTCAAGGAATAAATATTCCATACTACGTTTTATGCGATATTTCGTGGTTCTGATACTGTCTCCGTGGTTTCCGTTCGGAAAAAGAGACCAGGCTATATGGAAATGAAACTCTCAGTGAGAGAAAATTTTCCTTTTCGTCCCCGATGCATTTTATGCGATTTCAGGCTCAAAGGGTAGAGGTTCAGAAAAAAAAGAGTCACACATGTTGAACAGAGAAAGAACGAATAGCGAACTAGAAATAGAGAAGAGCGAGGAAAATTTCGCACATATATACGTCTATAGCTGTATTAGAAGCGTAAAAGGAGATCGACAAAGAAAACTTGTCGGAAATTCGATTTCAACGTCTAGTTTAAATATTGCCCTTTCACCACCGATATTGCTGAAAAAAAGGTAAATGGATATTTTTATAAAAGCGAGAGGGGGGGTGGGGGGGTGAAATTTGGACCAGAAACCGTTCATACTTCAACGGTTTTTTTTTTGTTATTTACAAAAAAAGCGTTTTTCGTCCATTGATATTTATTACTCACTTCCAATCGCTACAATTTTAATGATTCTCAGTTTCCAAATCATTTTTATCAACGTTTATTGTCAATATCGTCGCACTTTGTGGTTTCAAATAAATTTTTTATTGCGTTTTACACCCATTTAAGTTTGTTATAGAACAAGTCTTCGATCTCGATTTTCTTGTTGTTTTTTTTTATCATTCAATTCTTGGTGACGTTCTTTTGTGGAAGACTCTTCCGACCCTCTCACAATTGCAAACAAATACCCGTTTGTTCTTTTTCCCTCATGCTCCATTTTCGTATATGTCCTGCACTTGACCCAGCGTTGTGTGTCTTCACACTGGACATCAGTGAGGGAAAGAGATAAAGAATGGTGGAAATGGAAAAGGAAGAAGAAAAGAAGGAGAATGAGAGAATAAAAATAACTACAGAAATGCTCAATGGTCCTCCACAGCATTCACTTCTGGTTCTGCTGTCTGTTCATACACTCAACTCATTATAAACTACCTTCGACAGCAGGAGAATCAAGCCGATGAAACTGAAAGTAAAAAAAAAAAGAAAAAGAAAAAATGAAATACATGAACCAACAAGAAAATGAGAAGCTTTCAAGCCCCATCGATTCACGACCGTGTGTGACGGAGCGATCGAGGGTCTAAATTGACGAGAACGCAATTTCCCGAGCACTTTATAGTTCTCAGCAAATCGGTTGCGCAATTAAAAAACTTTGCTTCAATAGCTTCGCCCAAATATTAAAAAAAAAAAAAAAAAAAATCATCGTCCGTTTTTATTAGGCGAAAAATTTATTTACTTTAAACAGAGACCGGAAAACAGAAAGCAAAGTTATCGAGTTTTTTAATCTCTGGGAAATCTTTGATTGCCTCGAACATGGGACACGGTGCATTTTTCAAAAAAAATTCAAGAGTGCCCTAAATTTCATTTTTAGAATGGAGGAAATTTGTCTTCAGAATTAGAAAAAATTCTTTTCAAAAACGTATAAAAATACTCTGCGTCAAACTAATATTTTTAAAATGTAACAATATTGCATGAGTAATTACTTTTTCTTAATTTAAAAAATACATTGATTCTGAAATAGACTCACGGACATTTAAGAATTCATTTGAAAATCTTTTTGCAACGTAAATCTTTCGTGAAATCGAGGAAACTCGATTATTATTATTTCTGTTTGCTGCTTTGTCTCGTTACCTGTTCAATGGACTTTTCCCTCGTGCCGAGTTTCGAGAAATTGTACAATTTCAATTTGAATATTTCATTTGATATTCGTGGCCGGGAAACGCTTGGGAGATTTGAAAAACAATGCCTTCTGGCATCATTCCATTTTGCATACATATTTCATGATTAAATATATTTATATTTATGTACTTGTGTGTGTGTGTATGTTAAAATAAGTTCAACTTTGTTTTTCGTTCTTCAGCTGTACTTCCGTCTTCGTTGATCCCTTCTATACTTACTTTTCCATCATTTCACAAAACTTGAAAACCCTCAAGGTAGAAAAATTCTTTCGAAAAGAATTTACAACCCGCTTCCAATTGTTTTTTTTTTTATCATTCAGTGGATTTCCATAACGTTTAAACTCTTGTGAAACGAATTGCATCGGAGAAATTTCTTTGGTCAAGTTTTGAAAAGTTTACAGAAAGCTCGTGAGATGTTTTTATTTCCTGGTTGAACGGATTGAAATAAGATTACTTTAAAGTAGTAGTCTCGCTGAAGAGAGAGAGAGAAAATCCTGAAGACCACATCCAGAACGTTATTGTGTATAATCACCTGCCGAATTTCAAAATGATTCATTTTCGACACATTAAAAATCAAGTTTGTGGAAGCGATTGTAGAAGCAATTTTTTTTTCCTGTTATAATCAAATTTTTAAGGAGGTTCGACCATTTCTCATGCGTTCGATAAATTCCAAATTTAATTGTTTAAAATTCGTATGAATCTTCTTAACAATCATTATACTCAACTGTGGGTAAAATTTGAGGAAATTCGAACGTTTAGAAATCGAGTTATTAGTTGTAAAATATCGTCTTTTTTCGTGACTTCCCACAAGACCTCATGTTAAAGTTGCGATTTTAAACACTGGATATCTCGATTACCAGACGGTGAAACCTTCTCGAATTTTTTAAACATTATAATACGACGCTCAAATTGAAGATTAACGCAAAATTTCAAAAATCGATCATGGAAACATTGTGTTTGATCATTTTGTCGTTACTTTGTATATTTCCATTGTATTACTTCTATTATTATGGTTTTCGTTCATGTGATGTTTTTAAAATTCCTCCTAAGGAAAAAAAACTCCCGAGGGAACCTCCCCTTAATACGAAGAGACGTTGTACGATGCTCTCTTCTCGAGTCGATAATGAAAAATGCATTTTTCAGTAGGTATGAAAATTCCCATCACACGTGCTGTCTCATATTTCAAAAGTTTATGGTGGCGAGACGAAAAAAAAAAATGGAGCCGAGGCTCACAATGGTTTTTAGTTTAGTAACGAAAAAGTTCACGAGAGTCCGAAACGCCTTTAGTGAAAGTATTGTAGCGGACGAAAATGAGGGCTGAGCACAAGAAGGGATGTTTAAATTCTAGAGGCACGTCTTCGGGATCTCGTTCTCGCTTACTCTCTTGCGAGGCGTTTAAAATACACACGTAATACGTGTACACAATGTTGGAGCGAAGTCTCTTGGGCTCTTGGCTGAAATTTTATCGTGTTGAGGTGTCAAGCAAAAGAAGAAGCACTTGAGAAATGCACTTAAATGCACATATCTCTAAATTGTACAGGAAGTTTAAAAGTTTGTTTTTAAGTTCATTATCTTGGAGGATACACAGATCCTGAAATTCTGGAACGAAAAGTCCTCTGTCATTTTCGTCTGTGATGAACGTGGTCACGAATATGCATTAATTAGCGACAGCCAATCCGGGCCGTTGGACGGAAGAAGTGGGCGTGGCAGGTGTGTAGCGACGGCGCAAGCGCGCATCTGGCGTCACAGCCAATGCGGCGCGTGCTTCTCCCACTCTCGACACCATCCTCAGTGAATGGGATTGGCTCTCACAAGTTCATTAATATTTAACAAACCGTGAATGCCACAGGAATTTTGCAAAGGACTTTTTTTCTCAGAATTGCAAGATCTATGCATCCTTTACATCTTAATCACAACTTTTGGTACTTCCTGTATACGAGGATGTAGTCAACGTGGGAAAAACGTCTTCATAGATGCTGAGATGCATAAGCGTAAAACGGAGACACGGCTGCAGATGCGACTCCGTTTAAATCCTTCGTACTACTTTTTTTTCTCGTTCTTCCTCATTCCCCATGTGGTGAAGGATGAAAGTATGCAATTTTCTAGGCACCTTCCGCAATTGCCTCGTTTGCGAAACACTAGAAAGACATTATGGCGGGTAAATTTTTTTTTTCTGCCGATACTCCGAATTCTGGAAATGCCACACGGTTTTTTCATTATTGGCAGCATTCGGGCTGCGATCAATGTTCAGAAATTTAATTAAAATAATAATGATAATTGTACATCGCTAAAATAATATTATCTCGATAAATCCGAAAACAAATATGTGTTGAGCAGCTTTTCAATCGAGTACTACTGAACCGATTTCGATGAATCTTCCACAGGAATAAAGCTCCTGATTTACACAAATTTGTAGGCTGTTTAACGTTCCAGTAAATTATTTTTCCCGGGCACGCAAACGAGAAGTTGAATTGTTTTATTCCACTTTCAACTTTACAAATTCATTGGTAATCAACAGATGAAGATAATTTGAAAACCAATTTGATGAGCATTGACTGGGGTTCCAATTGTCGAATAAAAAAAAGTTATTTGAGTGAATATTGTTAAAAAATTTGACAAATTTACTTGTTTTATTGATTCGGTTAATTTTTACAAGTTAATTTATGAATAAAGTTTTGTGGGAATTGAAAAAAATGTATTTATTTAAACAATTTATATATATTTTTTCTTATACTTAGTTTTGAGTTAATCGAGCTTCGCCATATTTACGTCTGTTCTCTGGAGCGTATGATACGTGATGAGAGATTGCCCTAGTTGAAAATTTTTATTCTCTCACCGCGAAAGAAAGCGAGAGTGAAGAGAATCATAAAGTTAAGTCGCGTATACGAGGAAAGAGGATCGAGTGCTAAAATCCTACTGTGTAATAGAAATGAAAAGCGGATTGACTGTGACGAGAGAGCAAAAGTGAATAAACCAGAGAAAGAGGGTGAGAAAGAGAGAGAGAGAGAGAGAAAGTGGCAGAAAAAAAAGAATAGAACAAGAGATTTGAAAAAAAAGTGAAAGAAAGCACAGAGAATTGAGAGAAAAGCAAAAAATAAATCCTTAAAGCTCGGACGTATAGTTGGAAACAATTTTAAATTTATAATTTTTTCGCCCACTCTTTTCTCTCTGTCTCTCTCTCTCTATCTCTCTCCGTCTGTCATATTCTTTCATTCTCATCATTCATAACGTAGTTTTCCTCTCCCGGCTTTAGAAAGAATTCATCATAGTCGAAAGCTTTTAAAAATATCGAGCAGAGCCGGGAAAATAAACGAAACATAATCCACCGACTTTTGCTCTTCATGGCTTAATGAGAATTCTATGCTTATTTATATTCCGAAGAGAGCTCTGAACGGAGATCCTTCCATTTAACTGCGTAGCTTCGTGGTCGTTGAAAATTTCAATCCAATGGATCTCGGGTTTCCCATAAAAGCAAAAGAAAAACTGGTTCATCACTGTGTTAATAATCGAAACCGAAAATTTGCACACTATAGATAATTTAAATAACGGTTTATTGAAATCGCGGAAAAAAATGTATTAACTTTATTGTTTTCGTAAATTTCTACAGTCGAGATAATCATTTCGGTCATTCGAATTATTTTAATTTTTTTTTCGATACAAAATACTGATTGGCCTGTTTTTTCAATAAATCTTTTATTTTTTTTAAAACTAATCGCAATTAACTGTATTTATTGGCAATTGTAGAAAACATTTCGCACAAAAGTGTCAAGAACTTGTTTCGAGTGAACGATTTTCACAAAATTCTAACAGACTACTTTTATTGGGTGATAAAGAAAAAGCTTCTCCTTTTGTGGGAATAAGGGCTGTGTTTGAACTGGCGTGAAAGAGCGATAGTTATATTTCCACATCTAAACATCTGGCTTAATGTTCACCATAAATCAACAATCTTCATATATTACTTTTTATTCTCAAACATTTTTTACGCTAGAGGCTGATGTTGCTGCTGATATATCTTTTTTTTAAATCCTCGAGCCACTACTTGTCAAACACAAATGTATAACAAGTACAAAACAAATGTAACACGATAACTTATTTCGACTACTAAAAAAACTCATTTTCTTTCGTAAGCACAGGAATTTTTGGTAGAAATTAATTTTTTGGCGATTTTTGGAATCGGTCTCATTTTCAGAGCAGCGAATTTTCAAATGATTCGAAAAGATGATTTTTCATTTCATTTATTTTGCATGGCACTTTATACATATCTATATTTTAGATAACCCTCGTGAACTACATGCGACTGTTCGTGTAATGAAATCGTTAAAACCATCCCTCCGATCATACCCGAGGAATGAAGGCACACCTAAAAGGTCTTTAGGGAATGAGCACATGACGGAATACGTCAGCAAGTTTATATCACGTTTTAGTATTTAATGAACTGTTCCACTAATGAGAAGAATTAAAAAAATATTACAATTAAAATAAACGTGAATAAATGAAGAATGAAAAACAATAAAAAAATAGCATGATTTTTGGAATTGTTACAAAATTTCACGTCTTGAATCTCCGAGTTATTTTTTATCATTTTTTGTGAACAGTCATTCCTCAAAAATTGAAGAAACATATATTGGATGAATTTGTTGGTATTTATTGGTTAAACGAAATTCTTCGGATAAAATGTGTCACATATTTCACCCGAAAGCAACGACATGCTGTGGCGTAGTGACCTTAATTTCCGAGAGGCCTTTCGAAGTGGTGAGCGAGAGAGGAACTTGGGTAGGAAACATTAAATCCGTTGAAGAAATATCCAAACGATTTATGGAGTAATAAAAGTTGATGTTAGCAAGACGATAAAACCGATGATACAGATTACGTCGAAAGTCGTCACCACAGAGTCGCGAAAAACGAAAAAAAGAAGAAAAAAAAAAAAAAAACTAGGGAAAAGTGAGAGGTCGGTGGGTTTGGAAAAGCGCGAGAAAACGAAAGGGAGAGGGAGGAAAAGAAGAGTGACGAGTGGAATTCAGAGGAGGGGTTGTTAAACCACATGGACGTTTGGAACCATCGAATAAATCCGATGCTTGCTCGAGTGGATTCGATATCTTGATGTATATAGTTATATACGTCTTTAGTTTTTTTTTTCTCCACTTCTCATCCGTACGAAAACCCTGTCGATATTCCTACAAATCCTTTCCAATCGTACTCCGATACTCATCACTCATGGGTCGGTGAAAATTCTCTCACTGGATTTTTTAACGTTGAATTGTACAAAGCAATACTGCTTCGAAGCAACAATCATCATGATTCAGTCAGACTGTGAAATTTATCATAAATTTGAATCAAATATATGATAAAATTTATCAAATTATTTCAAATTTTTCTTTCACCTCCATATCACGAAGGCTGGAATAATCAGTTTTTATTGGTGGTCAAATAAAACATTATTGGTTTATTCGATCCAATATAAAATTCTTCAGGATTTATTTCATTACGATTTTCCAATCATTTTTCGACGAGATTTTCATCGAAATGAAAGAGGTCAATTTAAATGATAGCATGTCCAATCAACTGTCCTATCTCTCCAAACCATTCTTCAGTATTATCAAGATTTTTTTTTTTTAGTACCGATAAAATATATCTATGATTTTTACCGTCGGCGATAAGTACACGATCGATTTGTGGCTTCATCGATTAATCAAGTTAAGCTGCAGTTTCCAAGGTCAATAATTAGTTCGGTGACCGACTAGGGTATCAATCGTTCAACTGGATGAAGTTTTTTTTTTTTTTTTTTAGTTTTTTAAGGATCTGACCGACTGAAAGTCAGTAAAAATGTATACGTCTGCATCGGCCGGGTTTTTGACAGTTTCCCTTGACCCTCTAAAAAATACGATACAATAGTGCGATAGAAAAGAGTGACCGTGGGCAACACTCTGGGGGGTCACACAAAAACAACGAATGAGTGAAAAATGGGGCTTGAGGTCCTGAGATTGGCTTGACATTGAAAAAAAATTAGATATTCATGTTTTTTTATTGTTGTTTATAGTAAATAATATTAAGGGGGTGAAAATTTGTAATTGTAATTAAGCAACATTTTGTTCAAAAATATTGTTACAAAAAGAGAATACAGTGAGGATAAAAATGTACGATTTCAATTTGTTGTCGTTTTTTTCTACTTTTAAATAAAGTTTTCATTATTAAGAAAATAGTTTAAAACTTGAAGTTCAATAACGATAAAAGATTATGTGACATTTATTTTCTTAACATGAACATTGCCGAGAAAAAAAATGATTTTATCGCTATAGAGATCGTGCAAAAATATAATTTATCTAATGTCGTCGTTGAATTGCGAGAAAGACGTGAATATTGAATAACAAGGTTGATAAGTCAACGAGGAAAAGTGATACGTGAATACGTCGGAGTACAACGGGGTGGCACAGAAAATCGAAGGGACGAGTCGTACGAGGTCGATCGTGGTACGTCAGATTGTCACTGATACGTTCAAATTAAATCGTCAACCGAAATCTGCCCCATATCACGAGGGAGATAATAAACTTAACTTGAGGGAAAAGAGTAGATAGAATCTTCACATGTCGTTACGTTTTTTTTTCTTTTCGGGGTGGATCAGCGAACAAGAGACGGTAGAAAGAGACATTTCGTCGTTAGAAATGAATCCATGTCAGCAAGAAATAAATCGACGATTTCCGATTATTTCCTTTCCTATCTCCAAGTTTTTCAGTCAATGGATTACACGAATTTATCGTCCCACTTTTTGTCCGGATGTCGCTATGAAAACGTGGTGACATCGTGCGAGTCTCGGATCATTCATTGGCTTGATCTACTGAACAACGTCGGTTTTAACTTTTTTTCTCTCTTGGTAGAAAAAAAAAACATTTTTTTCCAAAATTGTCTCAGTTTCTGTCAATTTTAATAAATTTCATCGAATTAGTCGAATTTTCGATCGATTCACGGCTGACCTCACGTTGACTTCTACTACTGCATACGAACAACTTTTTTTGTATCGCAAGTACAAACACTTTGACGTTATGTAAATATGAAATTTCGTTGGTAATTTAATAAAGAATGATAGTAACATTGCAATAAATAAATTGGGCAAAAAACTGGGTGCGGTAGGTTCGTAAAGGAACTTTTTCAATTCAAGACTTTATGGGGCTTTGTAAACGGTTAAAAAACGAAGATTTTTTTGTATGGAAACTTGCTCTCGTGTCGAGTAAAAACAAGAACGTTATAAAAAGAAAAATTGATAATTCAGTAAAATAACAAGTATTTTGGTAAAATTCCGAATTTTTGAAATCATTTCGTACAATTAGCAGTTTTTTATATGTAGAATGAGGTCTAAAAATTTGAAGCCGAGTAGGGAAATATTTTTGGACGTATGATGATCGTAAAAATAAACTTTTTCTAAAGAATTCCTGTACTTCGTCAATTTTTAATTGTTTGTGACAAAAAAAAATGAAGTCAAATCACGTTCGGTTTTCGATTGAAAATAACATTTCAAAACTACTGCGTGAAATCCCTTCAATCGAACTGAACTTTATCAGTCAATTTGTGGAATTGATTTTCGATCGAGACATATCAATGAATAGAAATGAACATGTTTCCTCTCGTGACTTTCGTGGGAAGGACATTCTATCAATCATTGATTTTCAACACTTGGTCGTCATTCTCTTCAGTTTACATTTCACAGATTTTTTTCAAAACCTTTATTTTATGTTTTGCAGTCGAGGTTACTTACCGATGGAATTGTTTGAATTCAGTGACGAAAGCTTTGATAAAATCTGGCGCGGTTGTGACGTTTATTCCCTTGAAGGGCGAATGAGAGGCACGGATCGATCCTCGTTTTCTCGCTCTCGCGAGCACGTTCACAGTTCATAATTCACTTGGGACTCGCTCGAAACGTTTCTTCATTGTCAACGTCGTGAATCTCTTATTTTTCTCATACCTACACATATAAACCCCGAATGATCGACGAAAAGAATTGGGTGAATTCAATTTGCAGCTTTACATTTGAAAACACAGTTGAATTTTGAAGAATCAGTGGAAATATCAACGAATAGTCCGGACAGACGGTAAAGCGACGTTTCTGCTTCTTATCGGCTAAGAAATGAACTGAGTTTGATAAGCTTCAGTCAGTCAATTTCATGGGGTTATTATGCACAATTTGTTTTGTCACAAATTTTTAATTTCCTCTTGTAGAGGTAAAGAAAAACTTGTAAATCCTTTCGGAATGATCGATCCGAAAAACTAGGTCTCTCGTACAACGTTTATTTTTATCTCCAACCTCGATCGTATTAACGGAGAATTTTTTTTTCACTGCCAACCACTTTAATTATAATTGGTAGTTAAATTTTTATGTTATGGTCACGTTATTTATTTATTTTTCTGCGCATGTAATTACGCGTTCGTACAATTAAAAACACTTGGTGAATCCGCAGATAAAAGTCAAGAGAGTGAAACAAAGTCACAAAATCCTACACTCGCAGAGAAAAGTACACCGACACCCAAATACAGAAATAGTTTGGTACGAGAATACCGATCCTTGCTGGCCGGAAGCCAATATCGTGACCAAACTTTTCTCACCCTTTCTCCTCTCACCACTCACTCACTTCCTTTATACATATGTAGGTCTACGAGCTCTAAGGATTACTCTCAGTTCGACCTTAATTACCCAAAATTAATTATCGACGACTCGTTTCCGTCTTTCACAAACATTCGCCAACTTGTTACAAATTCTCATCAAACTTCTCCTTCGAAATGTTTCCTAAACGATCCGCCTTAAATTTGAATCTTCCTTCCAACCAATGGATTGCATAAAAGCTTCAAAAATCATTTTTCCCAAAGCTGTTTTCTTTCACTTGTCCACATTGTAAAAAACTTCATTATTTTTATCACGAACCCTCGAATTGTCTTGTGAGTTTACTGGATATTTCTCAATTTTTAATCAAAACACATTCCAATCGCCATTTTTTTTGCACTTTACACAAATTTTGTTCAGATTACAAGTTTTTTTGGTGTCCGAGTCGAATTTATTCTTCAGCTCTTCGAAACCAAAAATGTTAATTTTGTTCTTATTTTTGTTGTCTGAAAACTTTACAGTATTTATTTCCGCACAATAATAATAGAAAGATTTGTCATTTGTAACGATATTAATTTTCAGGTTTGACGGTATGTTGTGAAACACATTTTTATCTCTCGTTCATTAGATTTGAATGTTTAACCGAAATCATTCACGTCTACCTCGTGCACGTGGCACGCGGCTCAATTCGATAAAAGATCTCGTGGTTGATCCGACGACGGCTCTCGACCGACTGAATCGCGCTAGTAGCATTTATGAACCAGGTATATCGTGAATATATAAATATATATATATATATACAAAATCGCGTATTCTCCAGCTCTCCCGTTTACTCGCTCCTCTATACATATATTTATAAACTTCCTGTGGGTGCGCAAGCGTCGTTTCAACCCCCGTTTTCTCCTCATCATCCCCCTACTCCTGAATCTTCCTTTATTCGGCTTTTCCCGTATAGAGAACCCTTTTGCTTCGAAGTTTTATCTGTATGGTTGCTTCCTGGAGTTCGTATAACGATAGTCGAGTGTGCAGAGGCGAAAATGACGATATGATATCGTCGAACCACCGCATCATCCCTTTCTCCATAAACCCCTAGCTGTTTGTGTATATATACCAAACTGTGTACGATATTCAACGGAAATTAGAAATCCGATCTTCTCTAACAAACCTTCGTTACTTACCGACCTTCTCCCTCGTCCTCCCTCGAACCTTTTCGATGCATCTAAGTGTGAGGCTTCATCGGAGGATTAAATCAATTATACATTCGGAATTTGACGTGATTTGCATGATTTTTTTTTACTCCTTATGAACTTTTTTTGATAATGAAACTAATTTATACAAAATTGCATTATGCGGTTTTCGATATTTTACAATGATTAGCTGAATAAATATCGGTCTTCAGGAATGAAAACTCCGGCTTGTACCCAGTTTTTGCATAAGAAACACGAAGGTTCCCTCCTTGTTATACCAGCTTATCGAATTCATGCAGTCACCGTTTCTTTAAGGCCTTAGGCCACTCTAGAGGCCGAAAAAAATAGGCTCTTTGGGGATTTTTTTCAAAGGTTCTACAAAATAAATCGAGATAACAAAAAAAGGATTTTATCATACATATCATTGACTGTTTACAATAATTTTTTTGAAGCGATGTATTTCAAAGTAGCGACTGTGCAGCGTTTTCGCGATGACGTTTCCATTTTTCAGGGTCCATGGCCGGACTAACAGCTCTCGTAATTTTTTAATCATAATGAGCCAACGAATTTTTTTCGATTATATATAAAAACTGCTACATAAGTACGTAGGATTTTTGCGATACATTGATTTTTGGCCAAATGGCGCACTATATACTAAAGTAGAAAGTGAAAAATTTGCCTAAATCTTCGTTAGATAAGTGTTGATAACGAATGAACTATGCAATATAAAAAAAATCCTGCATACTTAAATAGACAATGTATTTTCAAAGATATATTCAAAATTTCAAGTCAATCGGTTGAAAATTGGCTGAGTTATGACTCCGGCAACGTTAAAAATGCAGTTTTGAGATAAACGCGTTCAAAGTTTTGAGTAGCTCGCTCCGGATCAGACGGCCTTGTACGAAAATTCGAAAACCGAGTACTCAGAGGTTTCCCCCAACCATTTAAAATATTAAAGAAATAAAATCGACTTTTCGAAAATTCTAGGGTGCCCTAAGGCTTTGAATATTTTCGTTTCGGCTTCAATCCTCCAATTTTGAATCATGAAAAATGGTTTTTAAACCTCTAAATGTTTCTAGAAGATTGTTCACCATTGAAGAGAAAACCTAAAATAATTTTTCACACAAACAGCAAAAAAAAAAAAATTGCAACATTTCTCGCATTTTTGAGTCTGCAGCCGAAAAGTTAATAATAATCTGAATGAAACAATATCACCAAAAAGTATAATTGAAGTGAAAAATATATTGTAGCATCACGATTCTGGATAATAGAAATGAATGATTACGATAAGAAATTGTGTTCACTTTATTTACTTTGCCCGAGAGGACATACTTGAACAAGCTTCAGAATACTCAATCAACCTGGAGTTTGTCTTTCGATCTTGTCCGAATTGCAGTCGCGGATATTTCACTATTCAAATAAAAGAAAAAATTGTTATTTTAATTGGCTCGTCAATTGGTTTTCAATAAATGAAAGCTCTCGGTGGGTAAAAACAAAAAAATTCTTTTAACTGAATTTTGAATCAATTATCATTACGTTGTAAGGTCATAACCATGAAGAGTTTGTCAGATCAACCTTTATCCACTTATTTTTCTAACGATGTACTTTACTGGGCTGAACGACTATTCAATTGGGTTTTATTAGTGATATGGCTTCATAAGTAATCAAAAAGGTTTTAAAAAAGTGTGTCATCAATAGTGCTGCAAAAAAAAATACTACTGAAAACGAATTGAATACAGAAATTTGAAATTCAATTAATCATGTCATAAAAGTAGCTCAAATGTTCAACAAAAAATGCGCATTTATTGCATAGGCAAAATTCAAGAAAAAAAAATTATATGTGACATTTATTTTTTGATCGAAAATTGTGCTTTATTTTTCAATACAGTTGATTTTGATAATGATATTTTTTTGCCCGAACATATTTAAAAATTGGCGACTTGCAGCCATTCTTCAAAAAAGTTTTTTATTTTTTATTGACTGTTTTCTTAAATGTTAAAAAGTATTTCACAGTTTCATTTTTCGTCGATTTTCTTGAATAAAAAAACGAGATTGCACGAAGCAATTTAGTCTCATTGAAAAATGAATTGTTAAAATTTGGGTCAACCAAATGACATAAAAATGTATTTATAGAAGAGAGAAGATATTCCCTTTGTCTCATTTGACTCGAGAGTAATTAAGCAACGAAATCAACTCGATGCAAATTCCTTTAGATAAAATGAAAATCTTCTCTCTCCAATCGTTTTGAATATCCGATCGAATACAACAAATAGATAAATAATGAAAATATGCAAATAAACCGAGGAGCAACAAAGATGGAAAATTGTAGCAGTTGGTTGTGGTAACTCAGAATTCACGGAATATATAGTGGGCAATGAATTTTGATGGTTAGGAGATGTCTGCTGGCGTATTGTGCAGCAGGTTGTGTTCGACCATTGTGTGCAGTGTCCCTCAGATGGTTTGAGAGGTACAGAGAATTCCAATCCAGAATAGGCTGCGTCGTTATCTCGAGGACATTGCACCTATACACGACTCGATGGGTGTGTACTTTGGGCATGGATGGAAATGGAGGTCACGTGCTCAAGAGTATTTTCCAAATATATATTCAAGATTGTACACCGTAAGAAGATTGATTTCTTTTTTAAGTTTTATTTGTAGAAATAAATGGTTTTCCGATCAGACAAAAACTGAGCGGCATTTTTTGCTTTTTGGTGAATTAATTTCTGTCAAAATTCAAAAAATGTTGAAAGGCTGTAATAAGTTGATTATTTTTATTGAAAGACTTGCATCGAAAAATGGAGTTGAAAATGTTTATAATTCTTTTTTTAAATATTTGATATCAAGAAAACACGATTGCATCATTTTTATTCATATTCAGTTTGTGTGTGAAATATTTCCTTATACAAACTGCTATACATAATTTGTTTACGTATATTTATGAATGTAGGTGAGGGTAGGTATTTCGAGTGAATTTCTAATGCCAATGCCGGACGTTTGGCCGCGTTGGAGACCGGACTGTGCCGACAGTGTGGAAGGGAAATGGAGACAAACTTGATTCGACGTAAATACGTTTCTCGTTATACGTAATACGTTGGACGAACTGAGATTTCCATTAAATAGAAATGGATTATTCTCCGTTCCGTTGGTAAATTCGCCATATAGTTAATCCCCCAGTGAATAATTATTTTTGATGATAACATTTGATATTCGAAGAAATTGAATCAAACTATTGATGGCGGTGGATTATTTATTTGACTTATTTCTAAAAATCAATCCAAATTGGATTTTCATGTATGAGGCGATTTTTTAAAAGGAATATGTTGATTAAAATGTAATTTTTTCCCTTATTTACTATTCTTTTTTTTTATGGCTGCTCATTTCATTTTGTCCAATTATATCGAAATTTTCACATGAAATTTTGATTTTAAATCAATTTTTAATCGAACTCCGCGGAGTTTGATGTAGACAGGAAATTAAATGTTAATTTTCCGACGTGCACAGAGTTTACTGGAGCATGACGTCACTTCGTGGAACAGTTGAGTTTCCTGTGAAATTATATTTTGGAGGTAAAAAAATGGTGCCTGCTGGTGACGTGACAACCAGTGGGCATTCGATAATGTCCTCGTGAGTTTCATTAAAAATTCTCTATCATGCTTTCCTCCCCCCTCTCTCTCTCTCTCTTTCCTACTTTTTCTTTTTTTTTTCCATTTGTCTTGTTTTTCTATTTTTTTCTTTGATTACCTTTTCGTTTTGTTCTTGTCTTTTTTGCCCATTAATTTTTTCTCTTTTTCGCTTGATTCCTCTTTTTCCACAAACACACTCTTTGTCTCCCTCATGATGGCGATTTACGCTTGAGAGGTTTCACCCTACAAACAATATACAATGTGCATTACGCCACGTCAAAAGAGCTTTCCTCTTTTAGTTCGCTAGAAAATTAAATCAGTAACACAATCGGTAAAAGCAAGAAAGGAAAATAATGAAGAAGGGATCCAATTGTTTGCAGTTGAGAGGAACTTGGAAATCAAACGATACGATTTCACTCTTAAGTTGTCCTTTATCCTATTTCCGAGCAGCTAAAACTTTTTATTTTTATATTTTCCATTATTCCCATTTTCCTTACGATCGAGTAAAATTCGAAATTAATTATGAATTCTGTTACTCGAGTATTCCGAAGGATTTCAATGTAAATTCCATTTAAACGTTTCAATTGACTGACAAAATTTGTTTGAAAAATGTAAAATTCTTATAAAACATGAAATGTGATCGTTCTATTTATAATTTGGTCATTTTCTTCCCCAAAAATACAACTGTCGTAACGCAAACAATCAAATGTACGATTTTAGATCCTACGATTTTATTCTGACTCACGTTCGCCACTTTATTTCAGATCATTCAAACACGAATTCGTTTGGAAGCAAAAACGCTTTTCCGCAAATTTGCTCACGGGCCTTTTTCGAGGATGTGGAAAAGAGCTTCTCTCCGAGGTTTTCTTTTTCCTTTTTTTATTTTTCATGCCACGTGAGGCTTTTGACGTTCGAATCATGGTCGTGAGAGAGAATGTAAAAACGTTAAATATTTTTGGAGCATCACTCGCAAATTGTCTATGGCAGGGAGCCAAAAAGTGAGAGACAGAGAGAGAGCGAGAGAGAGAGAGAGAAGGAACAAAGAAAGGACAAAGAGAAATAGAGAGTGAAGGAGAGAGGAAAATGAGTGTTGCGAGCTTTTGTATCAAAACACACGTGCTACTGGCGTTCATTCAATACACATGTACAGAGTGACACGAGCGACGAGGGCAATTTCCATCGAGCTTTTCCCTCAAAGTCATTTGACGTGCCTGCAAATTGAAAAAAAGAGGAAGAAAAAAGAAAACATCGCATTTTGCTCGGATACCCTTTTTCGCTACAGGAAATCTCAAATCGTTTTTTCAAAACTGAATAAAGTAATTGAAAATCTCGAGGACATTGAGACATAAAAGGAAAATAAACAAAAAAAAAAGGTTTTTATTTATTTCAACATTTTTTATCGCTTTACAGTTTTTTTTTTTTCAAAAAACCATTAATTATAGACAACTCCCACAAACTTTATTTCCTCGTCCACAAATATACAGTACAAAACATAAATTACAATTTGTTGCATTCAATAATAAAATATCATACAAATAACATAATAATATTAATCGAACGAAACCAAAAGTCATCTCGTTTTTTTTTTGTTATCGCTCGCTACACTAATATTTCTTTTTTTTGTTGTTTTATCTTTTTTACTTTTTTTTTTACCTTCCTCTTTTGTTCGTCGTAAATGCGAGCTTCAAGAGATTGACGACTGGTGCCTCAAGGGCCACCGAGATGCAGAATGACATTAGATAAGACGCCACGAGATTGCCGAAGTACACGATGAGCTATAAAAGAATCAGTCTCGTAACATTTTTTTTTTTTTATAACACGATTTATCAAAAATTTGAGGACATTTTTTTTTACTAGAATTTTATTACGATCCCTCGCTAATGAGAAATCTTTATAATGGAAAAATTTGAAAACTATTTAAATTAATCATTTTATTTGACACTTTTTCATTTAATTTATTTACTAGCGATAAAGATGCAATTTCGTTACATCGTCAACGAATGTGCAACTTTTATACCTTCAACTTTGATCGCCTCATGAGAGAATTTTTCTCTGGGATTATTTTTAGCGTGAATACATATTCATTAGAAAAAAAATTCAATTTGCCCCAATTTGATTGAATTTCGAACGAAAAAATAAAATTTATTTAAATTTAAATTGATCGAAAAAAGTGGTTTTTTTTTCAACTCACCACTAATCCATTATGGAGATGCAATGGTCCGTCCATCTGTGTACTGGTCATCATCATAATTACTGGATGAACGAGATAAGCGCAATAAGTTAGTCTCGATAATGGATACATCAGCCTTAATGACAATAGACCGTTAATTAGTGTCGCTGATCCTGTGCAACATTGAATCACTATGAACGATACGGCTATTGCCCATGCTGTATGGCCAAGCGACGCGTAAGCTGAACTCATGGTAACCGTAAGATTACCAGGATAAAGACCATACACGACTGACGACATTATTCCGGCTGAGACGAGCCATCCGATGAGTTTTATCCACTTTGAGTATAAAAAACAAACAAGTTTTTCATTCTAACTGAATAAATTAATTTTTCAAACTTTCTAGTTCAAATATTTTTGTTGTGAAATTTTTCAAAAATTTGATTAAATTTTTTTGCAAATTATTAAATGATGAATATTTTCAAATCACTGATTGGGACTTACCACTGGAGTGTGCAATTTGCAATTCGTTTTGAATAGAAGCCAACCCGTTATCGTTCCAATGAAATAAGGTCCAACTCTGAGCCATGGTTTGTCGTATAATTCGTCAAAGAGGGCGAAAGGTTCTTGAATCCTTAAAAAACATTAACAAAACGTCAAATTTTGGTTTTAAAGTGGATTTCCGTGATTAATTCAATCAAAGGAACTGCATTTTTTAATTATTTATGATTGATTAATTATCATAAATCAAAAATAACAAAAAATTGTAAAAAATTCTTCGGTTTTTTTTCTGAATATTATTTCTTATATTAATTTGATAAATACCTGGCTATGTAGTCGTTGCTGTAAGCTACCGTAAAGGTGGTGAACCAAGAAGAGACGATTATGAGCGTAACTGCAGCAACGACGGCCTTGAAATACTTGACCGAGAGTAGAAGAAGAAGTATACCAAGTACGTAGAATTGTGTGTCGTTGGCCATGTACCAACTCCATAGCATGCACTGTTGGGAAAGTTGACATACGAGAATCAGTACTTTTTCCATGAGATCTTTATGGACAAGATCGATCGACTATTCCTTGTCAAATTGACCTTTTCTCAGTCAGTGTTTAAAACTAGAATAATCGGATGAGAGAAAAGTGCCATTTCAGGCATTTTTCTATTTGTTTCGAAATATAATGAAAATTTCTTAGCAATCAATTTATTGGTTATTTTAGTTGAAAATCATGAATGAATCTTCTCAAAATTCTTAAATTTTTTTCCATTTCTTTAGAAGTTTCAAACTTCTTTAAGAATTCGCGTTTTTTCATTGACGTTATGAAAAAGAAAATGTAGAATTTTTGAGTGAATTTTATTCCACAATCAATTTATTTGTTATGTTATTTAAACATTGTAAAACATTGTGAACATCTTCGAAATTTTACAAATATTTTCCACTTTTTTTTCTGAACTTCGAAATAAAAATTTCTAATTGCATTTTAAACGACAGTTGAATTGTTTCTTATTTCATTTGGAAATTGTGAAAAAATCTTCGAAGTTCTGCATCTATTTTCCACTTTTTTTCTCAACTCGAAACTTCGTTAATAATTCCTCCCTCGATGCGGACGTTTTGCTTTAGGTTGACAATATGTTACGATCTATTGGAATATGTTACACTTTTTTCTTCATCGAACTCAAAACGTTATTGTAAATTAATGAGAAAAATATGGAAGGGTCGAAAAAAAGTTCAGTATCGAAAATCAATTTTCCCACGAATAAGTTATCCTTCTGAGGGCATTGAATGCAGCATCAGAATGTCAAATTCACTGACGAATCGGATCACCCCTGACTCCCAATATTTGACACCCTCGAACATTTGCACAGTCAACGTTTAAACACTTTTTTCCCAAGGGCGTTGCATCCTCAATGGTTTTCGTGTATTTTTTTTCCCCTAACCCTCTCGATTTGTTACTGCCCCCCCAAGCTCAAGTTTTATGTTATTTATTCGCATCACGTCCGACGATAAGGCACGAAAGATCCAAATAAAAACAAATACACGACTATTTCTCTTTGTTTTTTTTTCCTTTTCTTATTTCTTCTCCCTTGACGAACGTAAAACTTGTTCTCCCTTAAAATCCTCGAAATTTCTACGTACTTTTTTGTACGTGCCTGCAGGACAAAAAACACCATTACGAAATAAAAAATTTCTCGAATATTTGGAATTTTTTTCGAAGCAATTATAAAATCATCATTTATTACATTGTTTTTTTTTCATTAATTCTTTTGTTGAAGATGTTTCGGTAATAATTTTGCACAAATTTCAATGGAATTAAGTTTTGACTTTTTGTTTGTTTGTTTTTCAACACATTTCTCTTTTGAAACATTTCGGTCGAGGTTTCTCGTTGCACGTAAAACTCGACTCGTTAGTTGACCATAAGTTTTCATGTCAGGCACGAAGAAATCGTACGTATCTTTACATACAAATATTTATCAACACTCTCAATATATATCGAGATCAGTATTCGAGAAAGGTTCGTTGGAACGAAAGCTCTCGGCTGGTCATTCGTGCACGACGAGGTTTTGTAGACCACCCGAGATGTGTGTTTGAAAAAGTACTGAATAATTGAACATTTACTTTTCGAAGTGTCTAAATCAGAGGAACGAATAAAACAAAATTGAAGAAAAAAAAAAGAAAATGTTAGATATTTTTCAAAGTATTATCAATTGATGAAGTTCTGAAATAAAATTGTCCAAAAAGAACGAACGAGGGAAATAAAATATTGCAATAAAATTCGTTTCTCCAGCCAAAAAATTTGTATTTCGAAAAAAACTCAAAGATTCTTACCATTTCCGTACGTGGATATAGAGAATTGAGATAAAGGGCGTTTCTCCACCAGAATTTTTCGCACGTCAGATGATCGATTATGGCCGGTGAGAAAACGGTCCTAGCATGAGCTTGTTTTATCGCGATTTCGTTCATCCCAAGCACGAATAGATAAGCTGGCGTCAGTCTTTTCGATGTGATAGAATTCCATAGACAAAGACAAGGGATGACCAAAGCGCCAAACAAAGAAAAAAAAATAACAGTCTCAAACAATCATATAAATATTTACATGCACCGCCCACCCGCGAGGGTTTCTCTTCTTTTTTGCTGTGACTATTTTCTCCAGAACCAACAGATTCACTTTGCAAAACTTTATCTCTTTCTTGACATAGTCTCATGGGGAACTCACTGTATCGACCCTTATTGTTCAATGTACTGGGTCTGCCGCCAGGGAACACGAAATATAATGGCCAAAAAGTTCTTCCAAACAGAAATGAATGTTTACGTTTATATAAGCCTTGAGAAGTGAGTCACTCAAGGCAAGTTCTTCACCCTCAAAACTCAATCGACAATGTTCTATTGCAGTCGAATTTCGTACTTTTTTTTTTTTTTTAATACTATGAACATTGGAATGCCTAATTTTTCACAAACTTAAGGTTACTACTGTACTGGACACTAGTTGAATGAGTGCTAAGTTTTCAACACGCTTTTAGACCAAGTTTAACGTATCAATTAAACAAATTGTTAGTGCAATTATGTTCCAACATTTCTTATTAACGTGGAAAAATATTAAAAACGATAGTTCTGCAAAACCATCAACTGACCAATTCAAATTTCCATGACGACACGATTTCACTAGGGTTTTTCATAGAATTATCTGCATTTTTTCTAACGATTTTAATGCACCCCGATTTATTTTGTTCCTCAACTGATTCCGTACGAATTCCCCGGGTAGATTTTGTTCAAAACTTAATCGTTTCACTGTTCCAGTCAATCGTTTATTGAGCGAAAAAACTTTTTCATAAATAGTTTCTAAACGAATGAATTTAAAAAAAAATTCGTGGTGGGTTCGAAAAGGATCAGTAAAGGAACAAAATGGGACCGGGTGCTTTAAAATCGATTCGAAAATACAGGTCCTTCTTTGAAAAATTTCTGTGAAAATCATGGAAATTTGCATTTATCAGTTGATGGTTTTGCAAAACTATCGTTTTTAATCTTTTTTCGCTTTAATAAGACAAGCTGTAATGGAAATTCACTAACACTACGTCTGATTGGTACGTTAAACTTGGTCTGAAAGCGTTTCGAAAATTTAGCACTCATTTGACCAGATTTGAATTTTTTCAAATTTTTTTGTTGGCTTGTTTTCATTTTGGAAAAAATGAAAATAAAATAAACTTCGTGTTTTAGAATTTTGCGATAAAATTCGTTGGCAGCGACCGAAGAAACCCTCGAGTAACACGTTTCGTTTGAAATTTCATGTTAAATGCACGCAAAGAAAAATTTAAGGGTTACCGTTGACAAAAATGCAAGAAAATAGGGTTTATATTTTCGAGCAGAAAAAGTTGTTACTCCATTTTATCGACGAAAAATACCAAAAAAAAATTCGGAATTTACTACTAGGGGAGAAAATGTGCAACTTTTTTTGGAATCGGGAATTTTTTCTTCTAGATTTATAACTGTGTATGAACTCACCTCACAAATCTGTAAAGTATCATTATGAAGAACTTGGTTGAGCTCGATTTGAAAAAGTTGGTCTTGTCGGTTTGCACCGATCCCAGTGACCGATAGAAAAGAATTGTGACGAGTAAACCACTGTTTATGCAAAAAAAAAAAACAGATAAATATTAACAAAAATTAGTGTCGTTAAAATTTGTATTCAATAAAAATGATCTATTCGTGAATTATCGCAACTTTTTTCCATTTTTTTTTAAACTTGATGTCGAGATCGACGCAAATGATGAAAAAAAAAAAATTTTAAACCCACATTCATTTTTTTCCTGAATTCAATTTATAATTCAAATCCTCCGATTGAATTAAACTCTGATAAAATTTCTCTTCGAATGAAATAATGTGCATTTGGAGGAAAATTCTTGTAAACAAGTTCACAAGAACGATAAAACGAAAAAATCATTTCATAATTAAGCTCGAATGAAAAATGTAACTCTCACCTGATGAAGAAAAATGTATCGACGGAAAAAGTTGCATTGCTGATTGTCTGGAACATGAAGTTCCTCTCGGTAACAGTTCGCAGGGTCTTGTTTTCTGTGATAGAAAGAGAAAGGCGTGAGCATGTTGTTCAACCGATACACCAAACCACATAATATATTCGTATGCACATATACAGGGTGTCCAAATAATTAGGATTGAAAATTTGTCAGTAATCTCTAAGGTTTATTATAATACCGAAAAATCTAGTGATCATGCAGTCACTTCATCCAACTTTTCAAGTTATGCCATTTTTCAGTTTATCTTCAACCCTTTGAGCCATAAATTTTTATTGAGGAGCAATTTACTTCAAATTTGGTACTCGGGGGGTTTTAGGGTCAGTTATTTAAAATGAATCGTTTCTTTATTATTTTTTAGCAAAAATCATGGTACGAAATTTTTTGAAATAATTCTGTAAAATACTTTCAAGTGTATTGCGTTAGTGGGAAATTTTTTTATCCCAGTGTTTTCAAATGAAAAACTACGATATTCAAATAATGACCGTTCTTTCTTTTTCTTTATAGTCATGAAGGTCCCTACGTTGAACCCAAAAAACCCAGTATTCGTTGAAATAGTAGTTTAATAAGCAAAAAACACTTAATTTTACACTAAATTTCTGAAAATTTGGATGATTTTTCAACAAACAATAAAATGATGTCTAACTAAAATGCAAAACTAAAGAAAATTCGAGAGAATGATCATTAGAGTTTTTTGTTCTGAAATAAATTTAAAAAGCTGCTGTCAAGGTTAAAAAAACTGACATTTGCGACAGCCTGTAAATGGGCAATGCACGTTTGGTATGTATCGGTGAAAGTTTTCTTAACTCAATTGACTCGCGAAGGATGCGCCGTTGAAACGGTGGAAAACTCTAAGTAGCGAGGACACGGATGACTCTGTGCATATCCGACCTTTCACAGACTCACTTTGCAAGATTATGTACACATTCTCTCTTCCGCTAATCATTTCTCTTTTTTTTCCATCTTTCATGATGAACGTGGTTACGAATACCGCAATAATTATATCAATTACACTCGTTTATCTGTTTACTTGTATATCACAAACAGATTTAAGGCGTTTCACCAGGAAAAAAGTCGATGTATGCTCGGAAAGATTTTATCAGCAACAAAAAGGAAAAATAAATGAGAACGAACTTTTTTTAATTATAGTACAAAGAGTACAATTTTGTATTTCTAAGTACGAGTAATCGCAAAATCGAAACTCTAAATGCATTGGTTATCGAAATGACATTTAACAACCACGTGGGCATTAAACCAAAAAATCTAATGATCCCATCACTTTAAACAATGGAACCCAATGTTTTCTTCATAAAAAAAAAAAATAAAGAAAAAGAAATCCACTTAATAAATGAAGAAGTAGCTTCTAAGTGTTGTTTTGACGTAGTTTCATAATCATGTCGACGAAAACTGTGGAATTGCATTTTGTCCAGCATATTTCGAGCAGTAGCTTTTATCGATTCGTTTATTAACTTTCTGACGATTTGAATTTAGGTTTAGTTGGTTGATTAAAATGACCCGTTTTTTTTTTTTTTTTTTTTTTTTAATTACCTGCAATGCTGAATACTTCGAGATACGTATGAACCATGACGACCCAGCCCAAGGACAAAACTCTAAGTCCATGCAAACAGGTTAAACTATCTCTGGCTGCTGCTTCGGTACTTAATATTTTATTGCCATTGAAGATAGGATTAAAACACATCAGACACTTGTACAAAAAACCTGCGAACATTTACAAAACACGGTATTTTGTATAGCAAACAATTTTTCATGGTTGTACAGAAAAAAAAACAAAATATAAAGTAAAACACTGACCTCGTTCACGTTTTTTAAACTTTATGGTCGAATCCTCTTTGCCATTATCTGGTATACATTTGTCCATCTTGTCTATAAGTTCCTTTCCATTGTCCTGTATCATAGAAATTCTTCGTTCCTCTGGAATATTTTTGTCAGCGTATGTGCTTATTCTTTCGTTATTGTTCGAAGGACCGTTCGAAGTTGATTCAACGTCTTTCTCGTTATCGTGGCTCTTGTACTCGCAAATCATGGCACACAGCATCAGGAATATAATTGCACCACCCACGGATCTTGAAATATGGAAAAAAAAGTATGAAAACCATTTTATTACGATACAAAGTGAACAAAAAGAATACAAAAGTATTGTCAATTCAAAAAATAAAAAATAATTTATTTTACTTCCATTTTTCGACACTTCCGCGTTATGAAAATTCTGGAGAAAGAGAATTTTGTATAACAGTACAGAAAAGTTTCGTATTTGAGGCCAAAACGTCTCGAAAAGCAAAGAAAAAAAATGAAAGCTCATAAATAACGAGATGTGATAACGAGATTTTGGAATCATGCCAGAACCAATGTTATCCAGAAAGACATAAAAGCCTATAATAGGAGAGGAGGAAAGAGAGAGGAGACGACAGATACAGGTCAGCGATTTCGCGAGGATAATTGGCCCAATTACAATGAACCCTTCCCACACATTTTCGACCACATCTGTTCTCCTCCTAATAGGTACGGTGATTAAACACATTTTTTAAATAACCCCACAATTTTCCATTCTTTACCAAGGACTAAATTTGATCTTTGACTTTTAGTCAGCTCAACTAAAAACCATTTTTTATCACGTTAGGGTAAAAACTGCTGTCAGAAACAATGAGTACATTCGATTTGAATGCGGTTTATTGCAATTGGAAGACGACTCATTCTATCGAAAGAGAACCCAACATTTTTCGAAGAAAAAAAAAAAAAAAAATTTGCGTTGAGACATTTTTTGAATTCAAGAGAAGGAACGAAGTTTTGTTGATAAAAGCGTTTTCAATCAAATAAATGGTGTTTGCATCAGATAATAAAAAAATGAAATTGCAAGCTCTGACGAAGAGTTGTGTGCATAAAGGGTTGTTCAGTTGTTCCATCATGTCGTGACAATGTCGATTTTTTTTTCTATTACGACCATTTTGATAAATCGTTTCCATTTCATTCGCCTCGTGCTTCATCGAACTCTCCCTTCTGTTACAGTGGCATCTCATTCTACCTTCGGTTGCTCTCTCATTGTTAGTGGAGCTTTTGTCGAGAATTTCTCGCGAGTTTATCGGACCATTTTGGTAAACGTACCACGAAGAGAAACTTTTATGATCTCGGTCGACGTAATTTCGATACTAGGTCCTTTCGCTCTCTTCATACAGCCGTGTTCCCTATGTAGAATAACCGTCTGGAGTGGACCAAACCCTCGAGCTTTTATAAAGAACATGTTTCACGTCTCTGCCAATATCGATTAACCACATGGAGCAATCCCGTTTCCCCTTTTTTTCTCTCTCTGTCTCGTTTTTCGACTATTATTAGAATTTTTCATATTCGTTCTTATATGAACCGTAGACCCCCATAATGGGGAGGACAACAACCCCATTTTTTAATAGTAAAAACCTTATTTTCAGCATTTTTTTTACATTTTTTTCGGTTGATAGAGTTTTCATCCTTAAATATCCATTAAATATGAGTTTATCATACACCATTCTCTCTGTTATCAAAAAACGAAGAGAATGGTGTATAATAAAACCTTTCTATCGCATACGGGGAACAGTTTATGCTAAAGAGAAGATTGGGGTCTTTTTCGACACCATTTTTCAACGTTTGGGAAAATAGTTTGCAAGGGTCGAGGGTTAATGTCTTCCCGAATTTTTTTTTCTCTAAGAGACTTCCGCATTACTTCAAAAATAAGTAACCATCGAGTTTCAAAACCTCTAAATACTTCAACAATTATTTATCAATTTCACAGTTTATTGAAAAAAAAAAAAAATCATATAACGAGATATTTTTGTCTGGGACGTATTGTCACAAAATTGAATGATCTCTCAGCGAATTTGAAAAGGATTTTTGTCCTGAGTTTGTTACGAAATAGCTGCAGAGCAACTTCCATCATTTTATTGACTTTCCATCTTCGGTTTAACGAAACGTCACTTCTTTTTTGTTCTTATTTCCTGAACTGCCATCAAAAGGGTTGAGAATTTTTAAAAATTTGGGTCTTTCGATATTTCTTCAAGTTTCTGATATTCAAAAAAATACGTATATACATTTCGAAGCTTTGTGAATAAGTAGAGCACGATTAGTATTCAAAAGGAGGCAATGAATTTTCATCACTCGTGAATTTGACATGTTTGAAATTCAAAATCCGTTATATACAGGATCTAACTAATCCTTTACATATATATTTATATATATATGTGTGTGTATATAAAGATGGTATTTGCGAGAAAAGTCAGGAAGCTTTCATATAAGTACAGAGAGTCTTTGGACTGTGGGAGTTTGCCAAGTCGTGACATCTTCCAGGCTTGAGGGCTCAGTTTAAGCCAAGGAGTCAGGCGAATTTGCCAAGTTACGAAATGGACGATAACTTTTCATTTGAATACATTGGTGGGGAAACTCGAGAAAGCATACGAGAGTTCTTGTTAATTCAAATAATACAAAAGAAAATGTAAAACATCAAATAACATTAGAAATTATATTTAAGAAAAAAAAGTAACAAATTGTAGAGAATCTTAAAAAACAATGAGAATATGAGAGAAAAATAGAGATGGAAAGAATGGTGTTTGTGGGAAAGAGGGTGAAAAAGTGAAAGACATAAATCGTCGGACGACTTAAATCGGGTGACGTAATAAAAAGACTTATTTATGGTGAGAAATTAATCTTCGTTGGCGAGTCAAAGAATACTAAATTGACATAGAAAACTTGCCATATGGCGGAACGAAGATGAGTTTCTAGAGATCATAAAAAATATGAAGGAACAAGGGAGATTCATGATGAAATTAGTCGGTTCTGAGTTTATTGCGTAACCAGAGGATATCAAAGTACCGAGAAATCTGAGGCGCGTTATATTGAGTGTTCTGCTCTTTTTCCTTGATCCTCTTTCTCGTACGTTTATTTGCGAAATTGAGTTTTACAAATCGTTGATAATTCGTCATTTTGTGCCTCTTCAAAGGACACAATACAAAGCGCAATTATCGTAATTCATGTTATTCTCGTGTCCTAACAGCATTATAGCCAGAACGAGACGAGATTTTTTTCCTCCATAATTAACCAGGGGAATGTACGAAAAATGATGAGAGGAATACACTAAACTCAAGTTTCGAAATGTGGTTATGTTGTCATTTATTCGCTTTGGCTCATAAATTACTTTGTACTTGACACCTTTGAATTTTTTCACTGAATGTTACAAAAGATTTTTATTCTGGTGTTAAAAAGGCAACGACAGTTTGACAAAAGATTCTTGAGAATTTGCATAGTTTATTATTATAACTCATTAATTATTTTTCAATTCGTGAAACAAGTGTTTAAAACGTTTTATAATATATCGACATTTATAAATAAATAAGTATATTTATACATGTCGCTATGAAGAGAAGAGAAAAAATATGGAAAAATTTATTGAAAAAAAATGACTCAGTAATTATGCACAAAATATTTTTATATTTACATATTCATGTGTATTAGGGCGCCACGATCCCGCGAAAATCAGGGCGTTGTAGATAGTAACTCGCCTTGAAGTTTGTATTTCTATGTACACTTTGTACGCGAGACGAGAGAGGCTTCGCTATTTCTCGACATTGCACAGTGCATTAATTGCACTGGTTCCCTCTACCACGAGCGACGAATGTCATTACGAGAGCAAGGACTCTGTCTAGTGTAAAGATCCTTAGACAGGGCTTTGCGTGTACAAACGGACTTACAGGTGCAGAGGCAACTCTACGATTTGTAAACATGAATGCAGTATCTTGGATTAAGTCAACTTTTAATTATAATCATTTTATCCCATTAACCTTAAAATTTTTTAGAATTTTTGTATGTCCTCGAAAATTGTACAATTTCTGTCCATGCCTATTTTTATATTTCTTTTTTTTATTCTCCTTCAGAGAGCTCGAAAATGCGAAGATGTCCTTTTTTTTAATTTTCTTTCTTTGTTGAATTTCTGAGAGTGTGCAAATGAATTAAAAATTTTGTACGAATAAGTTGACGCAATGCATTGAAAATAATTTTTTTTAAATATCAAATTCGAATGGAAAGGTTCTCGTGCATGCTTTTCAAGCTGAACCATTTGTTAGTACGTGAAAATATGTATATATATATACAAACGAGCAATTACATTGCGTACTTAATCGTACGATCATTTACGAATTTCCCAACAATTTGAACGTGCAAATGATTGCGGCAAATGTGACCTAGTCGACTGCCACGAGAGTAATCCTTTTTTTGTGTTATCTCGAAAACTACGAAATCCATGCAGCGTGAGATTAACGAGGGTAATTCCAACCGTCAACTTTCCAAGGATCTAAACATACGGCAAATAAATGGGAAATTCGTTATTACGCAAAAATTTAAATCGAATAATTATTTGTCCGCGTGTATGATCTGGTGGCATAAGTTTTTTATATTTTATTCTTCTTTTCACGTGAAAAGATTTATGATGCGTTGCGTTGATAGAGAAAGGTCAATACGTTCGGATTGATTGAACTGATAATTGTTTTCTTCTCTTTTTTATTCATCGATGATGCCCATTGGCGCGTTCATGCTCCCAGTGTTCGCTCATCGAGAATGAAATTGTAATCATGGGATCAATTTCGCCCCCTATCCCCTGCCCGGCTTCACCGAAGTAACTAACGCGGGATTTGGAATTCACGTCAATGACTTTGAACCTCGAATACCAAAAAAAAAAAAAGAAACTACTTCCTGCTGGGATTCAAATTGAACTATTTTTTTTTTACATTCAAGCACAACGGTGCGTCGTTTCCAAAGGAACAAGTTAATTGATGTTTGGACATGACCTAAACTATACAAACTTTTTTAATTCATTTAATTGAAATAATAATCAAATGTGTGACAATTAATAAAAGTTGAACAGCAGGAGAAAGAAAATAATAACGAAGAAAACTTTTATTGGATACGTTTTGATGAATCATTCCATTTCGTAACTTTTATATCAATGGAAAGTGTAGTGGTTGTTGCAACTTATCGAAAATAATCGTTCACAGCGACCACCTGACTTCGATTTTGATTTTACTCAACTATGAAATGTAAAGGGTGTCCTTAAAGTGACGGTCAAGATTGGGAGCACATGGAGTTCTCAGGATTCCGAAGAGAAAAGTCCTCAGCCGTTTTTCTCTCAAACATGCCCATCGGTTAGTTTTTACTAATCGATCGACTTATCGATGAATATCTCATCAACGGTATGTTTTCAAGCAAAATGGCTAAGGACTTTTCTGTTCGGCAGATCGCAATGAATTCAACCTGAAAAATTGAGACACAACTTTTCGGACACCCTGTATGTTGTTTTTACAGAAAATATACAACATACAGTTGTGTTAGCCGGCTTTGCGCCGAACTCTACGATTTTCCGCACCACCGATTTCTACCTATCGTTATATGCACTAACTCTCTCGCCTATAATATGCACTCGTCGATCATTGTGCAACGATAGCACGGTGCAGATTTTGCAACGTTTACTATGAACGGCCTTCTGTGACTCTTGCTCCATGGACTCTTGGAGCAATGCACGCTCCATCTATTTCTCTCCACCATTTCTCCATCATTGCGCCTCACGAAGATCGTGCGGTTTCTCCAAGACTGTGTGCATATAATGCACCTTGCACTACTATCACTATTAATATTGCGATCTCGATTTTCTTTCGAGTTACGCTGGATCGTAGAGTACATAGTTGTCGGACCATTGAACCTGACTGACTTCTCTCGCTTACTCAATGTCTCAACCTACGAACCTGAACTCACAAATTACTTTAAGAATCTTCCACGATTTTCCTTTTTCTTTTTTCATCACCTTGTTTCGATCGCAGAACGTTAAATCACATTATTTTTCGGTACTGATGCCACCACTTTTGACGCTTTTTTCTAAGAGAAAAATTACACATTCATCGTTCTGACCAATCAGAAATTTTATCAGATTTTATGGTTTTGCATTAGTTTTTTTTTCGTCAACTACAAGAACAAAACACCCGTTATCATGACTTAAGTCAGCATTAAGGCCTTAGGCGGCCTAGACTTTTCGAAAAATCGTTTTTTTATTTTTTATTTTAGATGGTCTCCAGGTCCTCAAAAATCATGTCCCCAAAGATTATGGCCGGGAAAAACCTCTAAGTACTCGGTTTTCGAATTTTAGTACAAGGCCGTCTAATTCGCATGCGAGTTAATTACTCCAAACTTCGAACGCGTTTATCTCAAAACTGCATTTCTTAAGTTGGACGGACTCATAACTCAGACATTTTTCAACCGATTGACTTGAAATGTTGAACGTGTCTTTGAAAATACATTGTCTATGGATGTACGCAGGATTTTTTTTCTATTGCATAGTTCATTTGTTGTCAACAATTATTTAACGAAGTTTTAGGTGAATTTTCTGCTTTCAACTTTAAAAGCGCGCCATTTGGCCAAAAATCAATACATCGCAAAAGTCCTACGTACTTCTGTAGCAGTTCTTACACATAATTGAAAAAAATTTAATGGCTCGTTATGATTAAAAAATTAAGGGAGCTGTTAGTCCGGCCATGGACCCTGAAAAAAGGAAACGTCATCGCGAAAACGCTGCACAGCCGCCACTTTGAAATAAATCGCTTCAAACAAATTATTGTAAACGGTGACTGATATGTATGATAAAATCACGTTTTTGTGATTTCGATTCATTGTGTAGTATGTCCGAAAAAAAATCCCCAAACAGCCTATTTTTTTCGGCCTCTAAAGTGGCCTAAGGCCTTAATGTTGTTCCATTTTATTTGCATCACGTACATGTCAAATGCCAATTACTGCCATTTTATGATCAAATCCATTTTTCGTGAAGTTCCTAATGTTTGTTAACTGTGATTTTTACGATAATTGAAACTTGGTCATCGCTCAACATTTTATTACGCAGTTTTCTTTATCCTGATCATCTGTAATCTATCTCATATGTTCCTCAGATTTAAACGGGTGTTGCAAACATGCTGCATTTCCTCTTATATTGACATGTTAAGTGACAGGACTGACTCAATCCACGTTTATGATCATTTTCATTACTCAAGATACCATTTGAATGGTTTCTCCTTAATTTATATTGTTCTACAACGCTTTGAAACTTTGAAACATTTATTAACGAGTGACGTGTCTTGCAAGTTGCGTGTTGCACAATTGCAATCGGAAAGAAAGTTCTTGCTGAAAGTGTTACGCGACAATATATGGGTAGCATTAGTAGAGATATGTCTTTTTCGCAACAGCAAACGTTCTATTTTCGTAACAATTTGCATCGTCTGTTCCTAAAAAGGCCATAAAAAAAAAAAATATAAAAAAATGTACTCAATAATTTCAAAAAGAGTTAAAATTAATTTTAATCGTTTCGAACTATTGGAATACATTAGAATTTTAAGAAAACTAGATGTCTAAAAATATTTGATAAGAGACGATGCAAACACAAACTAAATGGGTCATGAGCATGTGATAAATTGGTAAATCTGGAAGTGACCATCAGTGAAGGGCAGAAAGAGGAAGAAAAACGAAAACAGTTTGGAACTTGTTTGAGGGTTTATTCGTCTGGCCTTGAAGGGAGAGTAGTTGAATGGCCGGAGTCTGCGATTTCTTTTTTTAACATCATATACGGAGTCTCACGTACAAATGTCAGGTACAAATTCATTTTCGTTTATCATGTATATTTTTTTATGAATTTCAGATTGCACGAATTACATTTTTGTTATTATTATAAACAATTCGTTGAAAGAAAATCCATATTATTTTGGAAAAAAAACGAATTATTTTTAATAATGCAAAAGATCGGAGGATACAATCGCCATTCAAAAGAACGTTGCGTGCTCAGAACTGGAAAAACTTATATTATTGAAACCAGCTTGCAATCCTTTTTCTAAATATTTCCAAACAAAAGTTCCAAGCAAAAAAAAAAATTCCAGGCATTGGAAACAGAAAAAATGTTGATCTCGTCAACCACTTGGTTTAATCGTCTGATTTTTCCGAAAGGTCCAGATAATTGGAAAGAAAAAGGAAAATCTTTTAAAAGTTCTGATCAGAATACTCGTTAAGACAGAAATAAATAAATAAGTTGCTTTAACAATAGCAAAAAATCGGCAAAAGTCGTTCGTAAAATTCAACCATCAGTGGCCGATTTGGCTTGAAATTCCCCATAAAAATGACTCCATTGATTGAAATAGTTAACACAAGACTAATTCCACAGAAACTATAATTGCGTTCAAAGCGTTGTTCAGAGAAATATGAAAATTTCAGTTTCTTGTTTAAAATAATTGTATATATCTGTATATTGTTGTTGTATATTGAAGAGCGTAAATGAGAGGCAAACAAAAGTCGATGATGGGAGGATAACAGTATATAGACATCCTGGTAAAGTTTCAGTCCGTTTCGTACACGCATACTGTGTTTATGCGAATGTTTGTGTGTGTGTGTGTATGTCTAAAAGGGAGGATAGCAGCGCAAACAAGTTTCGTAAGCCAGGTTGAGACGTTCACAGTACCAAAGAAAAGCTCAGCAGGAAGTGGATCGTACTTTTGAACCAGTTGTGCAAAGCTTTCCACCCTCTTCATCTTCGAAGCACCGGAAGTCGTCCTCCACGCTTCTAGGACACTTTATACGTGTACGAGAGCCCATAGAAATGGTCGAAGAAATAAGAAACCCTCGTTCGAAGCGAAGATTCACGGGGACAGAATTCGCGCGACGAACTTTTCGATCATCCACGAGCTTTTTTACAACCCTCTCGATTTTATCGACGCTTAAGATTTGTAGGGGATGTTTTGGGTCCCGGAAAATTTCTTTTAAACTTTTTTGGCACTGAGAAATGTCTGGGAAAGATGAACTTGTGAAAAAACGTTGAAGAAGGTTGGGAATTACTATTTTTCGCTCTCCAACACCGGAAGTTATGTTCCAGCTATCGGAAGAGGGTGCAAAATATATTTATCTCCAAATAGGAATAAGACGAGGAAGTAATAACATTCAATGTTCATTTTTTTACTTGGAATTTAACGAAAATTATTTTAGTGACCATTCAAGATTGATACCTTGATTGATTCAAGATACAAGGATACCTGTACTTTTTAGTCTGCATCTTGAAAAAAATGTCATAATCAATTACTTTGGTCCCCACAATAAACTAAAATCGAAAATTTTCCTTAATTGAATGAAATCGAAAAATATTCAAGATTTTCGGTGAACCAAACAGTGGAAAACAACTTTCCCAAAAATTTGTGAAAGAAAAAACTGCAAGCGTTATTTTTCATCAAAACTGACAGAGAAAACATAACTTTTTGAGAATCTCGGATACGAAAAATTGTTTATGCTAGTCACATTTTTGTTGGCGTCGAATCTCCGGATTTTTTTTTTCTACTCATAGAACCGTTCACATGGAAAATCTACAATTTATTTGTATATGAATTTTCAAATATAAATGTGCGTGTGATTTGGATGTTTTTCAAATTTTCATTTCTTTGCTAAAATTCGGGTAACTTTATATGTTTTTAGCGTAATGGGATTACTGCAGCGTGCAAAATCATCTGTTCTTGGCACAATATTCAAGTTCGTCAAAGGAATCCCTCAAATACTGCGTTTGATGCTGAAACAACAATAAATTGATATTTTCCTATAAACTTACCCAAGTACGTAGAATTTGGGATCGAGCCAAGCCGAGTAATCGCTCGATGGTACAGGCTTAACGGTGACTATGTGGATCTTTGGTCCACTGGACCGACGATGTGTGGAATTGCCTTCGAGTTCAACTCGATCAGCACTTGCTCTTAGCATCGACGTCAAAGCGATACGATCGCAGGTATGTGGCAAACAGAGACCAAGAAATATTTGTCTAGTCTAGAAGAAAGAACAGTCAAATGATCAAAAAGGTTAATTGAAATGACAATAAAACTCCAAACATATAAATAATAAATAGCAGCTAAAAAATAGCAATTGAAACAAACACATTTATGAAAATTGATTGTATTTCATCTGAATAATGATTAAACAAAAAAAAAAAAATTGTCACATAAAATCGTCAGGTTGACGTAATTATTGGCGATACATCGAGAATTTAATTTTTCTCATCCCGGAGATTGCAAAGATGCCGCAACAACGTAACAACATTTACGATTTTACGTAAGAAAGTAATTTTTATCTGAAATTTATTGCGAAATCATTGTTTCGAATCATGAGCCAGATTACCAGCCGGTTTAGTTATTGTTTGAAATTTCTCTGGATCTTTCTGTCACGAGCAATAATCCATTGAATCATATATTTCTTCGCTAACGTCTCATTATTGCTGACCAAATAGACTTTCGCGCTCGGTCAGACGCGATAATTAACACACGCAATAAAACACGTAACACGGGTGTTCCTTGCTCGTTACATGCACGCACGAACCTCTGCAAATTGAGGATTCCACCCAAGCCTCCTTTTTTCTTCAAGAGAAACACATGTAAATAGTAGAAAAATCTTTCACTAGCTTTGATCATCTCGATGTTTCATGAGAAGAGATAATTAATGTTCATTTTCAATGGCGTACATGTTCATCAATTGAAGAAATCAAAAAATTTCATTTTTTTCAAATATTTTTATTCGATAATGATTATCTGTATATTTCTAAAAATTGAAAATAATCAATTTTATGTTTTATTGTTTAATTAATTGGTTCAATTAAGAAAAACATAAATTATCTTCTCTTCAACACAGAAACTGCATAAAAATGTTTTTTTTTTTTTTTTTAATTTTCAAAATATTCAAAAATCGAGATAATACGATTTTCCAATCATTCTAGTGCGTCCAATGGACTTTGTCCATTATGTATGGAAACGTTCTATACTTTATGTGTGTGATGACGTACATTGTGTTAGTCCATATTCTATCAGTGTAACAGGGAACTATTGTACGTGGATTAAAATGTATGCTTTCGAATTTTGAGGTATATTCGAAGAGTATAGGTAAATGAATCTCAACCCCTGCTTTAATATTATGTATCTGTAGAGCTTTAGGTACACATTTTACGAACGTATGCCTCTTGAAAAAGGGATCGACCCTTCGTCGGTTGGATAATGAGAAAGCATCAGGTTTTTCATTGAGCAAGAGGATCACATCGTCTTTGAATATGTATGAGCAATCTTTTCAACGAGATATTACAATTAGAAAAAAAAGGCAGAAAAAAAAAGATTTCAGTGTAGTTTTGCAAATTGAACATGATTGTTGCAAAATTTATTGTTGCTTCTGTTTTTTAGTTCAGACTGTAAACATTTTCTGTCGTTTTTCATGGACAAATATGAAATTCGACTTAGTTTTGCGGTTGAAAATAAGTTCAGGTTGAATGTGTAGAGCGTGCTTTCGATAAAAAAGCAATTTCTTTCTTTCTACATACAGCCTCCAATTGACGATCTGTTCAGGACTTTCCTCAAAAGTTTTTTCGGCCAAAACATTTGTCACGGTTGTCGGGTGGCTCGGGTTTTATCTCGTATATTTTTGCACTTGGCTTCGTCACTCACCAAAAGCTCTATGTCACTCGGTAAAGTGAGAAACATCCTGGCGACGTGAAACTTAACCGAGTAAGGTGGAACGTCGTCACCGTTAACCCCAACGACCCCGATTCCCCCTATTCCTCCAACACCTGTCTTTTCAGTTCCGTTCAGTTCCAGACAGAGCGTGCTGGAACCCAGCCAAAAACCATTGCCGAAATGAAATTGCGAACTGTATCGACCGCTTGCGTCAGACACTGAAACAAGAAAAATATGGAAAATCGTATAAAAAGTCAATAAAATATTTCAAATAAAGACAAAATGTTATTTTTAACTAAAAAAGAATATTTATTCAATATTGGAAACTTTGAATCAAAAATTTTCATTGTTCATTAATTTTCATTACTATTTAAAAATGCATTTTAAATGTGCATTTTAATCGACGAAGTTACTCGTTTTCATACATAAACAATTTTCATTGCCTGTCACAATGTTTTCTTAAAAATCCTATAAACTCGACCTGCTGCAGTGAAAGGGGCCGAGAGGGGGCAAGAATGGACATCTCAACGTGTGTCTGGCTCGGGTAAATTGCACTTAGAATTTCTCGCGTGGCGAGGGTTCATTGCCAGTTACGTAAAGTGTTCCGAGAGTCAACTCCAGTAGAAAGTGCAACGATACGCGGCACATATTGGCCGAGTATAGTGTACCGGTGCACCACACGTTAACATACACATATAAAGAGCACTTGCAGATTCTAACCGGGTGTCTGGTCGAGTTACATGCTCGTTGTCGTTGTCAAACGACTCGGGAGGCGAAACTGCATTTTCTCTTATGACGAAAACTTGCAAACCGATGTATTTTCATACTTTTATTTACGGGGTGTCCTAATTGTGAATATTATCATTTATGGAAAATAATTCGAGGCTCATTTGAGAAAAAGAAACTTCCAGTTGATTTTTGACTAATTACTTTCAATTTTTTTAATACTACGACCACCAAATTTATTCTATTTTCATTTTCGAGCAAATAATTATGTTTCTACTTATTGAGTATAAGTTTGATGATTTTATTCATTTTATCAGAAGTAAATACATCGAAAACCTTAGAGATTCTGTTTACGAATAAATATATATATTTTGTGAATCATTTTTTTGATCCTTTGATTTATGTATTTGCAATTTACTCGAAATTTGGTACTCTGGCGTTTTTAGAGTCACTGCTCACGAATCGAAAGTTAAAATTTGTAAATTAGAAATCAACTGTTTCTTTAGTTTTCGCAGAACCTAAAAACTCCGGTATTCGTTGTTGAAATTGTAGTTTACCAATTAAACAAAAAAAGTGAAGAAAATTAATTGGGCCAACGTAACTTCCCCTGTGACTCGAGAGGTTTCTGATTGCTTCTGAAAGCAAAAGTATAGTAACAAAAAAGAAGAAGGCTCATGGATAATCAATACCCGATTCACCATATAATATCAAAGAGATATTTGTTCTAATTTTTCGATTTTTGTCGTTTCGTAACTGGTCCGATAAATATGATAAATACAGAGGTAACATTATGACCAATGATTTAATGGTTGTCCGATCATTTGGAAAGTGCATCAAGAAAGTCGATTTCACAGAGGGTAAAAAATAAATTAATATAATCGAGAGAAAAATAAATGAAAGGTTACGTTACGATTTTCCGCTCGTGACTCGTGTTGACGAAAGTTCATTGATTAATGCATCGACTATAGTACACTAATTACGAAAAAAAAATTATAATCCTCGAATCAAATGTAACGAAACACAAGTATCATTTTCTACAATATTCCTATTTCATATGCTATTAATCCTGAAGTTTCCAAAACGGTTGAAATAAAAAAACATCAATTGAGCAATTGCAGTTCACTGAATAGTACAATAATTTTTTTTGAATACTAGTCAACAAAAAAAAGATTTTATTCTTCTTTGCAAGTTCACGACATCGTTGTTTTTAATGGTTCTTACAAAAGTCATCTTTGCCCTGCACAGACTCAGCTGGTAGTTGTGGATCCAATTCACTTTGAGTACGAGCTAAACACATTATAATTAAGAAACACTCCCACTCTTTCTCTCTCTCTCTCCCTTGGCAGAGTCTAAAAGTTTCGCAACTATAAGCCAACTTGTGAACTTTGGCTCATTGATGTTGTTATAATACTCCAATTAACTAAAAACCATAAATAACGATCTTAGTACTCTATTAGAGGTAATTATGCAGTGTGATAAAAAACAGACGATAAAAAAGCAAAGAAAGAAGTGTTCTGATTTATGGACATCGAGTCATTCATGATAACCAAGAAAATCCAAGTTTTATTAGCAACAAAAATACCGTTTGCGATAAAGAATGAATAAAAATAGCTCTCAGTACATATTGGCAAAACAATAACAAGGCAAAATGCGAAAAAAAATAATAATAAAAATGAATTATAGCGTCAGCAATAATATTAAATAATATTCGTAACATTTATTCTCGTTACGTAAGTCACTACAAAAATTTGACATTAAAAATCGGTTTGTTTACTACAGCATAATATTTTTATATGTTTTTTTTTCTGTTTTAAAGAGCACGTTTCTCAATGTACAGCCAAGAAGATTTAAGCTGAACGATGTTTACTGCCATAGGGATCATCAAAAATGTATACAGGTATAAATTTATCAATAGAAATTTGTTGGGGTAAGTACGCAGTGTTGTCGTAAATACTTGAAAAATCATTTCGTTCTTGCTACCGTATAACTTTTACTCATTGCTAAACTCTCGTACGATCGTCGACACTACAAATTCCTTGCGTAACTCGATGTAGGCTGATCGGGGTAAAAAAAATATTAAAAAAAACAACGAGATCGCCAATCTTAATGCACACCAAACGAGAGGCTTATTATTATAGTCTCGTTACAAATACATAAACACATGGAGGATTGCTCAAGTTTTGATGCAATGATGGTGCACAACAAATTTTAGTGTTGATTTTGAAATTTGTTCTATGATTAAAAAAGTCATTTAATTCATTGAGTTTTGTTAATTAAAAATGTTGTTTTTTTTTCGATGTTTTTTGTTTTTGTTTTGATCTCATTTCATTCAAGACAGTTCATGGTCTTAAGACAAATCGATGATTTTTTTAAAGCAAAATTATGAATTTTATTAATTTCATCGAAAATTGACTTGAAAAGTTTGACACTGAGAAATTAAACTTACTTTTAGCGGCCCATAGTTTTCCATCTCGAAGCGCTGTCAAAAACCAATCCATGTCCCTTCGACAATCATTATCGAGTTTTCCAGGCACTCTTTTCCATCGCAAAGGATCGTACAGATCAACGAGCCATTGCACGCTGTTGGCAGTAATTTCAATTTTGTCTTTCATAAAATCGAGGTCAAGATCTCGTAGACTATCGTTCTCGATTTTGGCTGCATTTTTTATATGATTTTTCCAATCGAGCTCGGGATTATTTTTGCTGAAAGTAATTAACGGTCCTGGGCTTTGTGCTTTAGCCTCATCAGTCAACTCGTCAGATACGTTGAAATTTGATATTTTAGGTTGAACAGGTGTGATTTTTTGAGGTTTACTTAATCTCAAAATGTTCGACTCGTTCTCGGCAATCGATGAAGTTAAAAGTAGGCAAAATATCAATGTCCCTAGAATTTTTATCGTCGCCATTTTTAGTCTATTTTTTTCTTTTATCATTTATTTATCGAAATCGATTTAAAAAATCGAGCAATCAAAACAAATATCGTAAAAAAATGATGTTGATATTCTTATCGATTGTTCCTTGTTGCCATGTGATCCAACCAGGCACTCAACATCTTATAACGATTTGACAAACACCGAATGACGAGAATTGTTTTTTTTTTTTTTTTTTTTTCAATTCGAAGTAAAAATAAACATCAATAAGTCGAGCACACTTTCTCCACTTCTTTTTTTGGGCCAAAGATTTTTTTTTCTCTTTGGAGAATAAAATTCGAAACAACTGACTCGAACGTCTCAGTTTTTTCTCACTCTCGTCTTCCTTTTCTTTCTCTTTTTCTCGTGTCTGAAAAAAATCGCAAGGAAGGTAACAAGGCACACTGAGGACCAGTTTGGTTTCCCTCTCGATGCAGCAGCTCACACACAATTACACGATAAATACACACACAAAAGGAGACAAGTACACACCAGGTTCGAGCACGGATCACTTAACCGGGCAATCAAGATCTCGCTTTCTTTTTTACGATCTCACTCGATTCTTCTCTCGTACTAACAATTTTTCGTACTACTTTTATCTTCTTTTTTTTTGTATAATTATTCACAAATGTCTGATTATTGATTTTCACGATTATTGCACACTTTGAGGTCGTTGATTATTCCCAATCGAACTATTACGAAGAGTTACTTGCGATCGTCAAATGAAGAATGATTTCTCATTCGTTTTTTAACACTTATCAACGAAAATTCACCCAATTATCTGACTCATTCATTTTTGACTTTAAACAAAAACGTTTTACTCTCCAATTTATTTATTCTTCGTTGCACTTTTCGTCAAGTTATTGGCGAGTCAATTACTTTAAATGTTTAATTATTTACGATGTGAGTTTTTTTTAAATTTAATTGGCAGAAGTTACTATTTTTTTCTTTCATTTTTCTCAATAAAATTTGAATTATGGGGCGTTTTTGTTCTTTTTAAGTTTCGCGTTAGATTTGATCTCACGGTTTTTCGTATGAATGAGACAGAAAAAAATGTTTAGGTCAGTGGTCGATGGACACATGCGAGTCTTGGTAACACGCACTGAATGAAGCGAATCGACGTGTCCGCCACGGACTGTGTACCACGATTCGCATTCGAAATCGCAATACTATCCCCTTTCTCCTGGGATTTACTCGCGCCACTTAAACAACACAGACATACACATACAAACATTTTTTTTTCTCGGTTCACTAAGAAACGTCATCTGGGAGACCGGTCCAGTAAAACCCATGAATCAGCAAAAAATTATCATATTTCGAAATTCAAAAATTTGTCACCGAAAAGTAAAAAAAAAATGGAATTAAGTTAATTGTCCAGAATTCTAATAAATAAACAGATGTTATTTCATTTTAATCCCACAAACAATGAGAATTCGAATCAATGAAATAATTTGGTTACCAATTCAAGAAACATTGTGAATCCAAAATGTTCGGCAAATTAGTATTTTTGCTAACAACGTGGAGTTTAACGTCATTCCAACTTCGAATTGATTAATTGAGAAAGATTGAAACAGTTCATTTAGTAATTAAAGGCAAATAATTAATAAACCGCGGTTAGGATAAAAATCGTTGTTTTAATAATTAAAAATAAAAGGTTAGTTTGAAGAGGGTGGAATGTGTATTTCAGGTAAAAAATGGTAACTTGTAGACTAGGGAAAAAGTCGTTGACCTGGAGAGTAAAAATAATTCCTCTTGATGTCGAACGCGCCCCCTTTTATATCGCGGCTATAATTCCAGTGTGGGTGAAACTCGCGTTAGGGTGAATGTGAAAGATGGGGAATAAGAGGAGAGGAAAAGGGATGGAAAAGTCGAGGGGCTTCCGGCGATAACGGATATAACGACGTGAATGGCTCGTTCGGAACATCTGGAGCCATACATAACCTCGCATTTCGATGTAAAACACTTTTTGCTCTCCTTGGAATAAGCAACAGGCAAAACGCAAGGTGTCGAAAAAAATGTAAGTTTAAACTAAAAGTTAGATTAGTCGCGACGGAGGGTATCAAACGAATAAAAAATTAAAAAATTTAAAAAAAAAATTGTTTAAAAAAAAAAAAAAAAAACAAATAAAAGATTAGAATAAATTTTGAAGGTTAAATAAAAATGATATTTGTTTAAATTTCAAGTATTTTTATTTCCCAAATAACCTCAAAATAATAATATTCGTGATAAATCTCAAGGAATTTCGATTTTGAGATGATCGATCAGGATGACGTTTGCTTTCGATAGATATTGTAGCAAAACGGAGGAAAACATAAAGAAAAAGTATTTCGAAGCATAAAAGAGCAATGAAAAATAGCTCGGGAGGTTTTTGTCGTAACAAAAATGTTTGTGCGTTACGAAAGATAAAATTGGTGATTCTGTACTGGCTCAATTTATTATTACGTTCACTCATTTTCGGCTGAACATTTATTGTGGAGCGAACGAATTGACAGGTGATAAGTAAAGGAAGAGTGATGAGGGGCAATCAAAACATTATCGAAAAAACGAGGCAACGTCCTGAGGCAAAAAAATGTTTTTCCGTGTGGGTGTAGCTCGGCAAACATCTTGCAAAGTATAAGTTCGATCGATAAGCCAACAACCTTGTAGTTTTCTAATCAGTTTTCCGGTCCCTTTTTGCTGAATGTGGAACAATTTTCTTTCGTGAATTTTCATCGAAATTCGACTTAATTCGTTTTTTTTTCTCTTTTTAAAATATGTGTCGCATTTTTTTAGAGCCATCGGGAAGAAAAGAAATAACATGAAAAATACGATCGAACAGTAGTCATGAATCAACGGTTTTTTTAAATACAATTGAAACAGGAAGTTCTTTTCTTCAAAACTTTCGTAAATGTTGACGTAATTGCATAATTAAATCGAGCATTTCTAGAATCGAGATTGAATGAGTACCCATGCATCTTTCTTTTATTTTTTAATTACTTACCTGTTTCATTTTTATTCAGAGTTATTCTCATAAATAAAAATCAGGCTTCGTATGGTCCGATACAGCGTTTGCTGTACTCACTTATGCAACTACTTGCAGTTGAGAGCTTTCTACGGCTGCAAGAGCGAGGGAGAGCGAAAAACGTGTATACAGGGTGTCCCAAAAATCCCAGCCAAATCGAATGTTCTGTAACGATTTATATAACGACAACATTTCTCTAGTGAATTTCGTCGAATATTTCGCCAATTGTTGAACAATGGAATGAGGTGAGCTCGAAAGTTCAGAAACACTAATTATTATATTGTCTCAACAAAAAATTTCCGAAAATCGTTGAAAAAACTGACAGATAGTGAATAAACTGTGAAAGTTTGAAGTGAAAAGTCTTTGGATATTTCATTGTCATATGGTTATTCATAAATAATAAATTATTTAGTCATTGATAATTTGATGGGATATTAAGAAACAAGATGAAAAAAAAGTGCAAAAAGGCTTTTCTTTAGCGATTTTCATGACCTGTTTATCCTGAAAAGTAAAGTTGCAATTTTCGCAACACTCTGAATATTAAATACACTCACAATAATAAAACTGAAGTTTGCATCGATGGGACAACCGGTCCTAGTTGACGCATACGTGACTTACGTTGCAATCAAAACCGGACGTTTTACTCTCCACGGCAGCTGCTTAAATTCATTTGCGAAAGCAAACGTTGCTACTCCGTGAACTACGACGATCGAGTGTATTTAATGAAAAGGCATGTAGCCGTTAAGCTGATGCAATCGGTTGTTATTATTTATTTCTTTTTTATTTATATGTTTTTTCAAATAATTATAGTATTTATTTGTTTATTTAACAAAATTTCTTCCTTCCACATTGTTTGTTTTCGAATTAATATTCATTACAACTTTATTTCTGTTTACGAGCTGGTATTTTAGATTTTTTTGGGTCATTTGGGTATTGACAAAATTGTTGGGAGCTGTAGCCACCCTGGAGGCAAGGGGAAAAACGATATCTTTGATTTTTAACGTTGCGAGTCTACAGAGACTCTCATCCCGTTCCGGTCCATTTAATTTTACGTGCCATTAGCCTCGAGCGCCCTCTACCGATAATCGACTGCATGCGGGGATGCCACAGAATTCTTTGCGGTGGAAATGCTATTAAAGAGGAAGAAGTTCATAAACAAACTAAAAATATTACGGAGGAATAAATGAAGCAGAGATACAATCTTCACCATTCTGGATCAATATTTACAAATGTGTTGTTTTATTAGCCTCAATGACAATGGCAACAAAATGTGAATAAAAATCTTTGTTTTTTTTTTCTACGAATCGAAAATTTCATAATAGAATAAAATAAGATCGAAAATCCTGAGTAGGAATGTTTGAATTTTTTTGTAATTTTACGATTCAATTTTTGTGCTTCAGTTGTTGATTTTTATCTTCGAAGATAATAGTTTCTACTTTATCGACTGTTGCATCGATCACTAGTTTTTGTGAAGCACGTACAAGCAACGCCATCTGACGTGGCTCAACGGAACTACGGAACCGTTTGCACGGTCGGTAACCTACTGTTCTACAATTTTGTCTATTTCACGAAATTTCGTTTTTTTTTCCTCTCGAAAACAGATTGAGTATGTTTGGTGTCTCCTCTGAATGTTATTTTTCAAAATCTATTTTTAAACAATTGTTAGAGCAAAAATTGTTCTAGAGAAAATCCCCTTCGGGGAGTCAGGATGGCCGAGCGGTCTAAGGCGCTGCGTTCAGGTCGCAGTCCACTTCTGTGGGCGTGGGTTCGAATCCCACTTCTGACAAATCTTTTTTGTTATTCAACAAGGGATCCAACTGATTTAATGAAATTTTTGATTTTATACTCAATATCCATAAGATTTATCGACATTTGTGCGAAAGAGACCAATTTTTTGCGACCATGAATCATAAACGTCATTTTTTTTCAAAGTAGTTTTGAACGAAAAAAAAGTCGAGCTTTGCGCTCATAATTCGTTGTCTTTTGCAAAAAGAACAAAAAAATTTTAACCGACGGTTATTTGAATAAAAATCGCATGACGTCGAGATTGAAACTCGTTTTATTTTTTGCTCGATAACATAGAAACAGACTTAGTAGAAATAGACTTCGAAGTGTAGGATTTACGTGACGTTTCGTGTTGGAAGATGCTTAAAAAAAAGTTGGTAACGCACGAACGTCATATTAACTCGATCTTTATGAGTTGTTAACCGATCCTTTTATTTCGAACGCTTAATTATTACGCCGGTTATAAAAATAATTCAACATCTGTGCACGAATAGTTGGAGAGGAGTGAGTGCAGCATCGAAACCACCCTTGGGGATCGTAATATTGTTTACAATCCTCGTGGGCTCCATAAGTAGCAAAAACCATCATATGCCATACGGTACATAGCGGTTCGCTTGCGTGCTGATGTTGTTATAACTGAGAGACCATGTACCAGTATCTCGACGATGTTAATCTATATGTATATAGAGGCTATTCTCATCCAAAGAGAATTAAGGATTTTCGGTACAAGTCATACAATGAAATGCTTCAGCTTATCTCTAGGGAGAATGGGGGGGGGGGGGGGGAATTCTATTGTTTTCGAGCAAAGAGCTAACTTCAGACACAAAAATTTCGTATAAAAATTACATGATTACTGAAAAATTGATGGTTTTCATTGACAAAAAAAAATGAATAATAATAAACGATGGAAACGAAATATTTCATTTTCCGGTTGCATAATTGTAAAGATATTTTGAGTGGTTTGACAGTTTTTTATAACGTTTTTTACATTTTTTCTCATTGTTTCATGAACACAAATGAAGTTTAAGGATAGCGTAGACATGTCTTCATGTTAAACAGTGACTTTTTGCTTGAGAATTTTGTGGAAACGGTGTAGACAATCGTTTTGAAACTTGGAGGACATATTTGGGAAAAGTCAAAGGATGTACTGTAGAAATTTGAATAAAATAGTTACATTTTGTCACTTGTACTGAAACTCCTTAAAGTTCGTCTGAATCGTTAGTCACAAGCCTCATAATTTAATCAAAAATAATTCAAGCAAATTTAATATCTGCTTTAAAAGAGAGTAGAAAAAAAGTTTACCTTTTATTTCTCTCAGCCAATAAAATGAAAGAGATTTTTTTGAATTCCACATCAAGAGATTTCCCACCGATATAAAAGTTTTTTTGAAGTTCCGCATAACAGGGAATTGGACATGAAAACCCTCAAATTGTACTCGTAAATCGAGAGAAAAGTTGGAAAAAAAAAAATGATACAAAATGGATGAACAATGAGACTAGGCCCAGGATATGAAAATCTAGAGAAAAAAAAGTAAATTTCAAAAATAGTGTTCGATTTCGTGAAGAATGTCTCATGCATGTATCTCGATCGAGAGAATACTCTGGTTACACGCGCGATTTCATTTCCGAGAGACCTAGATTTGTTCGTTGACGTTTACGTCGTCATCCTTTCAAAACCGTTCGGCACTATTGCTCTCAATCACAATATGACAATAATAATAACAGTTATTTAATGAAAAAAAAGAAACAGCTTAATTTTTTTCGAAATCATAATAGCAATAATAACAGAAATACGATGTAAAAGATTGACGTAATAATCCAGAAAGATCAAGATCGAGATGAAGATCGAAAGAGGAGCCAATGCTCTAACATATAATTCCCTCGAATTAACCTTAATGGCTGAGATTACAAATCTGGAGACCTCTATCTTTAATACAGTTAATCACATTACAAAAAATGTCCCCCATGCAAGAACAGGAAATTGTCTGACGTTTTTCAACGCTCGAAACAAAAAAAAACTATGATTAAATCACCAAAAAAAAAAATTGGGGCTTTTTAATAATCGTAAAGTGTTTGTGTAACATTTGTAACAAATTTACAGTGGATTTAAGAAAAAAGAATCATTCAAGATAAAATTAAAATTGAAAGTAGGAATAATTTTTGTAAAATGGCTAAATGACCACCATTACCCCATGATTCTCATTCACCACGGATTACTTTTATGGTAATAAAATATGACATAATGCAAAAATCACTGTCCCTTCCTGGAAGAGCCTTTGAAATAGCAATTGCAAAATTATGTCATTGGCAACGATGAATTTTAAGACCAGTTTCCCAGACAAATTTGTTTTAGTCTCATAAGACATTTATTTATTTTATTAGTAAAGCTTGACAAAAGCAATGAAATCCTGGAGCACTATCGACCTCCTGTAAAGTGGTGAGTAAAAAAAAAAATGGAAGTGTCAAAAAAATGGAATCCGTATCCTTTCGGTCCAGCTTTGAAGACTTAGAAGGTCGACTGACGATCCTTCGTAATGGTCAATGATTTTATTTCTGACTTTTCTTTCGTCGACCGCGAGACAGATGTAACTACGTTTCCGCTCGGAATATGCTGTAACTCTTGTCACGCTAGACTTACTTTTTCCATTTGAAAAGACTCGCTCAAATTTTCAACTTGTCCATCATAGTTGTCTAATGGTTTCAATGGCTATCGCGAAAATAGTGCCAAAGTGGATGGACGAATGAATAAATAGATCGGCTTGCATTGAATTATTCGTTTGTACTATTCTTTCAATACATTTTTTTTACTCAATAAAATGTATAAGAAATGAAAAAATCTTTTTTCACATAATTACAACAAAAACAAAATTTCGTCGAATTAAGCTTATCGATAAAACATATCAACAAAATATTTTATTGTATAGACAAAGATACGTGCCAATGAAAGAAAAAAAAACCAATTGACCCTTGCTCGATAAAGGCAAATCGAATTATTTAATTTGAAAGTCTATTGAATCCTGATGCATTTGACGATAACGTGAACGAATGTGAATGTCCTCGAACCAACCTCAGCACGCAAAACCATGATATTTCATCCTTTACGTGCTACATCTAATTTCTCAACATCCCACACAGCCTCAAATCGTTTTTCCTGGACTCGTAAATTCATACTTTTTGCCAGGAACAACCATTCGTCTCTCTTTCTTTCTCTTTTCTCTCCATTTATATATTTATTTGAATCTGTCTCATTCTCTATCTCTCTATTCCTCTCCGCCTCTGCGTATAATCACGGAACTCTCGTCAACTCGATAAAACCGGTAGAGAGATGCGCGAATTACAGGTTTAGAGTCATGGGAGTACGAGCAAGGTGAGCTTCGAGCTCACGCTCGATCTTCGAGCTTGCTTCTCGACTTATGCTCGTACCCGTCTAATAAGGAGCCAAGGAACACGATGCAGTCACCCATACACGGTCCACGCACATTCGCTCTATGAAAACCCCATAAAAAACCATTTATTCAACTCGTATCAAATATTCCACCGTCCAATTTTATCTTAATCATAAAAACTAATTAACCCAGTTGCAAATCTTACATTTCTAACCTTATTTATTCGAATACCAAAGAAATATAATCCGATTAAAATTTCTTACTCACTGTACATTCACATTTAATTACAAACTACTTACGATTATATTAATTATTTTCATTTTTATCATTCCATGCTGTTCTATATTTGAAATATTTATTTTTCATTTTAATTATTTATACAATCTATTCTATCCACCAATTTAATTGAAGTGAATCAATACGTGCTCCATTTATTTACACTTTTTTTTATTATCAAACCCTTGTTCGAGGTGTAAATACCGAGTTTTTTTTATTCACTCCAACGACTAAGAAACTTCTAGTCCCATAAAAATCTAGAGTTCAAAGGGTTAAATTACCGAGTTTTTTTGTCTTCATCGTGCGTGACAAAAAATAGAAAAGTGCTCTTGCAAAAATCTCATCGTATGCACGATTGTTTTTTTTTCTTCTTTTCCACCTCCAGGGAAATTGATTTAAGCTGGTCGAAGTGTAAATTGCCGTAAAATTGAAGACAGTTGATTTTTCTCACACTCGACACCCGATCATGAGGAAATTCAATTTGAATGGGACATGGTTGGTCGATACCGTTGTTCCATTATCCCAATACTGAGATTATGCATAGTCTATCACACTTTTATCTATATACATGTATATTTATATATATACATACGTAAACATACAAACATATATAAATATATATATATACATATGTCGAAGAGTGTGCTGACATAGGATACTTTATGCGGTGTGCTTATTTCTATCTAGTAGAAATGGGGTTAAATTTGCCGCGAAGTCTCAGCGATCTTCGATCGGCGAGAGATCTGTACCCAAAGCACTTGGTCGATGTATCTGCGTCTATGCATATATAGTTAGTGAATTGTGCGGGCGGCAATCTCAGGACTATAGAGGAGCAAAACGTTTATACGATCAAGATACACGAGGCCAGGGAGAGAGACCATCGATCCTGGGAACATCGAACAGCAAACACTGCGGATACTCACGTATAGGTATTTTCGTGTCAACTTGTTCATGTATTTCGTTGGAGGTCATTGGTGAGTGCATATTAATGCAGAGGAAGCTGATAGATAATTTTCGAATTAATTTTCACAGATTTTTTTTTTTTACAATTGTTATGATTATTTTAAATAATGGTGTACGCTATGATAACAATTTTGGATCAAAAACGATTTTGAAACAAATGGATAATTAGTGGAATTGTTAATTATCAATTTATTTCATTATTTTGCTCCATTTCTTATTATTGTTTCTTTCATTGTTTAGTAACATTTTTTTAAATTGTTATTACCATTCTGAAGACACAATTTATAATCATTTAGATTCGGAACAAATCGAATGTCTGTGTAAATGATAGAAAAAAAATTGGTTACAGTTGTTCAACGTTTTTATGAGGGATAATAGCGACATTAAAATTTTTTCGGAGATTTTTCACGAAATACCCAATATATTCCATATGGTCAATGGCTCGGGCATTCATGCACCAAAGGTATTCGTATATATTCACTCTTATATATACGTGTATACAGAGCTACGTGCCGTCACGAGTTTTGTGTCTATGGGACACACATCGAATACCGTTCTCTCGGAAGCCTTTTTTTCGTCTCCACACGTATATACATATGCATTTTTATCTAAATGTCTTGTATTCGGCGAAACGAGTTTGGAGACAATTTTTCACTGCCCTGTTATGCAAACGACGTTGTCTCTCTTTTTGTTGTCTGTCATTCATTCAAAAATGTGAACAGTACGTCACCATTCGCTGTTTTGAAATACTTGAGGAATTTGCCACTCACAAAATGACAAAAATGCAAACGTGTTTTTTTTTTCGTAAAAAGTATTATTTTCCAACAAATTTTCAATCATAATATGCAATTATTATATTTTTGAATGTTTCATAAACTCTTGTGGGTTTCTACGAGCCTTTTTATTGCTTTGAGCGAGGTTCAGGTTATGATCCTGAAGTTTCCATCGATGGAAAACAACGAAATCGAAATTTTGGATGAGTTCTATCATCAACTTTTTTATTTCACAAATCATTCAGAGAGGGTGAAAAAATGACCTCCAAGGGAGTTGGATATGCTCCAAAAAATTCTGCAACCCGCAGTATGGTATTGGGAATCTTTTTTACTTCATATATAGTTGAAATAATCGAAAATGTAGTGGAGAAAAAATTGATGAAAAATTTGGGACCAAGGAAAACGGCCTTTGAGGTGGTTGCATACTGGAAAAAATCCTACAACGCTCCATATATCGATTAAATAATCTATTTCATTCCATAAATAGTTGATGTGATCGATAAATGAAACGAGAAAAAAATTGGCGACGAATTCGGGACCAACGATCATTAAGGGTGGTGAATGTTTCTGTTCCAATTCCTGTGAAACATTTGACAATGTTGCTTCCGGCGACTCATTTTTAATCCACTACTTCATAGTATTTGCTGAGGGTCAAGGGAAACTGTAGAAAACCCCTCGCTGTTACAGCTGATTATATTTTAACTGATTGTTAGTTGACTATTCAACAATTTGATGGGGAAGAGATTGCATGGTTAAGCGGTCACCCAACAAAGTATTAGCTTCACCAGAAGCTGCTTGACTTTGGTGATAGCTAAGGCTTTTTTTGGTGTGTCAATTATTAATCAATTGCAGAAAACTGTCCGAGTGTTTCAATCTCCGACGTCAATTAAATGGTTATTTTTATCTGTCTTTAATTAAAGTCCACGATTATAGTGTTCACACTTTATTTAAATTCTGAATTTTTTTTCAATCAAAATACGAAGTAACTTATTATTATAACATACAAAGCATGTTCTTTACCAGTCACATTCAATCTGTTCTTTAATTTATATCCAGCTTTACGATATAATAGGGTTCGAATTTTTAATTCTTTCACAATGACTATAATTTTTATCAATCATCATTCGTCTAACGATGCATCTTGGTTGGTTTCTTCCCTGTTATCGTACAAATACATACACGAATACATATGTAAATATATATATATATATATTTATTTATTTATAAGGTACATATATATTATGTACAAATATTTGAAGTATGTCTATGCCATAGTGAATGTGTTGCTGATATTGTGTCGTTGAAGTGATGGGAGAGCACATAAGTTGAGACGAGAACGAAAGACCGTGATCTTGTACTTGTCGTATCTCTTATTTTCTTCTCTCCTTTCTCTCTCTTTCTCGATATTTCTGATGCAGCATCAACAGAGTAACAACGACAGTATAGAGTGACTAGATACGTCTGTACCGTTATGCATGCTGTGAGCTCTCGTGGTCTTTGCGCCAACCAACAGTAAGAGGGATCTCTGACGCAAGATGCGGCTGCAAGTGAAGAATAAGTGTGCATAGACTGATGTTTTATATCTGCTTCTTTCTCTCTCTCTCTCTCTCTCTCTCTCTCTTCTCTCTCTTCTCTCTTTCTTTCATTTCGTCTCCTGCTCTTTCTCCCAACGAGCAAAAGAGCTATGAGTATATGACCAGCTCGAATCATTTATAAACATGCTGACCGAGCATTCGCTTGTGAAGGAAATTTGATTTTACAGTTCCAGCGGAAATGCGGACGAGAATTCGAGGCGCCAAATTATATAGAACACGCCGGACGTCTACTTCTAAATGTAACATGTCAATTTAAATGTAATGAGAATTTAAAGAATCATTCTCTACTTTAAATTGTAAGAGTATTCAACTGACTATACATTTTTCTTCTAAATAACGGATCAATAAGTTACCAATGATTATTAAATCATTTAAAACGGTTATTTTTGTTTGGAATTCTGTTTTCGGAGAACGTCTTTATCATCAAATTAATTTGGGAGCGTCTGCGTGTTTTTTTTTCACAAAAATCCTGCACAAATATTTTTTGACACTTCAAAAAATTTTGGAAATCATCTCTTCAGGAAGAAAATGAAAGATTATTCATAACATTCCGTTGAAAAATATACATCATTCCTGCGAAATCATTGGGAAATACTATTCTTGTAAATAATTGTCATTAATATTCGAATCCTTAACATTATCTCGACCAGAGTAATTATTTTTTTGGAGTTTGCAACTTTTTTTTTGTGGCATCCTCAATATTATTAAGTTTTAAACGAATGTTTGTAAATTATATATTTATCGAGTTAAAAACTAAAACACTGAAAAAAAAATTCATTCAAGAGTAATGTCTGTGTATTAAATAATCGTATTCATCAAAATAAATATTTTATTTGTTCATTTGATTATTTAATGCTATGACATTAGTTTAAATATATTGAAATAGAATAATAATGGATGGAAAAAAAGTGGGTCAGGAGAAAGAAATATGATTTACTTTGTACTCATTTATCATTCTTCTCGTTTTCTTACGAGTGCTCAGTACTAAACGCATTAAATAAAAGAGAAAGGGCGTGGCTTGAATAAACAGTGTTGCATCTATTTTAAAATGATAAAGACTGTTCCGTTGATCGATGATGAAGTATTAGGAAGAGCCATTCGATCATCATCAAGCACTGAATTCAGTGTGTCAACGATAAATTATATAGTCTTAATGAAATCGTCATTCGAGCCGCGAACACAATTATAACAGTCGTCAGCGCCACTGACCTGTTTTTCATGGGCCACTCACTTCCGGTTTCGCTCGCTCGACCAGTCCTCTCATTGCCCTCGTTATTAGACACTGATATTTTTGCATAAGCAATTTATATTTAGAACGACGGGTCACTCTATCCAAACATTGAATATCGATTCTTCAAATCGATTCGATATTGACATATTTACTTTTTTTTCATGTTAATTATCGCCATTCAAAGACTTCGATGTCAAGAGAAGAATGTTTGTTCAGAATTCGCTTGAAGAATCAATTTTGGAGTGAAAAAATATGCAAAGAAATGAGAAGTTTGATAATTTTGAGTCAAATGTGGAAGAGAACCGTTAAAAAAATAAATTTTCGTTCCCGCAGATACTCCAGTGTTTGTTTAGTCGTTGAGATAAGTTAGTTGAACATTGAAACAGTGTGTATGTGATGTGAGCGAAAAGTTTGAGCGAGTTTTACGGAATTTAGTATCCCATGGACGAAATATTGTGAGACAGGATGTTCGGGATAACGGTTCGCGGACGAAAAATTTGGTTTCTGAGATCTCTATGGTCTGTGGGTCTCCCGATGTGAAATGGGGGCCAGCGGGTCTCTCTACCGAACCGAGAAGCCGAGCGGTATGTCTGTGCGAAGCAAAAGAGAAGAAGAAGAAAAAGGAGCCAACGAAAAATAAAAAACGAAGAAAAAATAAAGCAAACTATGAAGACGAAAGAAACAAAAGGAAAAAGAAAATAAAGTTTATATAGCTTCCGGGTTCTCCCGCACGGCGAGACCGTTCCCAAATCCGCCCACGGAGATTTTAGACAGAAAATCCCGTAATAATTAGGATAGGTTCGCGTGTGTTGCGTCAGTCTTGTAATAACATCGCGTCAGACATCAATGTCGAACAACGAAAAATTAAAAAAAAAAAAAAAAAAAAAACAACAGAAATAGAAATAAAGAGTGAGAGATAGATACAAAAAAGAAATAGGGCGTTAAAAGTTGGGAAGTGTTGACCATGCACGAGAACTTTAACGAAAAATCATTAATCTCGACTTTCTGCCCTCCCCTTTAGTAAATTATCCAATTTTTATCATTTGTTAACTGTTCGAATGATTTCCTTCTCTTTTTCTCTATCGCTTTCTTTCTCCACTTTGGTATTTCAATTATCGGTCTCTGACATGTTGGTCCATTGAGAAATATTTGTACAAGAGGACGAGCCCAAGCATACATCCCAAAACGTCATTAAAAATCGATTTCCAACAATATATTTATCATCCTTTATGATCATTATTTTAAGCCCGGAATAATGATAATCATTATTATTCCTTGGGCAAGACTGTCCACTTCAAACTTGTCTTAATTATTCATGAGTCAATATTTTTAATGAAGAACCGTAACGCTCTTTATTTTTTGATACAATTTTTTCAACAAATGATGATGGTCTGTTAATTTTATTCGTGTTATTGTTTCGCATAATTTTTAGTCCCTTTTTTCGATTCAATCAATTTAAACTCAACAAATGTTTAGCAACCGAATCGAAAACCATTTTGACATTGGACGAGTGTGTTTACTTCTAAAAAAAAATACATTTTTGTCTCCTCAACGTAATGCAACTGCCTCACACTATTTTAATGAGGGTTAAAAAACAACAGAGTGTAACATCGATACAAAAAAGGTACGAAAAAAATTGAGGTAATGTATTTGTAAAGAAACGTTGGATGAACAAAATAAGCGCCGGTACATTAAACAACATTAAAAATACGTACTTAAAAATAACGAATTATTATTTTAAAAATGTCGATCACAATACAACATTCTGAAATCTTGCATTCAACATAGTTAATGGTTCTCCAAATCGATCGTTATCAATATTTTTCTATAACTTCATACCCTGATTCTCCGATATGACACAACTGCCAATTAATTTAATTATTGTATTGAATTCAATTAGAAAAAGCAACTAGAAAAAACAAATGACATAAAAATTCAGTAAATCCATTTGTTTAATGAAAAACTTTGGTTAATTGAGTAATTTATAACGTGTTCAATTTCCAACGACCAAAAAATATTCTTGACAGTATAAAATGAGCTAAAACGAATATACATCCATGAATTTTTTTGTGGATTATATATGTATTTGCGAGGTAAGTGGCCAACATTCTTTATCCACACGTCCAAGGAGCACGAAACGTCCATACTAATGAGTTTGCATTCGCGAATCTCGAATACGAATATATACACATATACAAACTTATGTCATTTTTTGTATGTATATAGACACAAGAAAAATATACGAATAGAGACACGATCGGGTATAAACGAGAGGGTACTTGGAACGAGAGAAATACCTCAGAATGTTTGAACATAAGAGCCTCGCATTAGTAGCTACCGAAGAGTATACAAACTCTCAGGCGGCCTGACTGAGTGAGGAATTGTAAAAAGAGAATAAAAAAAAAGAGAAAGACGAAAATGCTCACACATACGTGTGACCTCACCTCTGACATAACAGTACACCGAGTCTCTGGCTGGTTTTCACACCTGTGTGCTCTGTTGAGAAGAAAAATATCCCGAGAATGAATCTTCGATAAATTATGTACGGAGAAAAATCCATTCAATCGAAATCATATGAAAATGAAGCATTAACAAATTCTTCGATTTTACAGATTATGAGTCATAGGGATTGTCAAAGTTGTAAAAAAAGGGACAAGTTTTTTTATTGAACACGTAATACGACATTTTTGACACTGTAATTTAAGGAATTTTCCCATAAATTTTGAATCAAAATATTTATTCTTGAACTATTGTTGCCTGCTTGGTTGTTTAAATCGTCGTTCCTTGTAAATTTTGAGAGAAGAAACGCACTTTTATTGTATATAAAAAAAAAGTATCAATCGAGATGGAAAGTACAGTTTTTTTTGCTTAGAATATGCCGTAAAAGTTGGATTTGAATTGCTCGATAGGTTTTTGAAATGCAGAGGTCACCGTCTACGGAGTTGTAGTTTAAAGAAAATGGGTTTGAAGATTTCACACAAATGATGATTTTTGAAAAGTTGACGCTTAACCTGCTCTTAATACAAATCGAACGAAATAATGACAATTTTTGATACGAATAATTACTAAAAGTACAAGTAGTGCATTCCAATAAATACAAAATCTTTGTACGTTGATGGCAAACAATTGTCATTTTAACGACGGAATTTGGTGTTTCGAAAAAGAACATTATTTTTTTCATTTGGAGAAATCCAAATGTTTTTTTCATTCTTTATGTTTGTGAGGTCAAAAAAAATTAAGTAGAGCAGTAAAAGAAAGTGTTTTTTTCTTTTGTTAATGAACTAATTAATACATATCTCGTTATGCTTCGCCGAAAAATGCCTCGCAACTGAAAAAGTACGAGTATACATGTTCCGTACATACGAACATAACAAAAATGCGATTCGAAATATAATATTTGCATCGTTGGAATGCAACGAACTATTTTTCTTCTGTAGCCGAGCACAAAAATTATGTGCTGTATTCAGTTACCATAATTGGTCAATATATTTTAGGACCTAAAAAATAATTGCTGGAGAAAAATGTGGATGCTATCAAAAATGAAAATTAAATTAAATTATTTGATAAGTTCCAGAAAATGGCTCTATATCAAAACAATAACATATTACATACAAATGCAAAAAAAAAAAGAAAACCATACCAACATCGCATACCAACATCGAGAAAAACGATATTCAGAGTATTGAAAAAAAAAGTCATTAAAAGCATGCAAAGTTTCGTTGCATTTTGACGATGCATTCTTCAAAACGATAATTTCTCAATTTATAAAAATTCGAAAATGTTTCACCCATACTTTCGCATACCAAGGTTGAGAAAAATGATATTTAGAGCATCGAAGTCAAGACGTTATAAAGCAATCTTAACATGGAGATGTCTGACTACATATTGACCGCGGCGTGACCACTAATTTTACCGTTCTTTTGATGCAGATTCTTTGCTCACAGCTTCTCCCCTCTCTCATCTTTCTCACTCTCTCGATAGCTTCGCTTGGAAAACTAGCTTCCGAACCATTTTTATTATCGCAATATACGAGACCTGGACGTTTAATGGAGCCGCTCCGTGTGAAATATTGGCAGAATTAAATATTTGCCTTGTTGCTACGAAAAGAGAGAGAGAGAGAGAGAGAGAGAGAGAGAGAGAGAGAAAGAGAGAGACAACTAACAAATCGTCTGCTGTTACATGAACTTTTTATCTATACATCCCATTATTTTACAGTTACACGCACTCCGGGTGATTTGAATGATAATATCAGAGTTATTACTCCGATGTGTTGGTTTTAATAGAATATCGAACAATATTTTTGATCGTATAAAAAGAAAATCAAACATAAATATTTATTTATAATTCTATTTATTTATTCATTAGTATAACAATCAATATATCATTTTTATTGTTTCATTTATTTATCACTTTATTTAGACACTAATAATTTTTTAATAGCTCTATCAATTCAGAAATAAATTTCTTATTTTATGTATTTATTCATTCCCATGAGTTTTACTCACACCACTTAAATTTTATTGTAATTCAATTTCATGGTTAAGAACATCCCATTATGTTTCATAGCTTCGAGGATAGAAAATGATAAAAGAAAAACAAGACTGAAGCGGAAGAGTTAAGCTAAAGAATAGTCGATCGATCGAATTTTACGATAATCACTTTGAACGATGAGCCTTTTCTCTCCTGAGAGCAGTTATTTTTTTACCGTACAGAAGGCTCCGGGAAATGCCGCGAGCGAGTAGTGGGGATGCATTTTCGAGCGCGTAACACGGAAGAGTGGGGCGGCCAGAGTCAAAGCGTAAGACGTAGTGGTGGGGGGAACGTCACAGGGTTCGTATGCGAGGATTGAACGTTTTATCGTGAAGAATTTCCATATACGGAGAACATTTAACTCGTTAAATTTTTCTGCGATTTTTATGACTGTAAAAATATTGTTCACTATTATGATTTTTCTTATTTAACTTTTTTATTTCCATTTTTTTTGTCATTTTGAGTAATTTTAACGGAAAGCATTAAAGAATTCACCGTTTTTTCATAGAATATTGATCGCTGGTGAATACGTGGAGAAGATAATTATTGGAGAAGACTAGTCGGAAAGACAGAAATGCGGCTTCAACAATTATTCATCGCTGCTCGAGATTTAAGTATGTGTGTGCTCGCACCGGTTAACGCAGTTGGCATCGAATCTAAAAAACTTGTGTGAACGTCAGTCCGTGGGAATCTGTCAGAAGGAATTTTTTGTAACCGCATATGTAAAATATGTTCGACTTTTTGCATAAAGAAAATTCATTTATTTGCGGAAAAAGATGATAGAAGTACTGAAAAAAAAAAAAAATAGTTCCATAATTTTTTTTTCTCTTTTACGATCAAAGAATTTTATCAACAATTTTTTTTTTTCATGAACAAATTTCCACAGCCGTATATTTTTTCGAGTGGAATTATTATTTTTCTTCTGTTACTTTTTTAAAGACTACATGTTTGCATAAATAATTAAATTTACGATAATGTTGAGTCGACAATGTGTGGAAGGGAAGAAAGAACAGTAGTGAGTAAAAATGAGGCACTGTTCTCTCGAGAGAATGCTAATGCACAAGAGCACGCTCTGTCGCACGTTCGAGATAACCGTAAACATATCTGTCTCTCCCTCTTTATCTTTCCTCGTTGTGTATTTCCATACGTGTCTTATTTTTTTTTCATTCTCGTTATAACCAAAAGGTTGAATCGAACATCAGCAAATTCCTGATGGTGAACGCCTCTCTTGTCTCGGTCACGTCTTCTTGGAGAATAAACGAGTGGGAGAGAGTACGATCGGATGGAGAATTCGCGGCATAGTATAAAAGAGCTTCTCGAGTCTGTTGGAGCAAATGCCAGAGCTTCTTCCTTTAATTTTCTGCAGATAGAAGAAGACAATCTTCGTTGAATCCTCGTTAGATTTTATTAATGAATCGAGGAGATAAACAAAAGAGAATTTCGTTTAAGGAAATCTCAAAAATTCATCCACGTGCAAACAATCAACCCTTAGCATTTTCCTGCACTCGTTTATTCAGACATTCTTGAAATTTCCATCATTTCATTGATTATCCAATAAATATAGTATAATTGATTAATTTAATTCAATTTTTATTCAACTCTACGAAATAAAAAATAGCCACTACTACGATTTTCAAGAATTATCATTTTTCGTGAGTGAAAAATTGATTTTTTATGGACTGCAAAAATTCCAGACTTTTTAGAATGGAAAAAAAAAAAAAATAGAGTGTAATTTGAGACAATTTGTTGTGCCTGTGGGATGAGATAAAAGTGTCTGTTCCCCTTAAAATTTCTAGAACCACATTTAGTCAGGCTTCAGACACTCTTGTATATTGCTCGAGAGTCTGTGGAGCAGGTAAAACAATCTCAGTGGAGTTTATCTGCGTATGTAAATGCTGGTTGCTTCACGAAGGATGTAAGTCTGCTCGACGTTCTTCACGATAATCCTACGTGCGTATGTACGCAATCGTTCTACGCTCGTGAATAGGTCTTTTTTCCTATTTTTAATCTTTTTCTTTCCTATTTTCTTTCTGCTCCGTTTTCTTTTGTATTTTTTCTTCCTCTTCCTTTCTTTTCCTCTATTTTCTTACCTTTCTCTCTTTCTCTTCCACCATTGGGAAATGCTCGTATTCCTTCAGCCACAACAAGCCAGCAGCACCCATAACAATGATTTTTTTTTCATTTTTTCTTATTGTTTTTTTTTTTTTAATACTCTTTCACTGCGAATTCCTTTTACGTCTACAATGAATTTTTCAAATACCAAGCAAGTTTAAGCACTTTTTTTTACTCTTTATTCCAACTGTCTCAGAACTCCATTACCATACAACAAAGAAAACGAGACATAAAGGAAGAGAGAGAAAATATAGGCTAGGAACAATGAGCCTAAAGAGTCTCATTTTACAGCCCGACTTCTCTTAACTAGAAACCGCGATTTTTAATATTACACGAATTTTCACAAATCTTTAGACTTGTTAATTATCTTGTGCTGTTCGTAGTGAAATAAAAATAGACTTTTTCACATTCCTGACACAATTGTTTCATTGCTAGAGAAATATCATTAAATTAAGGATGATTGAGATTAAATTAATAAAAATTGCATGACAATTTAAGCAAATTTTGATATTTTCTTTCGGGAGTCTATTTCTTTCTATCTTTCGGGAGGTATTTTTTATATGACTCAAGAAATAAGATTTTTGGCACATTCGTCACTACACGATTTTTTGTAATCTACTGAAATATTAATTCATTTTTGTAGTTAACAATGAAACAAATATCATTTTTTTCAATGATATACATATCTCTTTATTTAATAATAAATTTATTGTCAATGGGAGTTCAAAATTGCCTAAAAAAATGGCTAAATCTTTCACGGCTAATAAGAACTAGGCCGGTTTCGTATTTCTCGTGAGTGGAGAGCTCGAGAATGCCACGTCGTAACGGTCCAGTCATCAGAGTCTTGTATACACACGAGCTCGGTGGTATAATTGCCAAGAGTTTTGGTAATGTGGGCCGTACACACAGTGCCATAAGCATACATAATCTGTAACATTCGTCACCGTTACGAGAATGTATTTAAGCGGCAGTGATAACGGATGAAGAACTTGATGAAAAAGTATAGGAATAAAAAAATGAAATTTGGTTCCAAAAATAAATTGTGTTGTAAATTACACGAAAAATAGACATAAAAAAATAGAGCAAAAAAAAGAAAAAAATATAATGATTGAAAGAAAAAATGGAAAATTAAATGAAAGGATTATGAGGCCAAGAAAAGTACGAGTGTGCACGATATATATCTTTATTTCATACCCACTGCCCCGTCTGCATAAAAAGTGAGTTTATGAAAGATTATTTAATTTAAAAGCAGCCTCTTACATTGCGTGTATTTGCATCATGCGTGAAAGATCTTTCGCACGAGAGATTCTCGGTTCTATTTATACATATAGATACATAAATCAATATGTATATATGTATATAAATAAATATATATATATATATATATATATATATGTATATAGAGTGTACATAATAATAGTATACGTCTTGAAATACAGAACACACGAACTAATTAAAGCTACAACAGGAGAGTGTAGTTGTCCGCTCTTCGTGGTGAACATATCTTTCTCGTCGAATCTCCCTCTCGTGAGAGTAAAGAGAGGGTTTTGCCCTCTCTTCGGCGTGGAAAATGTACAAGAGAGCCCTTCTTGAACGGGTGTTACTCTCTGGTCTCTCAGAACGTCATTAAGGCGTGTATAGACTACGCACACAGTTTATTGTGTAGAGAGAGAGAGAGAGAGAGAGCGAGGGAGAGATGCTGCTCACTCGTGTTTTCTGGCCGAATATAATTATAGCCGCTCGAGTCTCATCCTCGCTTACTGCTTCTTCAGGGCTAATTGCCACGGAGAGTACGTGCTACGACCAACTTAAATTATATAGCAAAAATTCGTGATACTGAACTGATTACCGAGTCTATTCATTTTGCAATGTACAGGGTGTCCTAAAAATCATACTCTGAAATTAATGGTTTTGGATGGATTACGAAATTCTGAAGACAAAAGTCCTTGGTCATTTTTCTCTCCGATGCATCTTTCTCATAATATTAATTAGTTTGTAATAACCGCTTGGGAGTGCCGATCAAAGTGTACATTGCTGGGATAGCGTGTCTCCGTATAAACGCATGCGGTGTGGGTAATATAGCGAAGTTCGGTTTTTCTGCTCCACGCTTTTTTCTCATCACGTGACAAATTGGCTGTCTCTCATTAATTAATATCTCATTAACGAGGCGTCGTAAACGAAATTGGCCAAAGAATTTTTCTCTCAGAATTGCGGATCCTAGCGAGATTTGTAGAATTCGAATGCGACTTCTAGGACACACTGTATACGTGAAAACTACTATCTCTATGCGTGCGATGTTTAGTTGCCCTGGCTAACGTCTCGCGTCGACGGTCTCCCTTCTCAAGGTCTTTTATAAACTCATTTCCCTTCAATTAGGTCGCAATACTGCAACGAAAGTTTCCGCTGAGCTATATATAAAAAAGCGAAAGCTCTGATATGAAATATCTAACGTAATTAGTCACTAATTATCATTTGATTCTCGAATATACAAATTGCACGATATACAAAACTCTGGGACACACGTGTTACTATTATTTATAGTTTTATTATTTTTTGCGTACGTGAAGAAAATTAATTGAAATATACAGACAATTAAGAAACAACATCATTATGATTTCATTTTAATTACTCGACAGACATCATCGTCCACATTTTATCTTTTAAATGAATATTTTCGAAATTCATTTTCCCACTTTTTTTGCCACCAAAAACGATAAAGTTCATTTTTTGTTTTTTCGTAATTAAAAAAAAACGTAATTGAAATTGCAAATTGGTCATTACCGAAATTAATAGAATTTCTGATTCCACATTTTTTCAGGTCCTGAATTCAGCTTCAAAATGTATTCCCCAAACAAAAGTCCTACTTTTCTTCGACGACAAACATTTTCTTATGATTAAATATTAATCCATTGCTAATTAGGACTGTCGCTTGTCATATTGGAAATTGATCACGGGAATTAAAGTGGGACTCACGTATGCATTATAAAAGAAGAGTCAGGTTGATGAGACACGAGGCAATGAGGTAATTCACAGACTATCAAGTTCCTTCGAATCGTCTGCTCTCTCTCCGGATTATATTCCAAGAGTTGTAACTAATTTGCGGTCTTTATTATTGGGTTACAAGGTCATGAAGATTACCGCATCTTGAGTCCCCGGATGAGTAGTTTAACACACTGTTTATATGGATACTTGTTGGTCCATTTCTGTGAAACTTCCACCATATAATCATCATCATCATCATCATCATCATCATCATCATCAATATTCCCTCGATCATACCAGGGATTGGATTCTCGTCAGTTTTCTCCCGCACAATCTTTTTTTTCGTCCTCATTTCACAAAAATACATATATTCATTGTATCCATATATATAACGAAGAAAATTACACACACTGAACTTTGACCATTAAAATTAACTTAACAGAAGTTTCCGACTCAATCGTAAAGTGATTTTGATTTTTTTTCATTGCGAGAGCCAATACTTTCATCATGCGGATTTTTTTTTCTAAACGAGATTCAATTACTTCTCGAATTAGAGATTATATTAGAAATTTTTTGCACTCAATCGCATAATTATGTGGTGGTGGAAAAAAAACGTCAAAACGTGTTATTCAAAAAATATTGCCAAGGATCAATTTTATAAGGTTTTATGCCTACACCATGAAAATTCTCTAAGACTACCAGCTTTTTTTCATCAGCCTTGATGATTTTTTCGTTTCGATAATGAGCCAAGTTCATTTGTTCAAATGAATACCCTTTATGATGCACATTTATTAGAAAATTTTTGGAATGTACTCCAGATTTGTTTAAAACAAAAAAAACCGATCGAAACACTGCGGATGAGAGGCATTGAAGTACGCGTCGGGTCCAATTGACCACAAATTTTGCAAAAAAGGGTTGATATCACATTCAATGATAATGGAAAAAATAAAAAATAAAATGCAAAATCCCTCATGGTTTTCATATGGACTCTGAATACTGTAAGGATACAGAATACGAGACACCTCGTCGTGCATATAATTGCTGAATGATTCTTGGCACACGATCACGTATTGAGGACTTGACTATATGCTGAGACGTCCTTTATTTTCTTGGATCTCTCAACACAAAACGGCTACTGCTCTAAATGGTCAGAACAGTGCACAACCATACGACTATGAGTTTGCAATAAGCGAGAGAGTAAGAGAGTAAAAAAAAAAAGGTCTCAGTGTTTCTCGTACACGTGTGCTAGAATGTTCCTTTTGAGGATTTCTTGTCCTCGTGGCTGAGACAATTTTTGTCCTTCCTCGATTTTTTTTCTCCCTCCCTCAGCCTCTTCTTCCTTTCTTTGCTTGATACATTCTCCAAGGAATCTTCGTGACCAACGAAGATTCAAAATAAGAACAAATATTCCCGACAGATTGACAGACGAACGAAATACCAACTGATATACGAGAAGCGGACTTCGAAGAGAAACGAAGGAGCATTTATTCTGGTATGAAAATAGATGAAAATAGACGCAAAAAAGCAGAAAATAAAATCCGAAACGACATTGGCGTCAATCTCCTGTTGGAAGTACTCTATTGCCTTGAAAACTATCGCGAACAGCAGGAGCTCCAACAAGGTGCGACGGAGAACAACGGTGATTGGTTCGTCGCGAATGTGGTGGAAAATACCAACGATGTCAGTGTGTGATGGCGAAGTGGTGGGTACCAGCATCCGGGCTACGCGCAGGTAAGTAAGGTAGGTAAGGTAAGTATGCAAGGTAAGTAGGTAAGTTAAGTACCCTTTTTTGATTGATTGATTGATGTTTCTTTTTGTTCCTTTTCAGGGTTTTTCTTTTTATGTAATTTTATTATTCATTTTCAGGGTTTTTTTTTTCCTGTTTTGGTTTGGGAGGGGTTCAAAGCTCCGGCATGCTGGGTTTTATTCCCGGTGGTACGAGTGGCGGTGAGAATAACGATGGGCCCGATGTTCTGAACGCGGCCTTAGGTAAGTATTTTTCAGGGAGTCGATCCTCCCGCGATAGGATTACGTCGCTTCGATTGTGAATTTTTTGGTTGTCGGTTCCGCTGGTGCTGAGTGTTTGGGGTGCTGCAGAACGGTTTGCTCTGTAACCCTATCGAAGAGAGAATCAAACTGTTCCTGGGTCTCCACGGTGGTGAGGTAAAGGAGTGGGAGAGGAGTACGTTAACAAAGATGGAGGCGTTTTAAACTCTGATGGTTTTTTATTTTGATCGGTAGGTACAAGAGTGATGTCGTAGTCACCGAACAACATGCGAAGCTTGCGTTCTTTGCGGGATTTGATGGAGCGCAAAGCCGCCGTTTTTAATCTCTCCAATTCTAACTCCTATTCCGCCAGAGTGCGTTCGATGGTCTCCCGGTTAATTTTTTAAAACGCGGCAGCATAAGCTTCGCTCTCCGGGTCGGGAGATAAGCGAGGATCGGTTGGTACCGCGTGGTGTTGACCGATGCCAGAGGAGCGTTTGCTTGCCGTCGGCGTTTGCGACGTAGATCGCTTGGACATTGTGTTTTTGGCACGTAGCCGGATCTGTATTTAGCAATAAAATATAAAAATAGAAAATTTAAAACCCGCGAGAGACGTAACAACACGAAAAAATGAAATACAAAAAAATTTTAAAGTCCACGAAGGACGGAAAACGCACTAAGTCTAAGGTAAAAATGAATAAAATATTAAAATCCGTGATGGACGAAAAAACAGTACAAATCGAAAATGAAGATAAAGATTTTAAAATCCGCGATGGACGAAAAAACACTAAAACTAAAGTAAAGAAATCGAAAATGAAAATAAAAAAATTAAAGTCCGCGATGGACGTGGGAGCGAAGAAAAAAAATTATTTGTAGTAGTTTTTAGAGCCGTTGGTGAGGCTGAAGGTATTGCTCAATCGAAATCCCTTTCAGGAGGATGGCGAAGTCCCTTTCAGGACGAGAGTGTGCAAGTCTTCTCCCTTTCAGGAGGATGGCGAAGTCCCTTTTAGGACGAGAGTGCGCGAGTCTTCTCCCTTTCAGGAGGATTTTGTTTTTTTGCAGAGTCGACGTATTTTTACCTTTCCAAATAAATGAAAATTCAAATGTAGTCAGGGCGAGGGTTTTTTTGTAATTTTACGAATTAAAAAAATAAAAACATGTACCTGAAACAAGTTGGATTTTATTTTGAAGCTTTTTTTATTTTTGACCTCAATATTTGGATTGGCATATGATGTCACGTTCGTTCTCTACTGTCCTCAGTTTTCGTAAATGAGTAATAAATGTGTAGGCGTTCAAAACTAGTTTTAGAAATATTTGTGTACGTTCGATTTTTTAATATAAGTTCGATTATAAAGTGTTTTCTCGTCTTCCTTATTCGAGCAGTTGAATGTCTATAAATAAAAATAACCGTACAGCCAATGAACTGTAATTCAATGATTTTGTTTTTATTTTATGTAAAATTTCTGCATTCCTGAATTTCTATAAATACAATGAGTCATTTTTTGTCGTTGATCTTCTTACAAACATGGAGAGATTTTTGCGATGAGCACGTGTGCGCATGAGCAATGACCAGAAAGATTTATTGTGTTATATCGCAGCGAGAGAATCTCGAGGAAATTCTAAAGTCTCTTATATACATAGAATTTATATATATGTATATAAAACTTGCATGTATAATAAGAAACAGCGATGAATAAGTCTCGAGCTCTCAGGACAAGAGTTGGACAAGAACTTCTGGATCGAATCGCTCGCGGCAGGATATTGCATGAGGAGCCCAGGCTTGACATTTACGTAGATCATTCCTTTTATTTCGCGAAGCTGCTGGGCGGTCGTGGCCAAAAAAAGGGAAACATTAAGAAAAAACAAAAAAAAACACATACAATAAGAACAAAAGATATAAAAATAGATAATATTTGCAGTCAGATTAAACGAATTCGCGTAACGTGACAAATGAAGGTCCTTCGTGTTCGGAGAATAGACGAAAAGAACAATTAAAAAAATAAAACGAACAAAATCTTTAAGAATTTGGCTCGGAGAGGACATTCATCCCGGAGTATTGTGGAGCAAAAAAAAATGTGGATCCTAAATTTCCACGGAGTAGAATTTTGGATCTTGTTGAGAGAATCCTACGAAGGACTCGCGGTGTCCTCAAAGAATTCCTCACATTTTTTTCTTCACACAAACAAAAGTGAAGTTTGAACAACCAGAAAAAGAAGAAATATAAAAAATTCCCTCGCGATTTACCTTGAAGTTGAAAGTCTTGGATAATTGTTATTACGAATTATCGTGATTAGAGTTATGATCGTTAAAGAAAAAAAAAATTCATGGATGAGTTGAGAAACCATTAAGTATAATAACATCGGAGATACGGATAATGGTTCTTTTTTTTCGATTTTTTTTTCTTGTCGTTTCGTAGAGCAATTTTTTTCCTGATTTTTTTGTTATAATTAGTATTGTTGGAATATGCAAAGTGTATTATTCGCTTCATTCAATTTATTCGCTTTATTACATAAATTAAATATGGATATAAAAGTACATATGTGAGAGACCACAGAATGAACGGTAAAGTCTTCACTCCCATGGTAATCATTTTATATCGTTCAATTAACCATCTGCTTGATTAATCCACTCTGTCGATGCAGGACCGAGATACGAAAGAGCTCCAGGGAAAAAAAAACGGACCAAAAGCTTATGTATAAGCATAACGCATAATTTAAGGTATGTGCACACATTTTGTACTTGACTCGAGGAATAGATTATGTATTCCCACGTAAGAGGCATCATTCAGAGTGCATCTGCAGTTATAATAGTTAACATATGCTGTAACAAAGTTTTATATGCGTTTATAATTTTTTTATTTGTTTTACACAGTTAAACAACGGAGAAAAACAAATGAATTTGAAAAGTTTTTTTTTTTCATTTCAGTTTTCAGTTTTGTTGTGTTTATTTATCAAATTTATGAAACATAATTGCCCCGGAATTTTCGAGGCCTTTTGGAAATTTTGGAGAAAGAGAAAAAATTATGGAAACCAGCAATTTTTATGACCGCCGCCCAGCGTCGATATAAAAAGTACAAATAAAATTTAATATTAATAAAAATAAAGCGAATAAAGGTATGAATAGTCGAAATTTCGCCTTTTTTCATGAAAAATTCACTTCCTACGAAACTAGGACTGCTAGGCTAATCTGGTGGGCAATTTTTTCACGAACTCAATAAACTCCAACGAATTTGGGAGAATTTTTTCAAAATTTCTCTCACACCGGTTTTCGTTTAAAAAAATAAAGAAATGATTATTTATAAATTTTCAAATATCGGGCTTCAGATTCGTAATCAGCAACCCCAAAAACCCACGAGTGCCAAATGTCAAGTGAAATAAAAACATGTGTCTATGGAAGAGCTAGCAAACAAAATAGTGTAACGCTCATCAATCTAGACTTTTTATTATTCAATATGGATACGTGTGTGAATGTGTAAAAAAAATGTTACTGAAGATGCGTGCAATGTATCGAACTGGTTGATAGAGTGGAAGGAAAGGATACGAAGGGAGTGTAAGTGTAAGGGAGCGAAGAGTGGAAAATCGTAAATCTAAATAATTGACAGTCCATGCGAGAAAAAGATAAAGAAGCTGGTGAGATTGCTGACTGCGATAGGTCTTAAAGAAGGTACTAGAGTATTATACTCTCGAATCTCTAATGCATGTAGTTTACGCTTCGATATATTTATAGATAGATATATTTATAACATGTTTATGTATATCTGCATATGATATATGTATAGATTGTTGCTAATGACTTGGAAACTTCTGACACAGACATAAGTATACAGGGTGTCCTGAAACTTGAGGCCGGAGATGTAGAGAAAAAATACGTGAAGTAGGATTACGAAGTCCTGAAGAAAAAAGTCTTTAGACATTTTTCTCTACGAAGCATCGTTGATGAGATATTAATTAATAAAAGTTAGTCAATCGGAGGCATAGGATGAGAAATGAGTCAAGCTCACAAGCCTGCATTTTTTGTTATCAGGACAGCATCCTAGCAAAAAATGACAGAAGGCTTTTTTTTATCGGAATTCCATGATCTTCTGCTATTGTAACTCTTGATCGTGATTTTTATGACACTGTATGAATAATAATTACTATGATGATTCTGTCTTCTATCATGATCTAAAATACAGCTTATTACTTGATATCGATTAGACCGAGCAACGTGCTTTTTCTACTATCCTTTATTTTAGATAATTATTATTGGAGCATTAGAATTGCAAACAAATGGCAGGTGTTTTGTGATTACGGAATGATAAATTTTGTGATAAGCCCTCCAAGTGTGCTTGTCGTAAATTTATTCAAAGGGCAGAACAAAAAATAATTATATAGTAATGAATAGTAATCGCTACAAAATTCCGTACATACGAGAACATTTACCACATAAAAACTTTCAGCAGTAATTTTCGAATTTCGTACGAAGCTTTTTATATTCATGACTGTTTCTACTTCTGTTGATTTCCAGTTCGTGTTTTGCTACTTCTCCACAGATTTAATGTTCAACTTACTGCACGCTGCGGCTCCGAGTTACACAATCTTCGTGAGGTCTGCTGTATGTAAGCTTTTGTAACACTGCAATTTTCCGGTTTCTCTTATCTACGCTCATTCTTTCGCCGACTATTTACGGAGAGATTTTTGAAGCGGTAGATTAACGACGGTATGAAATTTTTAAGTATTCGTGCCAAATGGAATGTGAGCTCGAGGATTTTCAAGGTTGATCGTCTTTCAAGGTCGTTGCCGTTGTTATTATTATCATTTCATTAAATATGAATTATTTAATATTCAGCTTGGATCTCGTGAGATTCTCGTTCCCATGGAAGCTTCGATGGGATAATCCGGTGATGGGTTTTCCGGGATCGAGATCCATCGTCCTCCAATCGACCTCTGTGACCATGCGCGTCCCAGGTGTCGCGTTTCTCGCAGAGCGGTCCGCGCCACCTAACGTTAGCGTCGCTTATTAACTCGGCCGCGGGAAGAGCTTCGTGTATACATTTTGCTCGCTGTTTTCTGGTTGGACCGTTATCGAAGCGAACAGTCGTAAACGGTTTAACGAGGACGCCGTATGATCGCAGAACTCCGATATGAAACTTGGGAACGAGCTTGTAACGAGGCACGCGCTCCCGCGTGAACCACGAACAATTTATCCAGTCATCGAAGGCCCTCGATCTGGTCCCAATACTTCTGGGCTATTGCTGTATTTTACTTTTACACATAAGTACAAATATCTATGCATATTAGGCTCTAAACGGTGGATAAAATAAATTGAACTTGAAATGTATGGTCGTAGACTTAGAAATGAATCGGTTTATTCAACTAGATCCATTTCGTGGGATTAAAAATTATGGATCCAACTATTTTATTGGTGAATGGCGAGCAAGGTTTGTTGACCTAACTCTTATGAGATTTTCTACTAAAAGAAGCGATTTAATTTCCACATCCAAATGTTTGCTCAATAGTTCAACAAATTAATGTAAATGCAACAAAATATTGTTCGAATAAATAAATTCATTTGAACAATCTTTTGCTCGAACAAAATATTGTTCGAATAAATAAATTCAAATTTGAAACACGAAAAGAAGCTCAAATAAATAGATTTTCTTGAACAATATTTTGCTCGAACAAAATATCGTTCGAATAAATAAAATTATTTATTTGAACAATATTTTGTTGCATCTACATTAATTTATTGAACTATTGCTTTTTCGATTCGAATAAATTCATTTATTTGAACAATATTTTGTTGCATTAACATTAATTCGTTGAACTATTCGCCAACCATTTTGTCTCATCCTTAAAGTGTTTTGTTGTAGACAGCAAACTGATTTTTTTTTTAAACAATTCTTTTTTTTCGATCAAAAGTCTTATTTGTCACTGAATCCCGTCGTTGACACACTGGAGCTTTTGGGACCGGACTTATTTCTCATCTATTAATATCCGTGCCCCTTTCATTTCATCGAGGACATGATAAAAAATCATAATTTTTCAAGTAGAATGATAGATTTTCACAAAATCAGAATTTCAGTGATTCTTCCAAACAATGAAATTCAATATTTCTCAAGTCTTTGTGATTCACTCGTATTAGGAAATTTTTCAAGTGTACTTCTGATTTTTTTCAATGAGAACTAATCAAAGGGCTCGTTATGGCAAGCAAGTCAAGCACGTTCCGGGTCAAATTGACCCAGTGTGCCAACAAAAAAACATAAATATTGTCGCTGAATTGTTAAATCGATTAGTTGGTGACAATAAAATACTATAAAACTACATTCCAACCTGAGAATGTTGATTTTATTATTTTTTTTCTTTCTGAACGGGAAAAAATGGTTTAAGAAAATATAGCAAAGTGTAGGCAATGACAGATCAGGAAATGGGAACCAAGCATCAGCTGCCTGATGCGAAAAGATTGATCCGTTATATAAATAGATATATGTATATATTTATCAATACTTACAGAGCTAGTCAAGATCGAGGACGAGGTCGAAGCAAATCCACCGTGAAACGGGGGCATTGCATCTTGATCACTCGCCGGTATGTGATACACCGCAGCGATCAAATGTACCGCACGGTCGAGGCCGCCCACGCTTTTCTTTCACATTGAGACGAGATTTGTCCGAAGCTTCGACATTTTTTTAAACTGAATATCAATGTACGTAAATTTGTGAGAGAATCATTGTTCGGTTTGCTTTTGGTGCAACTTCTCCAGAATATTTTTGGTTTTTTTTCTTCGAATGAATAGAATGTTCGGAACTCTGCTCACCAGGTTGGTTGCCTGTTTCTTTTGATTATTAAAAACTGGACGACAATATATCTTTTGTTTTTTCAATTCGTATGTATTTTTAAACAAACAATAAATACGTGTGCAAATTAAAAACAAATCCTAAAAGTTTTTCAATCATCCTATCCTTAAAAGCACTTATGATTTGACATTTCAAAGCATAATTTATTTTATTCATGTAATTTGAAAATAGTGAATAATTTTTTTTTCCTGCGGTAGATTTGAATTTAGAAAAAAGAATTTATTTCTAAAATGCTTTTTCGGGGAAAAAAATAATGAAGAATGAAGCAAAGAAAGGATAAGTACGAAAAAAAAAACATTGCCACGAGATTCGTCGATGCAGATCGACAGCAACGGTACCCACTGCTTACAAGAACGTCCTCGTCGTCCTCTCTTTCGTTCCGCTTTAGGAAACCCTTAGAGACGAGAGCTAGGTCATTTTTTTTAAATCCAACTTTACGTATTTTTTAGTAGAAGCGAAAAATAAACCAAAAACTTGAAATTCTTTTTACTAAAATACTGTTTTATCTTTCCTGGTAATTTGAATGAGCTTTTCTTTTTCAAGAAAAATAAAATAAGTTCGAGTCGATGGAAAAAGGTTCGAAAATGATTGGAACAACATAATGAAGTTGTTAAAATCGACTGAATTAATCCACTTTCGATGGCGAGTCAATTGCGAGATAAAAAAGTGGGCAAATATTTTTTTGGCCACGTATCAAGCACAGTACACAAATTCGTAATTTCCGGTTGTTGGGAAAAGCTCTGCCATTCACGAGAACGCACGAAGAGGAATTTGCGACGATGCGAAGTGTATGGAAGAAGGAAATGGGGAAAAAACGAGGAAAACTGTTTATTATATGCTGTAAGTACAACCTTACTATGTGTGGCGCAAAGTCGACGAGCTCGGTGGATAAAAAAAAGAAGAAGAAGAAGAAGGTAAGCGAGGACACGAAACACCTGTGCGGATGGGGACACACGAGAGCGTGGAGTACGAGCGGTTTCCGCCTTCTCATTACAGCCTACTCTTCCATTTTTCTTTCTTTTCTTTTCTTCTTTATACTATTTTTTCCATGTGGAAAATATTTTCAATGCATACTTCTCTGAGCATTCACTCTTACTGCGAACAATTCATCTCTAAGGTTCAGTCAACATTTTGATTAATGCTTTTCTCTCATTTTCAACAAAACTATCATTATTTTCTTCCATCAAACTCGAGTTTATCCGTAGTTGCAAATGAATTTGATTCAATTTATAATCAAACGTCGATTTGACGGATTTCTGTTACCAAGACAACTCAACTTTCTTGGTTTCAAATTAATTTTTATTTATAATTTTATTCTCGTATGAAGAGATTCAAAATTGTAAGTCAATATCGATCGAAATATTTGTCTGTCAATGTTCTTTCATCGATTTAATCAAAACTGACCATCATAAGAATTGATTGCTTTATAATGTTGGTAGAAAAAAAATTTAATTACTCTATACGACCGATAATCACTGCAAAAAAATTGATTTCTTCTCTTCTATGTTAATGAGCTGCGTTAAAAAAAATGTTACTTGGAAAAAAGGATATAAAGTGGTTTTTCATTGGATTATTGCTCGGACCTCCTTCCGATCACTTTACAGCTGTGTAATTTGATGCTGCGATTGCAAAATTGCTCTATATTTTATCCGGACGTGAACTCTTTACGGATGGATATTAATTATTGAGGGAGCATATCCTACGGGGACGTTTATCACTTTTTCAGAAGGTTCCGTAGATCTTTTTATAAATTCGTCTCACTTGCTCATCATTCCACCTTTCTTCACTGGTTTGTGATTCGCTTCTCGCTGATTTTATCTCTTTTGCTCGTAGAATTTGGCCTCGGCTAGAAATCTTATTTTATATATTTATATATACACCTAAATATATATACATACAAAAATTAAATGCAACCGCACGCGGAGCTTGCGGAACGGAAGGGTCGGACACGCGGCCATTGCAAATTGCTTGCGATTAATTCGTCGCACTCTCTCAGTCGAGTGCATTGCCAAGAAATCTTTCTTTTCAGCGTTGCAGCAAAAAATTATTCAAAAAAAAGTTTCTCGTTTGCAATTGAAACATATTTTCCGATATTTTTGATATTCTCGTTACATCAATCGATCCATATTTTTTAGATGAATACTCGAATTAAAGATACTAAAAATATTATCATAAAACTAGTCCGTTCTACGTCATAGTAGACCAACCTCAAAATAACTGATCGAAATAACTTGCGTTAAAATAATAACTGCAACAATAATAACGTAAGAAACTAATAACCAAGCGTTCAATTATTAAGACTACCCCAACAACCAACAAATGAATACGCATAAACAGAAATAAGAAATTTACAAACCCGAACAACTACAAATTAAAACACAGAAATGCACAACCACAAATCTACACAAACGTATCGCCACCGCTCAACTGTTATGACAACTTTCTTACTCCATTTAATCATGATCTTTTCTACCTGTATTGTTTGTTATTGTACATTATTCTTGATAAGAGTCTTCTTAGACTTGTTTTTTTTATTATTATTTTTGAATGTTTTCAATTAAGCTATTTTGGCGTTTTTATTTTTCTCGGTTATTGGTCTTGCCAAATTCTTTGACGTTGGGTTTTATTATGACGCGGCATCTAATAATTATTTTGAATGAATCATTTATAGTGATTATTATTAATCATTTTGTTATTCTTTTAAAAATTTGCCTGTAGTCGAATTTGTAATTACTCGAGAGAATAATTCAATAAAAAGATAATGGATTTGGTGGTCAAATTTCTCGATGCGAATAACCGGAACGAAAAAAAGAAAAACAAAATTCAGTTTGTTTGTTGGAATGTACAATTTTTTTCCCGACCATGTTCCAGCGTGCTTGAGATTTTTGATATTGGGGACCGCGTCTGTTATTCAGGAGCTCGCACGAGGTGCGTTAATGAACTTCGAGTTATTAGATACTAATTGCATCCAATGTGTGAGAAACTTCGTCCTTTGTCTGGCCAGAATGAAATATAGTTTTATGCAGTACAATTGGTTCAACGCGCGCTACAAATTCTGTCCCATATATTAGACGTTTCGTTCGGAATGGTTCAATGTCAATTTTTCGATGAGTGAAACTGTTCTGATAATCGTAAAGATTTCGTAAAAACTCAGGAACCATAAGAGAATGAAACTAGTTTTAAAAATTGATTTCAGGTACAAAATTAAGTAAAAAATGATGTTGAAAGAGTGGAAATCTGCCGATGGTCACAATTGACCTAGAAGGTCTTATATTCTCAAACATTTATTCCCCGAAAGCCGTACCCATACGAGTAGAACGAGAGGGAAAGAGGCGAGAGATAAAGAAACGTGAGGGAACGTGAAATAAAAAAATTTGCAACTCTCGCACGGGGAGTGACTTCCGCGCGCACCAAGAGAGCGATGTAACAATCGTTTTCTCCCTCTCTCTCTCTCTCTCTCTCTCCCACTCGTTCTTTATCTCTGAGCGCTTTTTTGCATATTATTCTTATTGCATAACGGGCATTCAATTACATATAATATATATGTATAATGAATATAATGGATGGGAGATTACAGGATTCACGTGGGTGTGACGCATTGGATGATTTCTTGAGAACGTTTTCTCTCCATTTTTTGTTGTTATTGTTGTATAAAATTGAGAGTGCGATAAAGTTCCTTGGTATTTCGCATTAGAAAAAAGAGTACAGTGATTAAACACATTAAGGATGGTGGAATGATCAAAAACTTGAGACAAATTGTTGTACAGTTATGTTATTTTTTAATTTTTTTTATTTTTTCAACCACATGTGCGACACGAATTCTCCAATTTTTTATTCCTCTGGTGCGTTCTCCTCTATTCTCCATTATGTCTTTCGATATAATAGTGTATCCCGTAAGTCGAAAAATGCCGGGAATCTCGACGATTAAGTGCTCTCCGAAAGAAGGTAAAGAGTGTTGGCGACCTCGCTCGCATGGAAGCGCAATTGTGCGGCGTGTGATGTTTATGCGAAGCGTTTTCGAAGCGAGACCAGACTACGAGTGTGGGCCTGGAGTGAAGGAAGAAGAAGCACGTGTCACCAGGAACTCGAAATGTCTCGAATACGAGAAGTCTTCCATGGGATAATTAATAAAAAATACATGGAAAAAAAGTCGAGTAAATAAGGAGATGAAAAAATAGGAGAAACGGTATAGTTAAGAATGATGTAGGGAGTGAGGGATCAGAAGAAGATTGTGTAATTAAAGCGCGATACGGAAGTGGTAGCGGGTGGACAACGGTCACGCTTCATGCCAATTTAACTCGAAGGAGGCAGCGCACGCGCGGTCAACCTTGGGACGCGCTTTGCGCGCTTCAGGAACATTCATAGCTATTCTCATTCCCCGTAACTCTATTCTCTCATCTCTTCTCCTCTTCCTCTTTCCCATACATTTTTATAATCAGTTTTCTCGGCCAACTGTCTTCCTATAGGACAAGATGGCTACTCGAGGGAACAGCGAAAGACTCTAAACGTTGTTGTGAGCATGCACACGCATCCTCGACCGGGGCATTCACGTGGCACTTGGCTTCCGCGACCAAGCGGCCTTTGTCAACGGCCGTTACCTCTCTCTTTCTCTCCCTTCCTCTCCATGTATCTCTCTTGCGAGACTTAAACGCGCATTATAAAAGTCTAGAAGAATAGAATTGCGCTTAACAGCGATTACTTACGGCGTATATGTACACCATAGAATCTTCGCACGCTAATTCTCTCGTCAGTTCTTCCATGGCCGCGTTTATTCGATCGTAAATCTCTGTTGGAAGTGCTTCAGGAGGAATAAAATATCTTTAGCATCAAGATAAACGATAAAAATGTAAGAAGGTGAAGAGAACTGGGATACAGAAAAATAATTGAAGGAGCGGCGGTAAGAGAAAAGAAAGCAAGCCCGTTGTAGTCAAACGCGAATATGGCAAACCGAAGATCATCATGCGGAATCTCGGTCTTTGATTTACTGCAACTGATCCGATGAAATTGTGCATGTTTTCTAGATATTCCTGAAGTAACCCTATAGTATATTGCAGACTTGGAAAAAAAACGTGAAAACTCCTCAGGATAAATAAGCAGCACCGCCAACTCGCGACGGAGAAAGAACAGCACAGGGACGTCCAGATTTCTGGTCTTCTTCCCGAGATCTCTTAAGATGACCGTTCATGCGTGAAAGATGCGCATTCGAGAGAAAGAGAAGGCGAGAGGACGGGGTAGGATGATCACCGTTTTATTATTAGACGGCTCGTGAAGTCGCAGAGCGTTGTAAGAGAACTAAGAGATTGACGAAGACAACCTGAGAAAATAAAAATACGAAGAGGAGACATGAAGTGGCTGCAACAGCTACCACCACCTCCGTTCTTGCATGAACCACATGGCAAATAGTTTAGACACGAGAGCTATGCAGCAACACATCGATTCGCAGAGTCGCCCTTCTCCCCAAGAGCCTCCCTGTAGAATAAAACTTGCTCCCGGAGTCTTTTCTCCGCGCGACTCGAACGCACGCGGGACCAGTTTATTACCGACAGCATCATCCGGAGAGTCAGCGCGCCACCGGAGCAATAGCAAGCAAGGTCGTTGGCACTGCGTGTCCCAACCTTGAACGACCTTGAAATAAGCAAGGTGAAAGAGCCGCGCTGAGAAGGGCGTTAAACCGCGTTTGCAGAGTTTGGTCACAGATGATGAAAGACTTAGTGTTCATGTAACTAAATGATTTCTTGGTCCTGAAAGGATCGATGTATAGCTTCATGAGTGAGTTCCTCGATGCTAAACAATAAAGTTGTAACGGACACTAATAATAACTTATAAGCCATTCATTTTGTAAGATCCACAAAGTGAACGGGATCATGAATCCAAGAGGCCATGGCGATGATGTCAGCCAAGCAATCAAAATAAACTAGTTGCTTCCTGATTTTGATATAGTTCGCGATAGTCCAATTAGAGGCTTCGGTAAATTCGGGCGGAAGAGTGAATAACCCTAGTCATCGAGTGAGGTTAAAGCCCTTTCGTGTTGAAGATTGGTTCACACTCGAGTGCGTCAGGCAATGATGAGGCTTCGACTAATGCCGTTCACTATTTTCTTAGACACCTGCCATACCTTTGCGCTCATTTCACATACGCGTTCACTCAACAGATGTGCCGTTGGTGTGGTGTGCTCGAATATAAAAAGAGAGAGAGAGAGAGAGAGAGAGAGAGAGAGAAGACGCAATGAAGAACTCGTTAAAGCTCGATGAGAGTGGTACGAAAGAACATGCTCACGGATCATGGTCTATACATGTAGACGAGTTGTGTACAGGAGAGCGCAGAGGATCTTAATTGCGCCGATTACGTATTTGCATCGGAGAGCACCCCGAGGAGATCTTGTGGGACCGATCTAGTTGGATGCTGGATATAAGCAAAAGGACAAGTTCCTCGTATGTAGCGATGTGTTTAAAAGTAAAGAGGAATGAAGAAAAGGGAGAAGTGCAAGAAAGAGGATTGGATGGAAGGATGGCGAACCAACTTCACGCTTCCTCTTACGGCTCGCCCCGAAGGGAATTCAAATTCGTATTCTACTTTACAGTTAAATAAAGAATCTCCTATCGATGTTTCTCAAACTATCAACATATGCAGTTCTAGAGTGTATTAATTATTTTGCATTGCTCTGAAATGAAACATAAACAGGAAACGAGTGCTCCAAGTCCTCGGGCAATGGGGCCATTAAACGAATTAATTACTCTCCAAGTGTATTTTTTAAAGATGAAATGTCGAACAGAGGATCTTCAGAAAGAATTTAAAGCGTCCGCAAAATAAATTTTCAGAGTCATAAAAAATCAGCTCATGCTAATTCTTGCTAATAAACGGTTAATCCTCCGAGAGAGAGAGAGAGCAGCACAAGCCGTAAAAGTATAAGCTTTAGAGTCCAGCAATGTTGGGTCTCGACTTAAGCTGGACTTGCTTGAAAAACATCACGCACATACAGAGTCAGTAGCTATCGGAGCAGTTTCTCATACACGCTAATATCGCACGTCAAATCACGCAGATTTCCGGATGCAATTCGCGCGGCCAGTCCAGGATCAAGAATCCGTTAACCGCAGCAGGCAAAATCTTATTTTCTGGTATAACGAAGAACGAGGAAAAAATTTAGTGTAGCAACACACATGTAAGTATAATCTTTGGTTAAGTGAATACGGGGTGAAAAGGATGTTCCAGGAAACCAAGAGTATGAGGAAGGAAAAAATTGTTAAAGCGCACAGCCCTTTGAGTCCCAGGCAGAAAACATGCCGTTTTACCGCGGTGTTTATAGTTGCCGGGTTATTACGAGGTAGAGCAAGAGAGCGCATGAGATGTATACGTCGAGACTAAGAGAACCGCGAAGAGATGCCTGGCGCACGGCCAGACTCGTGCGATTTCCGGTTGTTCACTCTAGGAGGATCAAGAATCCGTTACAGGCGTTTAGGCACTCGCTGGCGGGATTTTTCATGCAACCGCAAGCCGCGAGGCGAACGAACCGCGGGTAAAGCAAATGAAAGCTCTTCAGTAACTATACTATACGCATTATATGTAATAATAGTGAACACATACGGGTAGACAACATCAGGAAGGCGTCCACAAATGACGTAAGGTATGGCGAACATCAGGAACTCGCGGGGATCATATGAGAAGCTGTTGGAAGTTCGCGTGGTCCTGATCATCGAGATCTTGGAAAGTGCTAATATTCATTAGCCTCGTGTATTGGGTATTCTTTCTTCCTGGATAAATATAGTGGCTTCTTTCGTTCTATTGGAAAATGCACTTGGGTTCGGCGAGATCTTTTGAGACTTTTAAATAGCCTTACACTTCAACTTAGACCGTCGACTCCGTTAGAAAAACATCAAAGATCCTTTGAGAGCCAAGATCTTCAGCTGCATATACACTTATATACACGCGATGATGCTCAGCAACCAGCAGGATCAAAAACCCATCTAATTTACTGCGTACCATTATTATGCATTAAACCAACAAGATACCAACCTACCGAGAACTTGCGAGGGCAAATATATGCAGACCACTTGGCTATCAAATCGCTCGTGATTGAGGAACTCAATCAAAATTTTCCCACAGTTATATCGCAAAGACGTGTCACACTGTTCAGATCCATCGGATAAAATCTTCCCTCTTTCTCTTTCTTAGCTTTTTTTTAACCCGCCCTTCCCGACTCGCCCGTAATAATGGCCCCGTAACGGTTGCGGAATCACATTTTTTCACCATCCTCATGGACCCCATGCACAAACGTGATTTCGTGTCGCACGTGCCCCTCGAAACTATGTACCATCTCTATTTTTGCAACCAAGATCATACTCTCTTGTGTCTCTTGACGTCAGCCTGTTTACTCGTTACATGGCTGACCGAGAGAATCATGAAATAACGAGCCTCACCGTTGTCCCTCGACCGGGTCGAGGTCACGACAATCATCATTCCCATACATGGACCGTATAACGTTTTCCTTACCACTACACGATGACTACCCACTCAAATGACAAAGGTACCGAACGAATAAATCCCAAGAACCTTCTTATACTTCATAATGTTTTGCTTATTTTATACGATTATAATTACATAATAACCTGCTAACGTCGCTTGACTCGGTTGTAATATAGCAACATCTAGTTTACCTCGATTTCCCGACATTTTCTATGGTAATCAAAGACAATTGTGAGTGCAGAGAAATTCTTAATTGATAGTTTTCCTCCTTAAAAAAAGGACCAAGATTGGACCATGTGTTTGTAGAACATCAAAACACATAGAACTCTCCCAAAATCTAATTTGACTTCAGAGGTATGAATCATGGTTGCGACATGGACGATTAATTACTCGACTATACAAACATATTACCTATGACATGGGAAAATTAAGCATATGAATGGAATTTCATGCTGTTCAAAAAAATGAATCAAGTTTCGAATAAATAAAAAAAAAGTGTTTTAGTATTTACAGGTCGTAAAGTACAGTTTTACGATTTTTGTAGTCAGGCATTCGAGACGAGTTAGACCAGCTAAGTGTAGCGAAGGCATGATGAATTTTTCACACGTTAGCAAGCTTTGCTTGAAGGCAAACGTTTTTTGAATGCCGTAAGCATGTTTGTAGGAAGAGTAGACATAGGACATTACATCATAGTAGATAAAGCGATAAGGAAGGGCATAAAGAAGAGAGTGTATGTATGAGTAAAGCTGGAATGGTCGGTTCTGACCCAACGTAACGTTCTTGGAGCGTGGCGTCGTCCCGTTGGCGATATGCCTTCTGCATTCACCTTGTGTGGTAGTGATGCCAGGTATATTACGTGGTCGTACACAACTTGGACCGGTCCGTTGGTGACATTCGAGCCTCAGAGCTTCCTCTTACTCAACGTGCTGGCTTCCTCATTCTCGCAAGCGGATAGAGAAGACGGACGAAAAAGATCCTTCGAATCTTCATTCATCGCTTGCGCACCATTGGACCAGTAGCCTACGTCCCTTTAAAAATCATCTTGTAATCGCGGATAGAGAAAACGGATTTGCCTTTGTCGATGCTGTTCCTACATGGACCCTTCAACACGATCTTTCCAATAGCTGGCTAGATCTTTTTAGATTTGCTAGCATTCCCAACCAGCCATTTTGACCAGCACCAAGAAGACCCTAACTTTGAAGCGCTGTACAAATTTAGCAGCAATCTTGTTCCTACTTTCTTGCAGCGAAGAAAATGACTACCCGAAGAATCACTGGAATCAGGCGCTGTGGAAGATAAAGGACGAGAACTCGTTACACTTGCTCCATGCGCAGCTGAATCTACGAAGTCTCCACCAAGAGTTTCTCGGTACAACCCCAAGCGCCACGGAACCTCTTAACGATTTGAATCGACTGTGCCAGATAGGCAATTACGTTTTTTTTTTTAACTCATCCTGTCTTCCCTCCCATCGGAGCTTTGACTCATCTCAGAAAGGCAAAGATGTTACCTGGTGAATGACTATCCATACCCTGAAGAAAAAATGAACAACGACGAGAAACGAGTCTTCCAGAGAGAGGCACACTGGAGCTCAGTTTAGTTTCGCTGAGAAGCCGTCTCGATGATGATAAATGCTTCGGGGATCACGGAGACACTGATCTGAAAAGTAGATCCAATTATTTCGCCTATAGATTCCAGAAACTTAACCACTCGGACGGACACACGTAACCACGACGTTTCGACGCTCGTTTAATCAAAGAATATTCCGGTGGGATAAATACAGAGAATCATTTCTCGCGACCTTACCCCACCTGCATTATATAGCCAAGACCAATCAACATCCCGGACGGAAAGTGCCACAGAATCTCGAAGAGTAACTCTCGCATCTATAAATAAATACGAACCCATGACGGCGATGCGAATGACGACGACCTTGAAGTAAAATCACCTAAGCTCTTCCACATCGTACCTGGGTGGCAGGGGACGTGAATAAATAGGAAGAAAAATGACGGGAGGCGATAATATCGTGTTTGAAAATCGTTGGAAGTATCCTGAGTCCCACTTCAAGATGCGAGTCCATAATTATGTGGAATAATCGTCGCAGTAAATGTTTAAACACACTTTTTTTTACGCTCTGACAGTGATGGCTGGCGTAGTTTGACGTGTCAGAATGACAGCCTCCAATGTTGAGCAATGCCATTTCGTTCATTACTTCGATAATTGGCCATTCAAGTGACTATAACGAATTAACATATGTCCATTAATCTTACCAACTCAAGTTTACGAATTCAATTACGTGTAGCATCGAGTTTGCAAAATGGACATTCGAAAAAATCAGATATTCACCCTTTTTCTTCAACAAAATGAAAGATAAAGTACCCTATCAACCGCGCACGTTCCACGACTCACTTCATCCAATAAAGATAATAACAATAATTACGTGGTGCAACGATCCTTGCCATCGCGCAAGCGTGACTCTTGCTCATTTTTTTTCTCGTTCCATCAGGGCACTCTCGAATCTACTCCTCCACCTCCACCGTCGAGGCTTATGCTCTCGTTATGTCATTTCGTTTCCCTATCTCGCAAAGTTTCATTTTTTCCTCCCTATCTCAAGCTGTGAGTCTTCTGTACTCGAGTCTTCGACATCGTCGTGTCTTCGCACTGCCATTTCGCCGCTTGCAGTTGGGACGGGTAGATACAACGCCACGAAGAAGACTCGAGCGACCGAGAGAGCGAGAGTCCTTGACCGACCCTGAACCCCGAAGAGCGGCGACCCCCGCTGAGAAAGCTCTGCCTATACGTTACAATTGCGGATGTGTACATCGTTGCACTTATTGACTGTACGTGCAACATTATGAAACACGCGTTTGGCTACAGTATAACATCCGATAAATTAACATATCAGATGCGGCAGAGATCCAATTCACCTCAACTTCGTTCAAAGTTACTCTGGCTCTGCATGAGGTGGCTCCCGAACATAAAATCATGAGGCTTTGATAAGTTTTCGTTCATGGAACAGTTTTCGCTGGTGGTAAATTCACAAGTAGATCAGCGTCGCGATCAGGTGGGAAGCTAGAGAAGTCGAGGAAGTGGTCAACAATGGATGTTCAGAATAGAAAAACAATGTGAAGCTATCACTCGTTTTCGGATGCTGTCAAATAATAACCCAGAGTTATATTAAATGGGTTTGTTTGGCCTTGTTGGGAGATACGGAAACAGCAAGGGAACTTATCAGGAGTTGAACTGTAGCTATGTGAAAAAGTTGAGTATTGTAAGAGGCATCGGGGTAAGAACAAGTGTGTTCGTCTAGGACACGAACCACAGTAAAATACAGTGATTATACATCAGGGCAAGTGCAAGGGTAGAGGGGAGGGGTTCAGAGTCAGAGGGAAACGTGAGAGTGCGGAGGAAAAGTTGGGGATGCGGGCGGGAGAGTGATCCTAGGTTACGTGACGAGCGGCAAAGTCAGAGACGGAGGAACGCGATACGAATGAAAAATAAAAGGAAAAGGAGGAAAGGAAGAAGCGAGATTTCTCGATATACTCGTCTCGCAATAGAGAAGAGGAGTGGATTGTATACTATATACGCGTGATCGAATAGAGCCAGTAATAAGGAAATCCGCCTGCTATCTCGATAGCCGTAATAGATGTTTTCACTGTTTTATCCGTACGCTCTCTCAAGTGGATGGTGCGTCGTGAAGTTTTTTGTCAGATTTTTTATCTCAAGCTGTCATTGGAGTGATCGAGATTGAAAGAAAGAGAAGCGGCGATTCTTGGTGCGGACGAACCCGCACGAATGGGGAATTAAAGTACAGGGTATTGCAAAAGTTCTTCCCAAGTAGGTTTATTGAGCGAAAAAATCGAATTTTTTTTGCAGAAGCGAGTGGTTCACGAATTGGCCTTCCGATTATACTCCTAACAGAGGGTTTTTTAATGTTTTATAAACGATGAAGGAGATATTCTGGTCCCCTGGAACCATTTCGGAAAAAATTTCCTAAAATCTTAAATTTTAAATAACCGTAACATGATTTGTTAAATATCGAAAAGGTGACATGACAAATGATTTCGGTAGACTATGGTTTAAACTTTTACGACATCCTATACATCCTGATATAATACATGAATTTGTTCTCGTGCCGAGCAGCGAACAAGCGAAATGACTTTTTGCTCGGTTGTACGAAAGCAAGGCGATACAAGCACTCGCTTATATATTATCCGCACGATATAGTGGATGTATAGAGTAGAGAACATGCGGTAATACACGAAAGAAAATTGCGTCACGGCTCTCCAGCGCGATCTGGAACGAATCGTCATCCTTCTATGCTAGTCTCTCTTTCTCTCTCTCTCTCTCTCTTTCGTTTATACACAAATCGCTTATTCCAGTCCGCATGGAGACTATATATAGTTGGTGTGGTGGTGCGAAGCTGCTTAAAAATGTAAGCGAGAAATCACTTCCTCGGGACGAGAAAAAAGAGTAGTAAAATAAAACAAAGAAAAAACTTTGAAACCGATCTCCATCATCTACGAAGATCGGTGATTGACGCCCTTGCTCTTAGAGCAACAATCCCGATGGAATGATTGACGTACAAAAGGGTTTGCGGGACTCGTAGGTCACTCGGTCTGCCTTAGCTTTTTATTTATCTTCTTACTTCCTTTCATCGGGTTCTTTCTCAACGTCATGCGTCGAGTCATTTATATTTCATGAAAGATAAACCGATTTTGAAACTCTTCATTTTGTTCGATTGATGGTTGCTTAATTGGAAGTTTTGAGTCCGGCTTAACTTCCTATTTTGGTAGTGAATTGACGACTCGTAAATATGAATACAAACAAAATATAAGGATAACTCAATGATCCCGATTCAAATGTAAAGCCGATACGGAACAAGATTTTGTAAAATCGAAGGCAGAAAATCAGTGTGTAAGTGGCTTAAGGGCCGTTTGGCTCGTCTTTGCTTTTGCTGGGCAATCGACTATAGCGAACTCTTGTTTGAAAACGAGGCGAAGCTGTTATCGTAAAAGTAGAAGCAGCCCCCCTCCCGCGCCGAGACTTGCTGAGATGTTGCCGCAGACGCACGGCGCCATTTTCATCGATAAATTGTATCGAAGCAACCCGCGCAGTCGGCTCAAGCGCCTTCTGGCTTCGTCTTCTTGTTTATATTCACATATACCCATACACACAAATATATATATATATATATATATACATACATATTTATCCACCATCCTACTTATATGAGGATGGCGAAACGCCTTGTTACGTGCCACCAGACACTCGCCACTAATCACTATAACTCCCGCTGATTGGCGAACGAGAGAGCCTCATCTCGTTCTCGCGTCATATACTTGCCTCTTCTTCGTCTCCATAATCCTCTTTTTCTTCATCCTCTGCTTTGTCTTCCTCTTCTTCTTCTTCTTCTTCTTCTTCTTCTTATTCGCCTGTCTTGATCTTCATCGCTGCCTATGTATCCTATTACGACCCTGAGGCCACAAAGTAAAGATCTCTTTCACGTCCTTTGCGTCAGGTCCAGATGATGCTGGCCCCGGCTCTTGTATTCATGCCATCAATGCGTTCTTCCGTGATGGATATGAGCGGAAATTCCACGAAAGCGATAGACCCAATTTGATCCAACATAGTTTAAAATGTATTCTGCATATATACGTATATATATTAAACCGTTTGCCGAACAGAACCATAAAAGTGCTATTCTCTGAGTGGGTATCAAGTCTTTCGGAGCAATATGGAGAAGAAAATAGAGACTAGAAGAGGAACGGCACACGCTTTGATGCCTGCCTATACGATCTCGTAAAGTTCCTATTCTTTAAAAGAAAAAAAAATACAGAAAAAAATGACTGCTTGCTATTCTGTAATTTTATGGCCGAACCGATCAGCCGTGTGCGAACTGTTTCACGAAAATGGGAACATGCGCCCGCGTATTGGTTGGGCGAAATTTTCTCAAGTCATGAAAAAGATAGGAACGGTTAGTAAAAGATACAGCAATTTCAACGTGGTCGTTTCTTTAATGGACGAAAGAGTTTCACGCTCACGAGCCGAATTTTTGGGCAACCGAAAAGACCCGTTTTCTTCTAGCGTTTCGTTCATGGTCGGAATGATTCTCACACCTGAGAGAGGAGAGAGGAGGACAGTTCTCCCGCTCTCTCTCTTATTTCTCTTACGAAGCCGGGTTCATCATCCTACGAAACGTTACGTTACAATGTTGACAATTAAATGCCGGTTTAGTTGAGAAGGGGGCAAAGGCAAAGGAATCGGACAGACGACGCGGAAGGTAAAAGAAAATGGAAGCCACTAATGATGCGCGTGCTTGCTCGGCACGCCTAAAGTAACCAACGGATTGAAAAAGAGAAGAGAAGAATAAAAGGATAAAGATGAAGCAGCGCATGTTGAATAATCATCAAGAGTCTGACTCTCTCTCCCCCTCTCTCTCTCTCTCATTCTCTCTCTTTCTGGGTACGAACTATGAGGGTAATAATGGCGCCGACGCCGACGCCACACGATATTCCTCCCTCGAGGTCTTCCATCTATACGAAGTGCCTGACCGCACGACCCTAAACGCGAATAACATTCTCTCTCACTTCACCATTTTTCTCAATGTCTCTCACTCTCTCTCTCTCTCTCTCTCTCTCTCTCTCTCTCTCTCTTTCTCTCTCTCTCTTATTCTTCGTCTTCTTGCGCATCTCTTCCAATTTACGCTCCTCACGACTCTCAATCCAGGAATTTAATACAATAACGTCTAGGGGCAAGAGGAATGAAATGTAAAGCGGAATGACGGGGTACATAAGAGTCGAGAGATAGAGAAAGAGAGAAAGGAAAATTATTCCGAGAGGGATTCTCAGCAAGATCGCAAAGTCTTCTGAGTGTTTTCAGTTTCTTGACGTGATGTTGGTATTAAGACTGACAGCGACACATTGCAAATTAAATACTAGGCCTTCATACAGTGTCTTCTCTTTCCTCTTACGCATTCCAGAATTCTGTCAGGAATAAATAAATCGGTGAATAACGAAAAAGTTTATGCACATGTTTTTAAACAATGATTGCCTTCGGGTATTGTTCGTAGGATATTTTTGTGACGGAGATAGAGTGGCTCATTTAAAAATAATCCGGATCAAACGGGGCTTAACCTCTAACAGCAGGAATTAGATCGAGTTAAGGAGACTGATAATCTTGGCAGTATCCTAATAACATTGCGAATCGTTTTCTCGATTGACCGATCAAAACAGCATGGCTCAAGTCCTGTAATCAGAGCTGGGACGTTCAAGAGACCCGGTAGTCGTTGATCGTATTGGCGAAGTGGTTCACCTAAGGAATCTCAACAGATGAGAGACCGAGAGAAGTGCAGACAAAAAAAGGAGCAAGAAGAAGAAGAAGAGAGCGAGAGAGAGAGAGAGAGTAAACAGGTGGATGGAGCAAAGTGGTCCATTTCTACTAACCATTATAATGGTGTATCTCCGTGAACAGAATTGATGTTGGAACGCTGTTCGCGAGATTTACCAACAACCGTATCAATATCCCATCATATAAGATTCGCAGGGTATAAAATGTGAGAGATGAAGAAAGATCGCACCAGAGAGAAAGAAAGAACGAGAGAGAGAGAGAGAGAGAGAGAGAAAGAGAGGAGAGTGCAACGACAGAGGCTGGAGAAAGAAGATCGTAGGAAAAAGAGACCAGAAGCAGAGTGCAACTGAAACTTGGCGAGGAGTCTTTGGAGTCTGGACTTCAATAGTGCATCACGTGTAGTTGGTCATTGGAGAGGGCGAGTGTTGTTTTAGACGATGGAAAAGCTCGATGATCTCTGAGCTCAGAAAAAACAGGAGGGGTGAGACGGGAGGAAGGCTATCGCATTCCGGTCTAACGATCCTATCGTGCTTCGTGTAACAGTTTCACGGTTCAGCGATTTACCAAACGCCATTACAACGAATATAACGTTGCTGGAGTAGGTACGCGTGTTGTGTAGTTCGGTGTATGTATCGAAGGGGCTGATGAGGGGCATTGCTGGTATCTATCGAGCCTGTGAACTTAAACTACCGGGCGAGAGAAAGAAAGAAATAAAGATAGATAGAAAGAGGATAGTTCGCCTTATTCACTTCTTCTCATCACTTCCTCCACTCGTTTCTTCTTTCTTTTCTTCTTCCTCCGCACCTCTCTTCTATTATTTATTTTATCCAGCAACCGGTACGCTCAATGTAAACATTCACAGGGTGTCGCGATTCAAATCACAGCATCACAACTATTGATGGAGGATACCAATGCGGTTGAGCTGATGTATCTTCAAAGGTCTGCAACTCGGTAATTATTTATCGAGAAATCATTCGATTGTAGTGTTTCGGAAAGCTCTTGAGACAACCTTCAAAAATGGGTACTTGAAAATATTCTTGCTGCTTAGCTTGACGTACAATCGTCGCATTCGGGATTAACTGAAGATTTCACATAGTTTTTCTCATATGGAAACCGCAAAAATGTTGTCAACAAGTTTCTTATGTTCAGCGCATTGATTTCGAAAATAAAAGCTCGCGAGCTCCTTCTTTCCGACACCCTGTATACTTAGCTCACAGTGTTGCGTGTATAAACTCTCGAATTGCCACCGACGTCTGCACATGTATATAAAGATAGAGAAGGAGGAAGGTGGAACGAGTAGAGAATCGAGAAAACATGAGCAAGCTCAGAAGCTTCGATCAGCTGCATATATATATGCCCATGAGAAATATCCTCGCTAACGGCTTTGCTCCGTCATTTCCATGTGTATATATGCATGTGTACGCGAGAAGGAATAAGAAGGGCAGAGAAGGGGGTAGGAGGTATGATCGGGGGTAAGCCGCGGCGGTAAATGGTACCTGAACTCTGTACGTGCCAATTCGACCATTCGATTTCAACGTTGGTTGTAACCCGGTGTAGTCTCTGTACGATTTCTTTGATTAAAAGTAATTATCTAGGATGTGCCGCAAGGCGAATGGGAGATTGATGAAAAATGAATATCGTGAGTATGCAGAGGCTCGGGCGGTTGAGAATAAAAGGAACACACCATCGACGAGCCGAAGTAAAAAGGTAGGATAAAAATGACAAAAAATCCGGGTGTGTCTTGGTAATGCGCTATGGGACATTAAAATAAGAAACATGGAAGATCAACGTTATGGTCGAAGCTAATGAAAAATAATGAAAAAAAAAGAAAGAAAAAACAATCATGATGAAAAGAAAAACCGAGAAAAAAAAACGGTAAAATGTCACTGTTCCCTAATTACACGGAGTAACTAGCCAGGCGCTGGATATACGTGCGTTCCTCGCCTACGGTCCTCCTCCCATCTCGTTCTTGTAACGAGTAACGAAGGTAGGAAATAAGGACGTAAAACGCCCAGAGATCGTATATAGAGAGGTGCGGACTAGGCGTAAGAGGAAAAGAAGGAGAAGAAGAAGAAGAGCATCAACGACACAACACACATGTGAATATACATATATATATACATATAGACATCAAAAGCTGATAGGGACCAAGCTGGGAGAGTACAAGAAAGTGGTGGATAGCTGGAAGAACGCAAGAGGGGCCCCTTGACGTTGTACCGCTACTCGGACAACGAATCAAGCCTCGTTCTACAACGGAAGGGACCAATGGAAGAGTGATTTTAAAGCTGGTACAAGCCCGCAAGAGTCAGCCACCTCGGTTTATAAAGTCAAGCCTCGTAGCGGGCCCGTAGACAGAGCCGTACCGACAGCCGAGCCATCAGGACGTTTTTTGAGGTGGTGTGTGTGTGCTCGGGTCCTCGTGGTGCGAGTTGTTTCCATATACACCGTTGGTTATTAGTTTTTTTTTTTAGTATTTTTTTTCTGCCATATTTAAACGCGATTAAAATTCGTACTTTTATATTGACGTTCTTAACTACTGATAAACGAACTATAAGGTCAAAGTGCTCGAAGTGCTACGCTTATTGTAGAAAACGAACTTTCCGGTGGACTTTGACAGACGACGATTTTTGTTGTTCGTTGTTCCAGTGATTTCGTCAAGGTACGTGCGCTACAGTGTTATATATTTTCATTTTTTTTTTCCTCCCGTACTCTGCTCTCATGATACCAATTTTGATGAACCCAAAAATTACTTTATTTCGAGAGCGCACGAACGTCTCTTCAAATAGTTACGACGTTAAATTCTTTCCCAAGGATCACAACTTCTTCAAAGTCAACGTCTCTGCTTTTTCAAATCTCCGGAGCTTATAAAACTCGTGTAGACCGTGCTTTGTGACCTCCCCGAAGCTTTATTCGCAGCTGGTCCGTTTAAAATCCACGAGAAATAAAAAAACGTTTACAAATAAAGAAGATTTTAGATGCAATTTGTGTCGGATCACGAAATCGATGCTGTGGGTCAATGAAATATCGATTAAAAAAATATCTCGCATAATTTCGTCAAGTCGTCTCGTATATCGGAGACTTACGCGAGACGTGGCGCGGGGATTTGAACGCCCGCACCGGCGGGGGAATGTTATCGCGCTTCGGAGAGTTCGATGCCTGGAAATAATCTTCACGGGGTGGAAGCGCCTCGGGTGAGAAAATCATATGGTTTTTTCACACCATTTTTTTTCCCCTTTTTTGCTCCCTTAATGACTGTAATCTGAAACACTTTTGCCTTGTATCTTGGTTGATCGTTCTACTTTGACGCGCTGAAATATACGTAAAGTATAGACGTGGTCTGTCTTTTTACTTTTTTCATGGGCTTATCATCTCTCGTGAATCTTCACTGTAATAGCTCGTTAAGGCTCGAATGAGAAGTCGAAAGAGAGATGCTCGATCTCACGAAGATCCAGGAAAAGAATGAGAGAATGAACGCCAACCAATTTTCTTCGAGAATCAAAAGAAAAGAATGAAAAACTCAAAAATAATTGAGTGGGCAGTTAAATTAACGTTAATAAACTTTAATATTTAATAAGACAACAAATTCATACATCCTCGCGTACAACGATACCATATACGCAAGTACATTCGATGGGTTTCTTTTTTTTTTTTGCCAGCACTTTATACCGCGACCTGCCCCACTATCCATCCGGTCGACGTGACTGTTGCAAGTAATCTTCTTCGTCTTCTTCTTCTCGTTCTCCTTCATGCTCTTCTTCATCGTCATCCTTTCTTCTTCGTCTTTGCTCTTGACTACGTACTTTTGCTCGCGTTGTTGCGTGAGCCTCTCTTCACGAGAGAGAGAGAGCGACTACGCGAGGTCTCATTCTCTCGCGCGTCAGGATCTGAGGCGCCGCGCCTGGGCATTGACCCTCGGAGAGCGCTCGCAGTTCTTGAACACCAGCAAACAAGAGAGCTGCGCGTAGCCCTGACCGAGACTCCCGTTTAACAAAATGCATATATACCTACGCCATTACGATATCTATACAGGGTGTAACCAATAAATATTAAAAATTACATTTTTTAATAACTGCCCTGTTTCTCTAGAGTCGAAAATTTGAAAAAAGAACTCACAAAAATATTCTAAAACAATTTTATTTTGTTTGTATATTTATTGAGGAATCAACTCAATATTATACGATGAATTCCTTCACTCAATTCATTCCTGAAGTTCGTAAAAAGCAAAAAAAAAAAACGAAATTTCTCCAAAAATCGTTGGAAGTACTTGGAAAAGTGTGTTACGGTGTCGATTACGAGGGCCTCAGGTGTTCTCGAGAGCAAGATACACTTTTTAAGTTTTCTACTATTTTTGGCTTATCTGTGAAGAAGCCGGATGGGACTCGAGTTGAACCTTAGGCCGGAAAAGACGAGCCTAAAGGGAGGAAAGGGTCCCTCGTTGTCTTGGCGCAACGGTGCGTGCACCTGAAGCACTAAATCATCGACCAACTGATCAACATGCATTATCTCTTGCTCTAAGTTTCTGTGTTCAGTCACGCACGAGTTCTCAGATTCAGAAGAAAAAAACTCTAGACAATGTTCAACGAAATGAAAATGAATGATTGGTTCAAAAAATGACGATTTTATGGACTTTATTTTAAAATTAAAATCGTCAGGATTCTTTTCTGCAAATAATTTTCGATCTATTATTCCAAAGAGATTTAAAAAAATGTCGTTTCATTAATTCTTCACTTTGAATAATAAAGAAAACATTAGAAGTTACTCACAAATTTTCTCTCAAATTGAACCAGATTTACGATCTAAGTCTCAATAATTGATAAAATATTTTGATTACCGTCAAACAAACGAAGAAAGAGCGTTACAAGATTTAGTGGTTAATTTGTGGGAGTTTTTTCTCTCCCTTTTTCTCGCTGTCTTTGGATCTACCGAAAGTAGGGACGGTCGTTGAGCTCTGGAGGCGCCGAGGGACATCAGGTCAAGGTTCCCGGGTCCGGACCTTATCGAAAAAGCGACAAAGTCGGGGAACAGGTGCGAGTGAGCTCTACACACAAACTCACACACGAGTAAACGAATAGAGAATAAAAAAGACACGTGTGTGTGTGTGTGTGTGTGTGTGTGTGATTGACGATGCGGGAAAGGGAAAGCCTTGCCGAACGCCGGAAATTAAATTATTTTTCACAGTTACAAAGATATTCTGGTTTTTGTTGCTTAGCTCGGACAGCCATTTTGTGGCAATCGTGCCGACAAAAAAAAACAATGTTTGCTTGTATCATTTGGAAAAATCATCATTCCAACAACGTGAGAAATCTTTTCATTAATATATCAAACGAAAGATTCCTCTTAAAATAAAAAAAAAGTCTTGAAAAAAGAACAACGAATCACTTTCAGAGGAATTTATTACATTTTTTCTCCCCTTAAGGAAACCTCGAAAAAACAGCAGGACGATATCGTACCGTTAGCCGAACGAGAAAGACAAACATTCCTCATTTTTTCACACACCCGTTATTTTCGTCGTTTACCTCTTGATTTTTTTTCGGAGAATATTCACGTCCTGTAAATATCGAGGAAATTTACGAGACTTTGATCCGTGATCGTGTGTCAATATATAAATATATATAGTCATTTACCTGCATACATTTTTTCTAGTGTGATTTTTGGGGCCTCGCAAAGTCTCGGATTTCGTGAAAGAGGTCATAGTACCCGCACTCGTATGTGGAATATTCCATATCGAGTTAAACGAACTTTTCAGCACATCATTTTTTTGCCAGTCATTCAATAATGCGATAAATATTAATTCAACATTTTCAATAATCTGCTGTACCTTATAAAAAAATTCTGAGACCAATTTCATGGAAAATCTATATTTTATTTTTATTTTTATTTTGTTCGTAACGTCCGACATTACCAAAAAATAAATATTTTTCAAAACTGGAGATAAATCCACAAAAAAACATTGAATTGTAATAAAAAATTCTCAAATCTTTTCGGAAAATGTTTAGAATTTGAAAGACAAACAACAATAATTCATTTTCGATCTATTTCTGCTGATAAATTTGTAGAATCGCAACATTTTGTTTCACGAATTAAAAGAAAATTATATTAAAACTGTTATTTGTTGGAGTATCTTTGTGTTTAATTCAAGTTATGGAAGATCCTTAATTATCATAGTATAAAAATCGTACGTGAGCGCAAGACGTTAGAGCAACTGTCTCGGTCAGTCACACTAAATGCGCTGCGTCACTGAACACACGAACGCATTAATACGCACACTGAAACACACATAGACAAGGACAAAAAGCGTGTCGCCGAGGATTTGCACGGAGCAAAGATCGCGAACGCGACTTCCGGGCCTGGGGGGAGGAAGAACTCGGTCTCTGGCGATAACGAGCTCGCAAACTTCTTTGAAGGAACGTCGCCATTTTACTTGTGAATAGCCTCGCACGAGATCGTGCCATTATGTGCTAAAAGTCACTGTTCAACAAATAATAACACATTACGATATACATATGTAACATATACATATACATATGGAAAGCAAATTAGGAAGAGCATGCTAAGGATAAAAAAGAAACAATAAAATGCGGCATGAGCCGACAATTTTAGTAAGCCAGGTCACTAGTTCAGTCTAGAAAAAAATAAAACAATATAATCTGCTCAAAAGAGTATGCTCGTTAAAAAAAACACACACACACACACATACCTTAGGAATGAAAAAAAAAATTCTTTGGACACGCGAGAAAATGCCAACGCAAGTGCAGTGCTTAATTTTGATTTTTTAAATTGAGGAACTAATAACCAGATAATTGTTTCGTCGACATATTTTCGTTTATTCGTGTCAAAAGAAATAATTATACAGATGTTTAGTTAAAAATAATGAAAAAATTGAGTGACAGATGGACTAAGCCTCGAAGTATTAAATAATATTTGGGTTACTCGGTAATGGTTTGCCCTTTTTTTTTGTTTGTTATTATCTACTTCACGTATCGAGCCCGCTTGAACAATGCACAATGTGTGCGTGACAAGAGATATAAAAATTTAAAAAAAGCATTCCCGAGCTATTCTATTAGCTCGAAATGGTTTGTACGTGAATTGAAAATGGAGCTGTTCGAAATTCACTCTCACGAACGTGATGTACAGTAATAGCAAACGTGCCCGCATTTTAAACAGATAACTATATCAACATAAATTATTGTGTCACAAAAAACACTTAGTCATTAGGCCATTTGTTTATTTACGTTATTATATAAGTAAACAATCAATATTCGATATTGAATTGCTCAAATGTAGTGAATGCTTCGAAATAATATTAATAAATATCTATTTCGACGTTTTATCGATATTTTTATTGAAAATTATTGTTTTTGTGGCTGGATGATTGATTTAATCAATTTGATTAATTATTTATATTATTTAATATCGCTGTTGTTAAATGGCACGTACGTAATATAAGCCACCCATGTAGTAAATAACGGTTTGTCTCGTCGTGCGGAGTACCAAAAGAAAAAAAAATCAAAGTCAGTGGCAGCGTGGGCGAGAGAACCGCGGTCAGGAGAGTACAAAACCACGCTGGTGTGTAAAACTTGACGGTGTCGAGTAATACTTCGGTGCCCCTGACGTTTTTTTATCCTCCCTTGCCTCCTTCTCTTTCTTTCACTGTGACTCATTGTCTCAAAGTTGACCGTTACAAAATCGGAAAGAGAAATAGAGAGAAATGGTTGAAAATGCGTGCAACAAAAAGATTTATTCTTCGTGTGCATTTTGTTTATAATTTTTTTTCCTTTTCCATTCAATCGCTCGAACGAGAGAAAATCATTTTTAAGGACGTTGTTTGCAAAATTTTCTAGCGATAGAATTCCTTCAAATTTTCACCACACAAAGAAAATAGTGATATCCAATGGCTCGCCCGATTTTAAGAAGTTTCACCATGTAGAAGTCGAGATATTTATTCATTGAATTCACAATTTTCAGTAGTTTCTCATAAGAGAGCGTGTTAAAAGCGCCAATTTTCAACATTAAATATTTCGATTTCTAAATGGTGAAGCCCCTTAAAACTTTGCATACGCTTTTATGTAAGATCAAAGAAGCTTCATTTCGTTTTTCAAAAAAATCAGTCGTAATATTTTTTCGGAATGTTAGTTATCATATAACAAATACAGATTACCTCGAACAATCTTGAATTCTGAGTATGTTGTACTCTAGTGAATTTGTAACGACTTTTTCCGATGAACTTGGGCTCGCAAATCATTTTGTATGCAAAAAAAAAAAACTGAAAACAAAAATTTAGATTCGACCGTCGCTATACAAGGTCCTTAAATAAAAAGAAATTACATTATGGAATTCAATCGCAAAAATCTTGTTCTCAGGCAAATATATAAATGTGGAACTAAAATAGATCGTCTTGCAACTTACACATTTTCTATTTATTATTTACTTTATGTAGTGTTTTATAAGTACACAGTCGTGCAAACGTTCTAAATCGAAGAATAAATATTGTAGATACTTCATATCCCCATAAAAATAATCAGTAGTCTTATAAATTTCCATATACATTTATCTATACAAACAAATATATATGTATATACTCTATGAAAATAGTAGATGAATGCAAAGACCGATAATAAGGCCAACATGAAAGGACCCCAAGTCGTGGATCTCTCCGGCTTTATCCATTCCTTTTTTTCACTGTCCTCTCGTTTGTACTGCGATTCACGGTCAAGTTCTTCACCCCGGAATTCCTCGATTAAAGATACACACATTCACATGCATACATTTAGTCGCGAATTATTTCTCATTCGAAGAAGCTGCTGGTCACGTCGTGAGATGAAGGGATAAATGGAAAAGTGTGCCTCAATCGTCATTTTGAATAAATAAATATTTATTATGATAAATCGATAAATGTCGTTGCAGCCAATTAAAATTTCAATATGCTCGCACAGCTTCGCTCGCAGCTGATAACGCAACCGTGCTATTAATAACAATTATTAACTGATTTATCCAACTTTTGCAATTAAAAATGATGAAATTCTCATTTTTCATTCAACAATCAAAACTGAAATAGAAAAAATTTCAATCGAAACAACTGTCGACCCGTTTTACCCCATTGTTCCATTTTGTTGGAGACTTTGTTATATATTTATGTATAAATCCGTATTGTATAGCATGCAACCATGCAGGGATACAACGTGCCTGCATATTTTTCGCTGTTAAATCGACTCCATTTTGCTCCTGAGATTCCTCAGAGAGTTTGTGGACCGGACAACGGTATATTCTGGCTCACTCGCACACTCGACTTTTCCATCTCTTTCTCTCTCTCTCCTTCCTTTTTTCCTTTCTCTCTCAATCTTTTTATTCTTCAGCAGCCTTCCCTCTTTGTCTCTCATTCTCTTTTTGTTGGACTCCTCGGGCCTATAACACCGAACAACTGCGTTCGAACACCGTTACACTTATGGGAGCCCGGGCATAGTGATCGGTTAAGGCCCACCAACCGATCATAAAATCCACCGCAACGTGAGATCGCACCGTGATCGTTGTCCGCGTGACTGACCATCGTACGTGGGCCCTGGATTCGGGGCCTGATCGCTTTTAGCCCAGTACTGCCTCACTTCGAATTTAATGGTCCATCTGGACCAAATTCTCCTTGTACTACATTCATTTATATATATCTATATATTTGGAGTGTAAGATAACATCGACCGAATGCCTCCGCCCTCTTCAAGTTTTTTTATTGTCTTTCCTGTTTACTCCTTTTGTTTCGTGTTCTTCCTTTTTGTTTTTCTTTCATTGTTCTTTCCGTCGGCTTTTTATAACCTTGTGAATCAGTCATCGTAACACGAGACAGCAGTAAAAACTAAAATTTCACGATATCATGATAAAGTTGTTTTTTTTTCGTTGCACCCAATTTAAGAAAATTTACACTTTTTTTCAATCTAACGGTTTGGGGTCAGCGATTTTCTAAGTTTCTGAGTTACGCGACAATAAAAATATAAATTAATAAATATCGTCAACTGTCACAATGTGTAGCGATTTATTTTAATTGTTTATCGTAATTCTCACACGCATTTGTTTATTTTTTACTTCGATTCTGTTGTTCGTGTAATGATTTTTTTTATTTATTTTGTTGAAGTTGTGGTGTTTTATTATTTATTAACTTATTCGTGATTTGCAACAACAAAAAATATACATTCATCGCTTTAACTGTTCACAACTTGAAAGAAACTACATGCTCATCGTTTTATGGACGATATAAAACGTTGTTGAGTTTACGTCGCAAAAATACAGTCTCGCAAAGCTCTCGTTATAATCTCAACGACCCTCTTCCTTAATCGTAGGGCGATTGGGCTCGATGGCTCTTCGCCACATAATCATTACTCGTAGAGTACTTTACACCGAGCATGGATACGGGGACACAAGAGGTAAAATATATGTGTGATATATGTGGATATAATTTCTCTGAAGATTGAGCGTTGCTGTGGAAAGCTTGAAGGACCATTAGGAGGAAGTTGAAGATGCAGGAGATTAGAAGAAAGAAGAAAGAGGAGACTGAAGAAAAGAAGAGAAGAGATGATGCGAGATGGACCGTGTAAGAGGAAACACGTGGCTGAAAAGATTGCCACGACGTGACAAGAGAGACGATACTTTGAATGGTCAACCGTTAACTCGGATGTTAAAGAAGTCATATTCTTTGCCTTTTCTTATTCTTTATCTTCTTCGTCGACCAGGACAAAAGGACGAAAGATCAAAAACAATTTATCATCTGTTTTTTGAATAACGAATCCTCCGGAAGTTCAAGAGAGTGTGACGCCATTTATGTAGCACACATTCGACTTTGTTTTACTCTTGAGAAAAATATGTTAATACAAAAAGAAGAAACTCGTTAATCTGAGAGTTCCAAGTCTCTAGGCCTGAAAACGTATAACGTTCCGAACCGCTAGAACGTTAAATTAACGTATCCAAACGACCACGTGTTATTGCTCGACAGGATCGTCAGCGAGCCGTTATTCGCGTCTGTCCGAGACCATAATTTTCGTGCAAACCTATAATAAACGCATATCTCACCTCGGGCGATAAAGATGTCAGATATTTAAACGAGCAAACCTGACAAACTTCAGTGAAACTGACGCAAACTACTGTTAATTAGTTGCAGAAGTCGTTGATTTGTCATGGAAGCGTGTTACCATTAAATTCGCGTCGATTCCCGTTAATTATGCATCGCATGATCCAAAACATCGTCGAAACCGGTTGATGACATAACGACTATATAAACCGTGCATTTCTGAAGAGAAAAGTCCTGAACGGTTTTTCTCTCCGAGCCACCGTTGCCAAGATATTAAATACTTAGCGACACCCAATCCGCTATGACTAAGTGGGCGGGGCTCCCCCACTCCGCATCACTTATCGGTGGACTGGATTCGCTGTCACAAATCTTTTGATATCTCGAGAACGGTGAATCGGAGAGAAAAATGGCCAAGGAATTTTCGCCGCGGAATTCCACAATCTCGCGATTGCCCATAACTGGAGTGCGATATCTCAAGCGCACAGCCAATGGGAAGCGAAATTCCTCGGATCGCCGGTACGCGTGAAATTTCGCTGCAAGATTCCGCAATCCGTGAAGCAAAACGATTAAAAAAAAGACGAAATTATGTATACTCATGAGGATCGCCGCACGTAAAAAAGAAAAAAGTATTCAAATGAGCATGATTTACGAGCGTCAAGCTCAAAATATACGGTACACGTGTATAGATTAGCCATGAATATATGGTTGGTGAACTGGAAGCTTCAGCGACGTATGACCGGACACCGTTACGATCTCGATATCCCGATTCCGTTTCTGCTCCATCCTGTTTGGATATACTCGCGCTATTCAAGTACAAATACCAAGCCATACGTCTCCACGAGTTGAGACTTTGGAGAGAAACGATTATCTTTGTTTCTCCTTTAATCCTGTCTCGTTTCACGGAAATGAAGTCTACAGCTGAAGTATTTTGAGAAGAAAAAAAAAAGACAATGATAACGCATCGCTAAATCCCTCAAGATGAATCAACTTTGTTTCTGTCTCCGCACAAGAGACTTCGGTGTGTCCAACTCTTTATCATGTTGTGCGATCTCCAGCTCGTTTGCACCTAAGACACACTCGACAGGATCGTTGTTTACAGTTTCATCGAATGCTCTTTCGATATAGGATACGATAAACTAATTTTCAGTATCCATTCGAGATTGGGATTAATCGAGAAGTACTTCACAGTCGTGGAGCTTTTTATATTAATATTATTATTATTATTATTATTATTATTATTATTATTATTATTATTA
>JACEOJ010000176.1:187513-384771 GCA_013761285.1 Campoletis sonorensis
TATTATTATTATTATTATTATTATTATTATTATTATTATTATTATTATTAACTGAATAAAAAGAGTAGAAATTTAATTGTAATTTTTGAAATAAGTTACAATTTAATTTCAACAGCAATATATATAAGTACTCGGTTTATATGAATACATAAAAATATATATACGTATAGTTGGGTTAGTTATTGCATCGCGATGGAAAAACCGCATGTAACGGTGTGGCGCTATCCAAGGAGAGACTTCATTTCAATTTACTGTTACGTTATTCGATTTACTCAGACTTCGAGATAAGCTCGTACCCAGGAGTAGAGAAGACGTTGCTCCTAGTGCAGTTCCCATATCTCGTTCAACTTGTAATAGGCTGCGTGTTTCAGCCGCAAAACGTTTCCGGTATATTTCAAATGATCGTCCACGTAAATTCGATGAGATGTTACTTCAGGACTGATTTTCTTTGAATAATTGTACGAGCATTGGCATTCCTCATTTTTTTTCCTTCCAACGAAAAGAATGAGGGAATGCCATGAAGAATGTATGAAAAGAATATAAAGAGATAAAAAATTGTACAGGCACTCGGAAATTTTTGACACGTGCAGGGATTCATGAAAATTTTCTTTGGAAAATGCAAGAATTCTTCTTCTGCATTATTCATCGCTTTAACCGGTGATTTAATGAGGATTTTGAAAATTCTTTAAAATTCTATCCCACGAGACTGTTTGAAAAATCAGCAACGCGACGAAAAATCAATTTACAGTTCGTCGCCATTTGTTTGTGTGTTTTTTTTTTATAGTTAAAAAAAATGGAACACATCGAGTCGAATTTTTAAACGATTGGCGAGACAGTGACATTGAAAAAAAATGTTATTTTTACTGATTCGTTGCTCGATATATTCTCACATCCATAACTGTTAATTCATCTTTTGGCTAGCGGTAGTTAAACGTTACCGAAGAGGAGAGAAAATGATTAAATAATCGACCGACCAGACGATCCGATCGTTACCTTGGCCCAGTATTTGGTTCCTGCGGATACATATATAGATATACACACATATTTTCTATTTGACTCTGTATGCGTGTACCGTACTCGAGACACGCAACGGGTCTTAGTGGTTTAGTTGTAGACAACATCAGAATGAGATGAAAAGAAAGGCCCACATGAGAGGAACAAGTTGTGAACGCGACACCGTTACATCTTGTACACACTCCTTACAAATATTACAGTATTTTTTTATAAAGTACTCGGAATAAATTATATTATAAACGTATTATGAAATCCAATTATATGTACAAATAATTTCTTTTTTATTATTAAAAGTGTTAAATAATGAATAGGAAGCGTTACAAACGACCAAAACTGTACTGATTCTTATTCAAAATGCGAAAAAAATACGTCTTAATGAAGCTCGAATGCTCATTTGGTAAAAACCGTCGCACGAGGATAATAATTCTGTAATTCTTCGTTTTTTGATAATGGAAAAAAAAAGCTGAATGAATCAAAGGAAAGATAGGATGAAATAGTATATTCGGAAATTCTGGATTCTTTTTGTTGGCAAGGAATGAGTTGCTTAAATTTACGCCAAGTTTCTTTTAATTATTATGGCTTTTTTTGTTGGGATTTTTCAATTAGTTGTTATATGTCAACTATTATTATCATTCGTCACTTATTTATTACCGTTCGATCGCGAATAACTCAAAGCCGTTTTCTTCATCTCGAGGCTTCCTACAACGACAGTTATTAATTTTTTTCATCGCCACTGTTTTTTTTCTCCTCTTTTTTTTAATCATCATACGAGTCTAGATGCGTGAGTTTTTTTATCGTCCAGGAACTTCTCTATTAACGAGCGTCTGGATTCTGATACCGTTAACGACCGGATTAACGCAGCGTGTCCAGCACATAAATTTCTCTGCACTCGCACAGGGCTAAATGAATAAAAAAGAGACGAAGATAGGAAATTTAATATCAAGTATCGCAAGATTAATAAAAAAAAAATCTTTATTACGAGTCCAATGATGATAGGAAATTCGACCCAGATCAGCCGAATGTATCCAAGAGCGATTTGTATCGTTACTATTAATCTTGAGACTACACATTCATTTTTATTCGCATTATTATTATTTTTTGACTTTTTTAAAAACATTTTTTGTAACGATTCTTGTTTCACTGTATTTTGTCATTTTTTTTTTCAAAGCGTCACCATAATTATTGATAAAGTTCAACGGGGGTTGGATTAATATCAAGGCATAATATTACATGCGAAATATTTTCGTGCTGACTCGTTTTTGTGGGCAGGTCGTTATTTTATTTTATTTTTTTTGATCGTAAAAAAAAAACTATGCATGTATTATTTATCTCGATGCGGTGATTATAGGATGCTTTTTTGCATCTCTTTTAGTTTCCTCCCCAAAAGCCCACAAGGGGCCAATTATATCGTTCATTTTTCATTTTTTTCAAACACCTCAAATAAAAGATAAAAAATATTTGATAAAAAATTATTACACGTACAGCCCCTCCTTTTTGTCGTCGTCGTTGTATTTTTCTTATTTTTTTATTCATTTTTTTTCATTCTTGTAACAAACCACTTCAAGGCTTCTCCCTCCCTCTCTCTATTTATTATTTTTTCTAACCCTAAGGGCTCACGAGCTCACGAAGGTTTACCGTCTCGTAAAACAGAATATTTTCTTGTCTCTGGACCAGGTAATTTACGGTCGATTGATTTTTTCGTTTCTTTTTTTTTTTATTCCCAATATCCGCACCAGCCTTTGCATTTTTTTACCACGTACAAGCATACAGACATGTATGATAATTAAATAGCTCGCGTGATTCTGCAACGAAAGAATTTTGTTTCGTTGAGATTGAAAAAAAAAAGAAACACGATAGCCTCGTTTGGGGGGTTAAAATTTTTTGAGCTTTATTATCCTGTACGATGTTTATGGCGGCGATAACATTATCGTCTCTTCGATTTTGCATTCCTGTTATTCAGATGGCAATTTTTTAATGCATGAAGTACAGCCGGATCGAAAAATTTAGAACAAAGAATGAAAATTCGAATTCATGTAAAATAATGACAATAATTATTGAAATGATAAAGTATTATTGCGAGAGTTTGTTAATATGTAAGATTATTTGTGATGTTTAAAAATAATTCGATATTCTATATATTTGCACTTTATGGTGACTCGATAAAATTTTATTTAATTCGAGCAAACGATTCGTTAATTACTTCACGCTGAGCTATTAGTTGAGAATTGAAACTGAATTTTTTCGTTCGATTAAACTGATCCGACAGCACACTAATCGAGATATTAATCTGTAATGGGATTTTAATTAATTTCAATAGGCTTCGAATTACTCGTCAGCTACAGACACACGATGTCGAATCTCGAAAACCTTTCGTAATATCGTTGACCTAACGGTGCTCTCTTTTTTCACTCGATCTTCTTTTTTCTTATCGACTCTAATTCTCTCTCTCTCTCTCTCTCTCTCTCTCTCTCTCTTCCATTTTTTATTCGTATCTTACTTGATTAAGGAACGAGAATAAAATAAAAGTTGAATTGTTGAAAAGCTATCGATCTCTCCGGATCTTTACGTATCATCGTTTCCGGAATGTGATCCAATTCGATTGAATTAGTGGGTCAGTTGCCTCAGTATTCAATTCTTAAAAATTGTAATTTGATCGACGAATTAATGAAATCAAATGGTAAAAATAAATATTTTATATAATAATAATTTAAAAGGCAAAGTTAAATGATTTAAAAAATTGAATAAACATCGAGTTGATAATAAGAAACGAAATTAAATAATACAAATTCATGAATTAAAGAAAATGCCAGTTTACTAACGTACGAGCTCTCTGCTATGAAAACGTGAGTAAGTTGCACGTCTATCAACGTGCGATTTAAGCCTCGGGACTTACGACCACCCATACCTTATACGCAATTAAATTCCTCTATGGAAATGTACGAAAGATTCTCAAATAGCCACGTAATTATACGTGCTATTTATCTTTTTTTTATATTATTTTATAAATTATTTTACTCATTTGATATTTATTACACATTTATTTGTAATAAAATTTTATTGCTGCATTTTTTTTTTCAAATAACTGTTACAAAATAAATTGTTATAAAATTTTTAGTGTAAAGATGAATTAGTAGACCGTAAATTGAATGATGCTATTAATTGGTCGATGTTTCAATAGAAAAAAAATTTAACTTAAAAAAAAAACATTTTATTTGCATTTTTTATCTGACACTCCAGCAAGGAATTCAAATTTTTTACTAGCTTTGTCATAAACGTTGGATCTGACCATAATATTTTTGTTTCTTGCTACACGATATTTCATTTTTACTCATTTTCACTGCAATGTACAGACTTTTATTCCACGTCGGTTCTCGCTGAGTGTAAGAGGAATCGAGAGAAAAACAGCGAACGGAAGACGCGGCAAAAGTGTGAGACTTGAAGAGAAATTGATTCGTGATGCGGTGCGAGTACGCGTAGGAAAAATCGCGGTTCAACGGACCGCTATAACTTAACCGCTGAGTATTTGCTTGTCCCTGAAATAAGGAGTCCGGAGAAGTTTGTGCAATTTTATTGCATTCCGCTTCATACGAATGATGCTGTGGCATCATTTTTCTTTGATCCCAGAAATAATTTTTTTTCAATATCTAGAGTTTTTGTCACCCAGTAATGACCACTTGATGAATTTCGATATTCAAAGTGTTGTCATTCTTTTGAAAAACGAGAAAGAAAATGAAAATTGACAGATCAGAAAACATAAAAAATGACTGTTTCCATATTTTCATGAACTTTTCGGAGAACTTTTTTTATTACGGCTCGATCATGACAGAAATGTCAAGAAAATTCATAAATAAATCGTTTCAATGGTTTTCATAACAAATAAATGAAAATAATTACTTGAAAAAAGTAATAGAGGATTAAATTTTTTGACGTTTTAGGTACTTTCCAAAAATGACTGTAACGTAATCTTGTAACAGTACACAAAACTTTAACGTCTTAATTAAACATGTTTTCAGACTAATTTCCATTTAAGACGGTCACGAAGTCGAAGACAAGGGGTTGAAAAAAAAAGATAATAAAGTTTTCTGACGGACGTATTCCCGTTACAAAATGAGGAATTTTTCTCTCGGGTTTTTTAATCATCTTTTTTTTTCTCTCATGAACATCCCAACGAACAGACTTTTGACGTTTCAACAAACTGTCTACGAAGCTCTGTTGCACGTTGAAAAGCCACGAAGCCACAAATGATCCCCCAGGGGAGAGAAAACGAGAGAGATTGCTCTCTAAAGTAATATCCGCACGTGACGCAATATTCCCGTAATCTTTTAACCATTCAAGGATCCAAAGCCCATAATCGTAGCATAATTAATTAATTAACGGGCTGCTACCGCAAAACCATAGCGTTCAAATTTTTCTCACGAACTCCAAATAATTATTTCTCACCTGTGTGTGAGATTTTACGCTGATGCTTCATTTATATGCAAAGATATTCCCGTTATAATGAACGATCTCTTTGTAAATTACATCCATCGATTATTTGTAATTTTATTGCCTACCCCCCCCCCCCCCTGAGGTTCAATTGTTCAATATTTTTTCTCGCCTGCTTGAGAAAATACGATGTTTTTCTTGCTCGAAAAATAGAATTTACCTCATACAAACGATATTTTGTTAAAACAATGTGTTTATAAAATTTACGAACAATTTTTAATTCTAGATATTTTGTTTTTACTTAAAAATCATTGCCATTTTTAAACCAAATAAACTCTTAATTCGTATACATTAAACCTCATGTTTTAACAAAATATGCCTTTCTTTTATGCGACCAAATTGCACAAATGAAAACACAAGTTCGTGGAAATCCTGGTCACAAAAAAGGTCACATTTTTCAAAGTTTTATCGTCAATTATTTCGTCGAACATTTGGTGACTCTTTGTTTTTACTGTTGTTGTAGAATAATCTTTGAAATTTGTTTTAACCTATTTATTTAAAACTTTCACAAAGTATCGTGTATTTGACGTAATCGATTATCGAAGTTATATTTCTTTGTTAAAAGTTGGTTAACTCGACTTGATATTTTTCCAGTAAAATGAGTGTGTAATTTTCCACAAAATATTCGAGTTCGTAAAAGAGAATTCACTTTTGAAAAAATCCAATAATTTCCGAAGAAAATTCAAAGTTCAGAACGATCCAGAAAAAAAAACAGAAAAGATCCAAGAAAACTCAATGTATATAATTGGGGTTGTTGGTCTTGTTCGAGTACGGAACGAGTTGAAAGTCTCGGGATCGGTATCTCCTGAGGATCATTATCCTTGGTCACGGTTCTTCGTGTCAGCGTTCCCTCTAATACAGTACAAACCCTTCTGTTTTTTTTTTCTTCTGTCTTTTAAACTCTCACCGGTCGTTAATTCGCGGGACAGCAGACAAGGAAGGTAGAAATTATATATATATTATTATTGTTATTTAAAAAAATATATTTCTAAGATCGGAAACCTCTGAGCAGAAGTGATCGTCGTCCAGTTGGGGGTGGATCTCTTCGGACGCGCCTCATGCCTGATTACAGGCTCTATACTTCCCCACAAACATATATATCTATACAGAATAATAAATATACAATAAATATCCATTTATAACAACCATAATATGGGGGTACAACAGAGCTGGAAAACTCAAAGAATCACCGATAAAAATTCGCGTAATGAAGTACAGTTTCAAGTTCTAATCAAACTTTATGCTGACCCATGCGGTGTATCGGAAACGTCAAAAGAAATGAAATGTTTTTAATGACAAAAGTGACATTTCCTTTCCTTCTAAACAGTTCGGGCAGGAGTGAGCTCCATAATTGTAACGTGAGAGCACGATCAACGATTGTTCAAAACTGTTAAACATTTGAATATTGAGTTAAGGACGTGAGATAAAGTAGGAACTTGATGATACAAACAATAATAATGCAGACACGAGTCAATTGGTCAGTAAGGAATGTCAACTATTGTTTTATGATTTTTTTTAACTATAAAAAGGAATCAAATTAAGCTCGACAACAATTTTGTTCGTTAGTGTAGCCATTTTGCTATGTTCCTGTATATTTTTCAGTCTGAGCATCGATCAAAGAGATTAGAAGAATAAAATAATTATGTACGAAAAATTGTTTCGCGTTAATGAGTTCTAGTTGACGAACGAGGTAAAGAGAAATGGGAGAGTGATTGCGCACGCGAGTGCATGTTCTCTTAAGTCTTTTGCTCGGTTAAACACGGATCCACATATACGTATATGTATATTATTATAGCAGCTAAATATATATATCTATATATTTATAGTGAAATGTACTAAAGCCCTTTATACGCTTCGAACAAGTTGGTCGCTCGCTGTTCCCCATAGCTTCTGGACTCACGTAGAATTGCATACGTTTAAATAACTTTAATGTATGTAAGCACGATGGGATGTACATGCTCGGTGTAGGGTTTACTACTAGTGCTCAGAAAATACACAAACATTATAAATACACGTATATATATATATATATTTAAGTGAGAAATTGTATATGGAGAGGATTTTCTCATCCCTCTAGAGAAGTCTCCTGTTGTTGTTTCTACGTGCTCTTAGCAAATTCAGTAGGTGGATGATCGTACACATAAAATATTTCTCTATCATTACATAAACATGTAAATTAACCCTGAAACAACAAGAAAATTGTGCCTTTGAACAAATATACGTGCGTTCATAGAATCTTTATACAATACAATTTGAAATATAATACAAAAATAATAATGAGTTGAATAAATAATGACAATAAAATAACAATTCCATAATAATAAATTCGTTTTTGACAACACTAACAAAAAAAAATGTTTTTTTTAATCGTTGTTGACATTTTTCCGTTGTTAAGTCATGATCAATAACAATTTGATAATAATAATAATAATAAATGTTATTTATCAACTGCAGCATAATGACGTAACAACAAAAAGCGTAAACTAGAATTAAAAAAAAAGTTCGTTATTGACTTTTTATGTCAAAAACGATTCCATGATTTACAAACTGACAATCTATCGTCATTTATTACCTCATTATTTTGTTATCGTTGATTTTCAATATTTTTATAGATAAAAACGTAAATGCACGTGTATTTGTTGTTATATATGTAATAAATTATTGAATAATATATTAAATAATACTGGGATTATGGATGGATGTAGTTTCTGTATGCACGAGTACGTTAGCATGCGTGCGCGATGTTTGTGACATGCAAGGAAGGAGAAAGAGCCTGATGCGAAAGTGTTCCTCTCGGCCACTTACCTCACCTCGCTATATCACTATTATCCACACGTGTCTACGTAAAGACACGTATAAATATATGTATGTGCAGATATATACAAAGATATATATAGTTATATGTGCCTATATATATTTATGAGAAATGAAAATGGCCTTGAAATGGTACAACGTCACTGAAAGAGCCTCCGGATGTGATGCATTGGTGCAAGTGCAAGTGCACGAAGAGAGAAAGCTGAGCTTCTTCTTCTTCCACAGTCACATAAATAGTATGGTTACGGAAGAGGAAAAAAAACGAATAGCGAGTTTCAGTGACGAAGGATTATGGGCTGTAACTCATTTTGTCCACGAGGATTTATTTATTTCCTGTATTTAAGCGCCTCTATTCGTAAAATGTTTTCTGCCATAAATGTAGTTGGGTACGATGATTATCGATGCGAAGCAACAAATCGTTTATAGTTTCGTTGAGACCACTTCTCGAAAGAGAGACTCTGAAACCTGGATATTGTTTATCCAGATAATCAAGGGCTGAAAACACCCCATTTTTTATTTATTTTAATAGACGCACCATTTTTGCTCTGACAGTTCGGAGAAACTTTGTTGAAAAATCATGCAGAAGCTGCAGGGCAAAAAAGATTGCTATAAGAATTACCAAACACGAGAAATCACCCGGAGAAGATGTTTTATTTTACTTTTTTGTCGCGCCCCTCTTCGCTAACTGATCGTTTTATTTTTATTTTTTCATTCTTCTCCCTTTTTTTCAAATGTCTTTCTGTCTCTCTTCGTTCTGTCGCTCACCGTCCACTAGTCTTCGAGACTTCGTGGATCTTGTCGTTTGAATCGTCTGTTCGATGTACTCTTAAAAAAGAACTGAGAAAACATGAAGCTCAAGAAGAAACAGAAGAAGAAGAAGAAAAGATCCACGACGAAGACACCAGGCGTAGAAGCTGAAGAAGAAGGATAAGAAAAGTGGCTCCCGTAGCGAAACGTGTAATTTACCTGGACAACGATACCAAGAAAACGAATGCATATATATATATATATATATGTATATAAATGTAGGATTGTAGATCCTTTATCCTCTTCCTCATCCTCCTGTTGCTCCTTCTCGTCCTAGGACCCCGTCCTTGTCACGAATCTTGTCGTTGAGGTAGATCGTGTCCTTGGGCTTGGAGCATGCACCATGCTGTAACTCTCTTCTTATTCGTCCTCCTCTTTCGTGCTGGATACGTGCGCGCCCCGAAGGCTCAAAAAACAAAGCCTTCGGCTAATCCTTCCTATATATATCTTTTCAAGTACTTTTAAGACTGCTCGAAATCAATTTTAAGTATTTAATTAAACGTCAGTCGATCTAACGCTCCAGGATCTCATTCTTAAAGAGCATTTCGTATTTTAGTGTCAAACGGACGAATATTCTTGTTTATATTTTTGTAACTTTTTAAACAATAAAACAGAAAAGAACTTGTGAAATGTTTTTGGAACTCAATGACAATTTTTTTTTTTTTTTTCAATTGTACTTTTGATTGTAGATTCGTTTAGTATGTTTTTATAATATTTGGAAAATAGAAGGGATAAATCATAATAAATGAAAAATATTTTTATGCAAAAGCGTCATTTTATTCTTCTACAAAGAAGGGTTGATGGTTCTAGAAAAACCAAAGGCATTCAGATTAAAATATTTACATGTAATTGCTCGCTATCAAGCAATTAATGCTGTGCATCATATAATTTCCAAGAGATAATTTTCGTTGATGTTTCCAGCTGGCACTAACAAGTGCGAGGTGTAACCAATTATTGACAGAAAATAAAGACAAGATGCCTGCTGCAAGAAAGATTTATTGCCAGAGATTTTTTTATTGTACAGTAATTTCGTGGTATTTACCTTGAGGAAGAATAATTGGTGAAAATTGTAATAGAGGGTGATTTTGATGTGTAAAAAGTTATGTAAATTCTTTAGGAGAGTGGAACTCGTTGATTGGATGGAAGAAAAAACTTAAAACTACCCTTAGAATTGCTCGTATGTGAGCAACGTTGATTTTCTGTTGGTTTATACAAAAGAGTCGATTTGCATCGCGAGTCGTGGCACAGGAACGAGCAAAACAAAATGGACGAATGGTACATTGTGCATACGGTAGTAGGCAGTACGAAGAGAGCCTGCAAAACCTTATGGGACCTCGAATAGATCCGCTTATAAGCGAAGCGAAACGATAGAGGTATAAGAAAAAATCGAAGAAAAAAAAAACAAGCAAAAAATAAGATGGCGAACACAAGAGAGAATCCTCGTCTGGAGGACCTTTCATGGGTGCTCGATCTGCTCGTGTACCTGCACAATAAAACCGTGTTCAAGAAAGCACACCGAAGGACAAAGTGCTTGACGTATTCTACGACCCCATGCCACATGGCGTTTATTTTCAATTTATCTTTTTAATTCTTTTCCTATTTTTCTCCCTTCGCTATATTCGTAGTTTTTTTCGATTATTTTCATATTAATTCGTAGCTTCGTTTTTATAACCCCTTTGGCGTTTTGAATACAAACAAGGCGATTGATGTCAACGAAATAAATGCTGTTCCATTTTTCATCCTTTATTTTTGGTGATTATATTGTGATATTACGAATATTAAAATAAATGTTATTTTCACAATGGATGAGAGTGGCTTTTCTTGGCAAGCCAAGGGCTCACCATTGGCCCCTGCTACCAGAGGTCGTTGAACCATAGAAGACTCTCCCGCGCTTCCACCATTCCGAGCAAGGGAAAAAGGAGCTTCGTTGCTATAAGAGAGATACCGAGCCATTATCATATTTCTTCCTTCTTCTTCTTCTTCTTCTTCTTCTTCTTCTTCTGCTTGGATCTCCATCATCAACTACGTTGCGATCATTCACTAATACAACGCCCTCTATCTTTCTCTTCTTTCATCTCTCTCTCTCTCTTGTTCAACTCTCGCACTTTTGCACCTGATGTTTTGCACTTTTGCCTGCAAGCTTTTCCCCTCCAACTGCGTGTGTGCCTTCCCACGTACCGCTAATTACTTCAAAGATTTATGGATATCGATCCTCTCACATATTCCAGGACGAGATCGATCGACCCAGAAGACCAAAAGCTGCCTCCTCTCATTCTCTTTCTTCTTCTTCTTCTTCTTTATCATTTCTGCCTCTACACCTCTTATTTCTCTTCTTTATAGAAACACAAAGTCACGCTCTTTTCCTTGGCATAAAATCCTCAAGATTTATCGTCACGAAGACCAGCCATTAATATCAGTGTCAATGCGAGCTGCCAGACTTTTCAACCTCTTCTCAATTTATCCTACGAAATAACTATGAGGATAAATTATCCGGGTCTTCGTAATTCTCATCGCAGAATTACGCACAAATAAAACATTCATATTGATTATTCGTAATAACAGCAAAAATCAAGGAGAAATAAATAATTGTCATTTCTATGATTTACTGCGTTTGGTTGGATTTGACTCAATCGGATTAATAAAAAAATCGAAATTTCTGGTCAAAATGGAAAAGAAATATCAAGCTTTTACGATAGTAAATTGTTGCAACTTCACGAAGAAGAAAATCGTGCTCTACCGTATAAAATCTGTAATAAATATGAGCTCGTTTCTCGTCGTTGAGATTTCTGTTCACAACGCGTATCGTTGAGAGTTTGGTGTTGCATGGGAAATTAAAGATAATCATTTCGGTTTCAGTCAGTCGGACAAATTTCCATGGCTGGTGATTCTGAAACGTGAGGGATGTGAAAACCCTGTATATATAAATATAGATGTAGATATGTGTATAAAATTATGTAATATTATATTCTCACAATGATTTCTCGCAATTTTCGACGGATGGTCAAACACCTTATACATTCGTTTCGCTCATTTCCTTTCATCTCGTTCGCTCTTGCATCTTGTGCCTCACTCTAATTTCAATGTTACGAATATATAAGCAGGAACTTCATGACGAGAAAATTCATTCTCTTACGAGCTGGTGTGATCATTGAACCGAAACTGCGTGAAGAAACTGAATGAATATAACGATAAAATGAGGATTTCTTGAGCAGAGACTTTGAGAGCGATCGATTATAGTCGACAGATACTCGAGAATATTTTCTCGCTTCTCTTGTAGAAAAGACGTTCTCGTATTGTGCTAAGTGTTCCGTTATTCGAGAGGAAGCCTCGACGACGACGACGAGAGTTGGCTAGTGATTTTTTGTCTGGTATCATCTTTCCCTCTTCCTCGCTTAATCTTTTTCCTATCGGATTTCTCTCTCCCTCTCTGGAGTTTTCAATGTCGTTGTGCAAGAGCGAACTACCAGCAGGACGAGAATTCGAACGGTCGTTTATTCGCCTCCTGCTGATGTTGCTGTTCGTATTGCTGCTGCAAAATGCGGCTTCCTCGAACGAATTCCTGCGTAACCGGAGAGTAGACTCGACGAGTCACGGAGAGTCATTCTCGTAATGGCTCTTCTCGTTGTACAATACCCACTGAATCGTATGTACTACAGAGGCTTTTATATACTTGACGTGTGCCAAAATGCATACACATAGATATATCCTTCGTTATACAGCTGGTCATATAGAGGGTGTCCGAAAAGTCAACTCCGAAATTTGCAGACCAAATAGGTCTTGTGATTCTGAAAACAAAAGTCCTCTACCATTTTTCGTTCTGAAGCGCCGTTTGTTAGATATTTATTAATCCACAATATCTCATCGACGGGACCTTAGAGAGAAAAGTGCCCGAGGACTTTTCTCTTCGGTATTTCAAGATCCAACGATACTGAAAACATTGGGAGCGGTTTTTGGGACACCCCTTACATGCCGATATTGCCATATGTGGTTAAACACGCCCTCATGCCTCGTACAAAGACCAGGAAAAGCCCGGGAGCAGAAACAAGTCGTTCCAGCTTGAAAATAAACTGGAATACAAAGAATAAAATGTTATTTCTCAGCATCTACACGTACCCATGTCTCCGGTTGGTCCATCGTAATATCGTGGCTAAGAACATTTTTGTTTTTATTCTACATCCATCGATACAGATGCATGAATACTGTTCACGTTTCAGTTGCCATTGAGATACGTATATATAAATAGCACTCTTAGTGGATGGATCGGATCGAGTGAGTCACGATTGTCCTGTAGGACGTGCTCTTTCTCCCAAGAATTATCCCAACCATGGGAACTTTTGTCGTCGACATAGAGTTTACTAACTTTATCGATGATTCAACCAGGAATTATTGATAGCATATGGCCTCTTTCCGTACTTATGTCCTCTCCCCCTCTCTCTCTCTCTCTCTTTTGGTTGTTCTCGACCAACTCACATAAAAAATCATTGCAAGCCACGATTTACCCCCATTAGCTGAGTCACGAAGTCTCACGTAATTTTCAACGATCAAAAACATGAAAAACATTAAAATAGTTCTCATAATTATTTCAATTTAAAAAATATGTTGTTCTCACATTTGAAGAAGTAATTTGAGGAATAACGAAAATTGGAAAAATCACTTCTCATGCCACACACACACACAGTGGATTTAATTAAACTAAACCTTCAATTTGACTCTTCATGAGACTCGTAACCACATAACTCTGCTCTAATCGTTCAATCTCGAGAAGTGTGAACGTGGCAATGAACTCGATGTACATTGCGTGTACATATATATTTATCTTTATATACACGAGATGAGGAATGAAAGGAAAGACACGCAGGTTTCTTCACATCCCCATAAAATAGTTCATATATACAGATTTACAAATTATGTTATGAAAAAAACGTTCTGAAACTGGTTCTCTTTATCGAGAGTGAAAAATGTTTAAGGCTTAGGAAAAAAAGAGCAAATTTGTGCTTATCTCGTTCTTTATTGGGTGCAATTTAACGATAAAGCTTATTTTTAACTATTTCCTCATAGCCTCGCAATTCATAAGTATAAATAAATAAATAAATAAATAAATAAATAAGTAACTTGCGATCCAGGATCGTCGTCACGATATCGAGGACTCCACCTCGAGTCCAAGATTAGCTCCTACATTCGAGAGAAAGAAGTTACACTGAGTTCTTTAACAATTCGCCCCCTCTATCTGCGGGATCTTGGCAAAGGAAGAGGAGGATTTGCACTGTGCACGCGAGTCTTGATTTTTATTTCTCTCGAATTCAGTGAAACGAACACGCGTGAAAGGTCTGATAAATGAGCTCGAGGCTATAAAACGCATGGGGTGGAATATACCAGGGGAAGAAATAGACGGAAAGATACAACAACACACCAAGACCGGAAGTCACTGAACTGATAAGAGATACTCTCTGCTTGAAGCACACGTCATATGTTTATTCATGTGAAGATCTTTTCTTTTTTGATTGCTTTATATTAGAGTTATGTTTGTTTTTGTTTCTTTGCAATTTTTATTTTTGTTGCTTCGTTATTTTTTTCGCATTATCATTATTTTATGAAGGCTGATATACAGGTTGAAGCTCCGAGATAAGTAAACCCGTCAACCCGGTTCTCATTCCCGTATATGTTATAATTAACTTAACCGTAGCAAGAATCCATGAAACCGGTCGTGACGTAAAGGTCGAAGCACTAAACCCCATAACGCATTTTCAATCCTTATTCAAAGTATTCCCGATATATAAATACATACATTTTAGCACTTTTCGTTTTATCATCACCTACGCGTAATCTCGAAGATTAATCTCGAACGAAATGAAATTGCTAGATTACTGGATTATTTTCATTTCGTGAGACTCGAAGTCCTGTCAGTATGACAGATGATTTAAAGCATTTGCTTTTTTTTTCACGTACAACTTTTCAAAGGTCTTCTGAATTGAGTAATCGATCCGCAAGGGCTGGATTAATGCTGAAGCAAGCTGCAGAGAAATTCTAGAGGAGAATTCACCATTTGTATTATTTTTCTAAAGCATATTATTTTGCGAGACAGAGTGCGAGGGTCAAATCCCTTTGGTCTTCAACCCTGTGGAGGTCGGAAAGGTTAAGGTTGGGAGGAGATAATGACCTCTGAAGAAACTTTCCCGGGCCCTTAAGGCACACGACAGGACGTTATCCTTCTTCCTCTTTCTCTTCGTCCTTTTATTTTTTGCTGCTTAGACTCTTGCCCCTTCGTGGATCAGACAACAGCAAGAAATAAGATAAAAGAGGAGAAAAAAGGGATGTACGTCCGTGTCTTGGGCCCGATTTTTCCTAAAGGCTTTTTTTCAAGGTGCCTGAGTCTTGCGCGGTGCCATTGCGATTCAACGAGAGCGTGTGATTCGCATGCGCCCACGATCGCTTATCGCGTCCTTCGCCTTTCCGGAATCATGGAATTCTCTGCTTTTGTGCAAACGTAAAAACGCTCCATTCACGGGGTGTCCCAAGATTATAGCAAAGTTAAGAATACAATAACTTTGTCAGGTTGTAAAGGGAAAGGCGTGAATTGCCACAATCGACTACACCGAACAATACAGGGTGTCCCAAAAGTCACACTCAATATGTTCAAAGATCATTAGATTTTATTATTCCTAAAGGAAAAGTCCTTATGCACATTCCTCTCCGACCTGCCATTAATGTGATATCGCCAATTAATCGATATTTCATGAATGGCGCATCGGAGCGAAAAATGCTTCAGGACTTTTCTATTCAGGAAGTCGCCATCTATACGTCCTGTCAATCTTAGAGTTGAATTTTCGGACACCCTGTATAAAGGGCGAGGTGGTCGAGCATATAAGTACCATCTTGCTTATCATGCTACCGCGCTTTATACTTTATCTGACATGTTTTTTCTTCAGTACATTAACATTAGAATCCACGTATACATACCGAAGGTTGGATTGTGAGTTCGTGCGATGGACGAGGACGTAAGAGTACACATACCTTGCGCTAATTATGCAAAGGAAGTAAACTCCCTTGAACTTACATTCCCCACAATAATACAGCTACGCGCATGCGATTTTCTTTTTACGCAATGTCGTGTTTGTACTTATGCGCCCATTACGAGGGGAGGTTCAGTAGGTGCGTACGATGAACCAGGAAATTGAGGACCGGATGACGAGCGAGCTCGGTGCAACATTTTTTGTCTCAGACGGAAGATAAGAAGGGCGTGAATAAAAAAAAAAGGTTGAAAAAAGTGTAAAACCCGCTTGAGAAAAGGGAAAATAAAAGAAAAGGAAAGCGCGCGTGAGATCTTGATGCAATTGAAACGAGAGGGAACAAACGGATGAATGGAATAGAATGAAGTTGAGCGATAAGGGTCTAGTGAGCGGAAAACCTTGGGTTTCGTTCTCATCCACAAATAACATTACCCTTGTACAATAATGGCGCTTATAAAAAAATTGTTTCTATTCGTTATGCAACGTAATTTGAGCCCGAGGAAAAAGCATCTTCTCTGTGTTATTACTCGGCTACGCGTAATCTCGAAACAGAAAAAAGCACTGAACACAAAAAGGTAACTTTTGCAACACCGGCTCGTTCCTCCCTTTCCTGTATAATGGCTCCTTGTGCGTATGCGCGAGAACATAATTTCCCGCCCCGAGAATTGCTTTTCTCGCGCGTAACCTCCACTTCCTCAATATTTCTTTCGTATTACGTATATATAGACACAAACTTCATTTTATACATTTATATTTATATATAGATATATAGAAATCGTCAAGTGCTTATAGCAAACGTAGCTGAACGACCTCGACCGCGAGAGAATCGAGTCGGTATTCAATCCTGTAGGACTTCGTATAGAGAATACTTTTACGAAGGTTCATTTCTCCTTCGAGAAAACAAGTTGCTCTGGTTCGTTGAGCCCAACGCTGGTTAAGTCGAACGAAAAAAATAAAAAATCTATACATCGATACATATATATTTAAAAAGATTGTTCACATAGTTTATGTACTTTTATTTATACTTCAAAGAGTGTATACATAAAAGTGTAGTTATGTGTTAAATTTGCTCCATCTTCTTTGCCATTCGACCACGAAGGCCGGAAGTCATAACAAAAACGAAGAAAAACAAAAAATAAAATTTGTTTCTTAGTTTTCAATCTCCCCGAACGAGTTTCCGATAGATTGACGCTGCTTTTTTTTTAAATAATAAATATGAATCACGTATCAAGCAACCTACTTTTTTTTTTAATAAGTTTTTATCGCATGTCGAACAAGACTAGTTGAAAAATCGAGAATATCATTTCAATGGAAATATATGTACGTGTAATAACTTTGAGAACTCGGTTAACAATTGTTGAGTTATTTCCTTACTGTACATCAATTGTATCCGTGCGAATGGAAGAAATGGATTATCATGACAGCAGTGGGCAAAAATATGGAACGTGACCTTGAGAACTCATTAACACAAAATGTCGATGATACAATAACTTCTCAAGGTTCATGTAATTTTTTCACACATGTTTGTTATTGTATCAATGGATTATATAAAAATATGTGTTACGTGGAACGTGGGATTTCGTGTAACGGTTTAAGAAAAAAAAATTATTATTTTTTCATAGCTGTATATTTTTATTTCAATGGATTACGGATTTCTGTATAAATAAACTTAATATTGAAAAGTAAAAAGGAAAAACAAGACGGTGAAGAATACATGTCATGTATATTTATTCACTTATATATTTATTTATATAATATTTTTATTTTCCATGGAGAAATAAATTGCTTATGATTTTTATTACGTCAATATTCCAGTTTCGTGAGAAAATATATCTCGAGAAATTTGCTCTCGATCCATCGTTGCGTTCCTATACCCGATTATTTTCAAAGTCCTTGAAAAAATTTTATACGAAGCTCAATTCCATTGCCAATTCTCGGGAAACTTTCCTGAAACGATTTTATAACTTTTACAATTCCGCGTAATCCGAGACTGTGAGATTTAGAGAAAAATGTGAAGAAAAAGAGAGAGGAATTTTGTACATCCCAGGGGTCTAGTTATATCATAATCTCTATTATTGTATAGCGTTTTTCGTACTCATCTTTTTCCCGCCTTTTTCATTCCAGATGGGCTCGTACGCGATTGGCCATTTTGCTACCGGGCTTGTTATCGTTCTCGCCATCGCAACTGGGATTCGAGCTGCATGTGAGTTTTTATAAAAAACATAATATATTCTACATTTATTCAATTCGAAAGAAAATGTGACATTTTATGTAAATTTAATATAAATTGATAAATAAAAGTATAATTACAGCCAATAAAGCGATGATGTACTCGTATTACAGCATTAACCTAAAAAAAATATTGATATCGATATATTTGCAGAACTATTAATCGATCAATGCAAAATTCTGTAGGTTCACATTTCCATCGACACTTTGAGAAGTTTATTCCAAAATTTTTAAGCAATATTGACATGCCATCGTCGACTTTTTTCCTCTAGGCATTCCCAACAAATTTACTATTACGATTTTTTAAAATTTATTCATTAGAAAAATTTTAAATAACAGCAATTCGTATCAGAACTATTTTTTGACATTGGAACAATGAAGCTAAAAAAAATTGACGGTTATCCAGAATTTCTTGAAGAAAAAAAAAAGTGGTACATCAAAATCTGGTGAAAATTATGGAATTGAACTTGTAAAAATGCCAATGAAAATGTGACATCACAGAGTTTTGCAACCCTTTTTTTTCACCGTCTATTAATTTTATTGTTTGCAAAGAATTTGTTTGCAAGTTTACAAAGAATTTGCCTAGTGCGAAGCAGCTGTTTTACCTTATGTTGGTATTTTTCCTTCGAACCGTTATCGATAGAGTTGAATTTTTTATTGAATCATCGTGGTACCGAAATTCGGCACATTTTCTACTTTATCGATTGATGTTTACGAATAATAATCGGTCTCCAGCATCTGTATTATCGATTCAAATTTCCTACATTATCGACAGCGAGGACAGCTTTCGAAAAACTGACGGATTTCGATTATCGGGGTACAACGTACTACAGCGTGAGAAATCTATCGCTCTACGAGTGTCAAGGATGGTGTCGTGAGGAATCACAATGTCTAGCAGCAGTTTTCTCATTCGTGCCAAATCCTTTAGCGCCAATGCAGGATACACTGTGTCAGCTTCAGAATGAGACAACCTCCAATAATCCAAACGTTCAACCACAGAGGTCAGCGAACACTTATTACATGACGAAACTGCAAATTCGTTCTGGTAAGTAAACTCAATGATTTACGGTTGATAATGTTGAATACTTCTTTACCGACAGATTAAAATTTGAAAAAAAATCTTATCGACGACGAGTTTATTAAACAAGAGATTCTTTTTCTTCGAGGTCAACAAATTTAATCAAAATTTTTTGTTATCCTTATCACTTTTAGTTGAAAATGTTTTTGGTAATGAACGTTCTGTGGATTCGCAAATAAACTTGTTTTTCGCTGAGGTCGAAATATTCGATCCATTGGATTAAATTATCATTTTGCTCAAAACGATTTCATTCAATTATAATAACAAACGTACTTTGATATCTTTTTAATTAAAATCATCAATTTGACTTAATAAAATTGAAAAAAAATCGTTTTTCAATACTGCGAAATATAATGAAGGCGCTTGAATTTCTCGTACACAGTTTGCAAATCGTGACAACTGTATTAATGTAGGGAAAAATATATATAACTACCTGGGGTTCACACCTGCAGGTAAATAAAAATTTCTCAATTTCGGAAAATCGCCGGAGCCAGCTAAAGGGATTAAGTATAATAATAGGATACCTGGCGCGTGAGTTGACCAAACGATATACCTGTATAAATCGGTGCCAGTTTTAGGAAAAGCGGATAAACGGTGGGTGTGGGAGAAAGCGAAAGAAAAAGGTCGGCCGAGCAATAACCAATTTTAGCGCATTCAACAGCTGGAGCCATTTTTCTCTTGTTCTACGAAAATGACGCTTCTTACGATTCATCGCACAAACTACGGACGCCAGTTACGCCTTTTTTTCACTATTTGTCCATCGTCTGATGACATTTTATCAAGTCATTTAACCATTCATCAAAAAACAGACTATTTCAGAATTTTTAAACTTGACTTTCGGGTACGAACAAAGTTGTATAGATTTTTTGAAAAAACCTATAATGACGATGGTTTTGTGGACTTCAAAAAATTGGTTGCTAAATGGGTTCATAATTTGTTTGAATTGACATATCCAACTATTTATTCCTGTGGAAAAAGAACGATCGGATTCCATAAACTTTTCGCCGGTAGTTTAAACCAAACAAAAAACGATAAAGATTCGAAAAAATCGACTTTTTCAGTACTACTTAACTATTCATTCAACCCCGAAAATGTTGAATCCGAAAAAAATATTTTTAATTACATTAAAGAGAAAGGATTACGAGAAGAAAAAAACCTGAATAATATTTGGTCGGTTTCCGTTGCCATTTACTTATTCTGGGCATTCACAAAAATTGAATAAAAGTAATTAAAATACTTTGACAGAATATTTATTTCTATTTAATTTTCTTCCGCCGGAAGTGTAGGATAATGAAAATACATAAAAGTGATTTTTTTTTTTTATTGTCCTTACGTTTTATAAATTTAGAAAAACTGCGCAGCATAGAACGCCAGCAAAAAGTTCTACAGAACAAAAAATCATCCTTGACCAGAAAAGCGTGATTCAATTTTTTTTTTTCACTGTTTCAATAAGTGGAAATCGGTTGCAATTTTTCTAGAGATGCGTCGCTACATATTTTTAATAAAGTTCGTCTCATCGACACGGAGATGAAAAATAATTTTTGTTTTGCATTTTTTAACAACAACTGTTGAAGACTAAAGGTGAATATTTCAGTAAATGGCAAGTGCCACAAAATAAAATCGAATGAAACAAAAATAAGGACGATTGATGAGAAGGCGATGCTGACCAGGTAACGGTATTAAATGCGAACAGGGTTCCGAGCTTATTAAAAATTGAAATGAGTGAAAAATTGATGCGTAAAGCCTGGATGAATGGGTTGGAGACAAAGAAAAAAATTTAAATTCGTAAGAAAGGAAGAGAACCTTTAAACACGTGGGCATTCGTATAAATACATAAATTCTTAAAGCGTGGCTGGTACTTTTCGTCTAGTCCCATGCGATAGATGGACAAAGCTGTGCCATAAAACTTAGCCCAGCATGAAAATTTGTACCTTGTGGTACGTAGGAGTGCTGAAGAACAAAAGGTGAGCATCGCGTTCTCCGTCTGGTTTTCGGTCTCTTGTGGCGGGTACGAAAAATTTCGTAATTTCGAGTGTCTGCAAAAGAGAGGCATAGAGCGGGTAAGAAAAAAAGGAGAGGGGAGGAAGAGGAGGAGAAGGAGAGGCGTCAGAAAAAGGAAAGCAGGGTCGCGGCGGGTGAGGCAGAGGAAAAATAATATAAAGGCGTTAAGTACGGTACGATCGAGGGTAAACAGGTACTAGCCAAAAAAAAAAGAGAGAGGGAGAAGGACCTTAAGAGTGAGAACGTTTGAAAAGGATGAGCTTCCCTCAAGATCTCGTGTTTAGAATATGGAATGTACAAATGGCAAAAAAAGGGCACAAAATAGCAATATATAGATATATCGAAGTATATATAAATATATTGCTGTATATAAGAGGATCGAGGGTAGTAAAGGGAGAACGTTAGGTGTCGAAAAGGTCGAGGGGATTCAAAGAAAGCCCTAATATTGGTTTTGACAGGACTTACTGGTGCGATCCTCTTGTTCTTTATTACTTCGGGACGCCTCGCGCGCTTTTGTGTGCAATATACCAGATCCTATCCTAAGAATACATACTTTTATATGTATATATAAAAGTATGAATATATATTATCGAAACTGGCGAACGAAGGGCGAGAAATAGAGGATTTTATAATGGTTGGGACTAGCATTTTACGCCCTTTTGATTTTCAATGTTAATACATATATATACAGATATATATATATATGTATTTGTGGAAGCTTCAAAACGAAGTGCTTTAGTCTCGAGGTGTGTAAAACCTTTCAAACTGGTTACCCCTCGCAGAGTATCCTGACTGCGAATAATATATATACACCCTCTCACCTCTCTTCCTTCTCTCAATCCCTCTCTTTTTATTTCTTTATCCTTTTCTAGCTCACGCAAATGTCTGAGCAGTTTCACATTTTTTTTTTTTTTCATAATACAGTGGAATTCGTTAACGATAAAAACTTTTGAAAAGCAAGATCCATCGATCGAATTCAAAGAAATAAGATTTGTCGATGCAACGTTACTGAGTCCGAGGCTTCCGTTGAGTATTCGTGAACGTTTCCAATTGCAATGAAAATAATAGCATTGATAATGAATGATTTGGAATTCTTTACAAGAAGTCATTTTTTCGTGTAAATTTAATTGCAATATTTCTTTGAGAATTTGATTATAAATTTCTGGTCCAATATTGTTATGTTGAATAGAATTTATTTGCATGTAGAAATTATACGATGGTGAGTCACGAGGAAAATCTTAAATCCAAAAATAAATTATAACGCAATGGACGAGAGGATGATGGTTCGTTGGCACGTCGTGTGCAGAAGCGCCAGGGTCTTAAAAATCTCACTTCACTTCTCTCTCACTCGCTCTCTTAATTTTTGTCCCCTTTCCTCTGTCCCGTTTTCAAAGGCACGGGCTTTCAACAAAAGAAATAGAACGTGCAGGTGGAGCGACGAGCGCCACAGCTAAATTTTCTTCGTGGACATTTGCCAAAATAAAAATAAAAAAAAAAAACAAAATCAAATAAAAAAAATAAGACCGAGTGACCAATTCGTCGTCGAAAGAATTAGTCACGTGGGCGAATGTCAACGTGATCTCGATCAGTCGTTTCTCGAAGATTACTCATTGCTTGTTTTTTTATAATCAATCCCCTATTTTTCAAATTACTATTCGATTTTTTGCTCTCACATTGATCGATTATTGCGTTTCCTAATAACAAAAATTATTATTTCCGGTTTTTTTTTCATTATATTTTGAGACAAAAGAGACTTTTATTATTTTATATTGTTATTGTTATTGTATTCATTATTATTATTACTGTACGTTAACGGTAAATTTTTTTTTTTTATGTTAAACAGAAAATGTTTGCCTACGTCCTTGGACGTTTGAAAGAATACCAAACAAAATGATACGAGGATTGGACAACGCTCTCGTTTACACGTCATCAAAGGAAGCATGTCTTGCAGCCTGTTTGAATGAACATCGTTTCACGTGTCGATCGGTACGATACAATTACGATCTCATGCAATGTCATCTCGGCGATTCGGATCGACGTACAACGGATCAATATGTCCAATTGGTTGATGCTCAAGGGGTCGATTATTTTGAGAATCTTTGTCTCAAAGGTATTGTTGGAGATTGGAATTTTTTCACATATTTCAGCGAAAAATGATTAATTCCTATGAAGCAAAGAATAAAATTTGGCAAAAATCACGAAATATCATTGTTTATGGCAATGAAATGTAAGATATTTGAAAAATATTGTAATTTAATTCGAATTTTGCAGGAAAAGACGCGTGCAAATCTCAAAAAACTTTCATAAATCCACGAATTGGCGTTGCCGATGAAAAAATAGCCCAATATGCAGGACTTCATTATTATCCTGACAAGGAAATGCAAGTTCAAACCGAGGCTGCGTGCAAAATAGCTTGCGAATTGGAAAACGAATTTTTATGCCGATCGTTCCTCTACCGTGGAGCTCCCTCAGGCACTGCTTACAATTGTCATCTTTTCCATCTTGATCATTGGACTTTGCCCGATGGTCCATCAACTTATCTCAATGCTGAGAGACCCCTAATCGATAATGGCGAAAGGGTTGGAACGTATTTTGAAAACTTTTGTGAAAGTGAGTCTAATTACATGGATTATTAATTTAATTGAATGAAATATTAAATAAAACATTAAATAAATGAAATGAAAAAATTCAATTACAGAATCCACTCAACTTCCAGTCGTTATCGAACAACCAATCCACGATCCTTCGCTCAATAATTTCTCAAGAGACAATGTTAATTGCGACAAAACAGGAACTTGCTACGATGGTAATTATCGCATTAATTATAACGAAGAAGTTGCTCGTCGAGAGCTATTTGAATTCATAATATACACAACTGTCGGTAACACGTTTAATTTTCATTGAATTTTCATTCACAGTCACCGTCGACTGTAAAGACACCAGAATTGCCGTTCAAGTAAAGACCAATCAAGCATTCAACGGTCGTATTTATGCTCTGGGTCGATCCGAGACTTGTAACATTGACGTTGTCAATAGCGACCTTTTCAGACTGGACTTGACAATGAGTGGTCAGGATTGTAACACTCAGAGTGTGGTAAGAAAGAATATTGACGTTTTTTTCTTTCTTTATTCCATTATTTCAGCTATTTTCACTTTTTTTTCATGTATTTAACTATTTATATTTTTGGTTCCCGCAAATTTGTGATTTTTTAGTCATTTTTTTAGTTTTCAACGTGATTTTCACCTTTAAAAAGAAAAAAAAAAATTTCTTCATTTTTATATAAATTTAAATTCGTCCTCATTGACGTTCAAAGTACTCTGTTCAACCTACAGCGTGATGGTTTTCAGACTGGCGTATACACCAACACCGTCGTACTACAACATCACTCCGTAGTTATGACCAAAGCCGATAAAATTTACAAAGTCAAATGTACTTATGACATGTCTTCGAAAAATATTACATTCGGTATGATGCCCATCAGAGATCCTGAAATGATAAGCATTACTAGCGCCCCCGAAGCTCCACCACCAAGGATTCGAATTCTCGATAGTCTTACACGAGAAGTTGAGACTGTACGCATTGGTGACAAACTCACTTTCCGAATTGAAATTCCTGAAGACAGTAAGTCGAATTTTTTATTTTATTTTCATATCGCAGCATTTTTCCATTATAATTTTGTGGATGTTAAGAAAATATTTTATTTCAACAAATCACTTAATCAAATTGGAAAGTTTTTTTTTCAAATTTGCATTAATTAATCAATTTTATTTACAGCTCCGTACGGAATTTTCGCTCGTAGCTGTGTGGCCATGGCAAAGGACTCCAAGAGCACTTTCCAAATAATTGACGACGAAGGGTGAGTACATCAAAAATTTATTTCATTTTCAAATATTCAAAAATGTGGCACAATTTTTCGTTAACCCTTCGTTGACACACTCATTTTGAACTGGACTGATATTTTTTTATTCTCATTATCCCTGTTCTGGAAATATTTTCGAGGAAAATAAGTGAAGTCCAATTATTCAAATAAATACTTTGTTCGGAGATCTCGTCTTGGAATTATTTATATTTTCTCGAAAAATACCAGTTTTTATGAGTTCATTCCTAGTTACTAATCTGGAAAATATTGAAAATTGAAAAAATTCTGATTTTTTAGTGTGATATTGATTCCTTCGAAATTTCCATTTTGATTATTTTTATGATTTTGAAAAAATTTCTATTATAATTGAGTGCTTTTGGTGTTTAATGATTAATTTATAATCTTACAGGTGTCCTGTCGATCCTTCGATTTTCCCGAGTTTCACACCCGACGGTAACGCACTTCAATCAATTTACGAGGCATTCAGGTTCACCGAATCTTACGGCGTGATATTCCAGTGCAATGTCAAATACTGTCTTGGACCTTGTGAGCCGGTACGTTAAAGATTATTATTATTTTTTGTGTTAACTAAACGGACAATAAAAAAATGAAGAGTTCGATTGAACAGCATTTAAATAAATCGAATTGCAATAAAATCGTGAACTGAACGATTGGAATAACTTTTAGGCCGTCTGTGAATGGGGTCGGGACTCCGTCGAATCGTTGGGCAAGAGGCGTCGAAGAAGCATCACCAATGGAACTGAAGAAAAATCTGAAGACATGACGTTGTCACAGGAAATTCTTGTTCTCGATTTTGGTGACGAAAAACAATCGGAATTCCTTAAAAGCGACGCGAGCATAGATTTCAATGAAGCTGGTAAGTTTTAATTAATTTAAATCAATGTTAACAAATCATTAAAATGATGCAATCCAAATTGAATACGATTTATAATAAAAATACAATCAGTTACTTTTTTTTTCCTTGCAAAATTAATTGATCAAAATTAAAAATAATCAATAGACTAAAAAAAATAATAATCTGTAGACGCAAAATGATCATTTGGACATTGGGTTCGTTATCGAACCGAAAATTCTTATTATTTTTGTACAAATTTCGATAAATCCTGATTTTTTTTTTTTTTTTCAATGTTCCAGACAAAACAGTGACCATAATCGAGCCTTGTCCCACGAAAACATCGGTGTTAGCCTTAGGAGTGACATGTGCCCTTCTAGTTCTCATATACGTATCGACCATATTCTGTTACTACATGAAAAAATGGTTGACACCACGTAAGATGATGGCTTAAAATTCTTCGCCAAGAATAAGCGCCCACGTCCGTTTTTTAGGACTGGGCGTTTACGAGAAGAGCATCGAGAACTTGGATGCTCTGATCGATCGAAGACAATATAAAGAAAAAAAACAGACACACACAAAAAGATGAAAAAAAAGCAAAAAAAAGACGAAGGACTGAATTAATGGACGCCAGATATTCTGCGGAAAGTAGTTCCGAATTTTATCTCGCATTAATAATCCAACGAGGATTATGTCCCTCGATCTAATTTTTTTTTTAAATAATTCCATTCGTATTATCGAATTCGACTACTTTTGTACAAGTTGCAAAGCTGGAGGCTCTCCTCGTTCATCGACAAGAGCCTCAAAGGCATCGGGAATGAGCAAAGATTCAAAAAAAATTATGATTACCAAGAAAAATCACATTTTGTTAAATATTTCGAAATCAATTTTATCGATTCATTATGAATTCGAATAAAATTTAATTTTATATTGCGAATATACACTTTTTTTTGAAATATTTCATATTCGTAAATGATTTAGAATGTTGATGAAAAAAAATTTCTTTTGAATTACCATTTTTTTTTCTCATTTTAAGAACGAATCATTTGACTCATTCGCGGTGCAAATAGAGACTTGTAACTCGCATCAAGACTAGCGATATTTAAAGGTTCACGCTTGACTAACGTCTCTAATGGTAAAAAGCCCTGCCCCCTCCCCCTTTCCCCTCCTCCTTTTTCCCTCTCCCTCAAATTCCTCAATTACCCTCGTAGCCCATTCTCGTAGATGTTAAGACATGAAACTAGGCTAAATAATATACATAACGTTTAAGCGACAAGTAAGCTACTGCAACGATGATGGCATTTAAGATAATAATTATGATATTTTTTGGGGGGGCGTCATGAAAATACACACTCAAATACATTTAAAAAAAACGAAAAAATACATTAATAAATCGTATTACGTGAAAAAAAAAGAAGAAAAAAAAACTCACCACGTGCTCGTTTTTGCCCGACCAGGAGAATGAAAAAATAAATAAAAAATAAAAATCGTATTTCAGAAATGAAAATAACAATTCTGAGAATCGCGACCGTTTCGCGCCCCGAAGCAAATAATTGTTCAGTTGTTTCAACCTCCCCTTCGCGAATAATCACATTTGTACGAATGCCCAAACTTCGAGTTTGTCAACTTTGTCTTTTTTTTTTCTCGAAATATGGTGATTTTTTATTGTACTTGGTTTTTCGAAAGTTTTTTTTTGCACATGTTAACTTTTGTGTTGAAATTCGTCGAGAAACATCGAACGTATTTATATTTTTCAGAATAATGTGCAATATTGTTTAAATTCAAAACAGTTTTTAGGCATTCAGCGAATTACGAAAAAAAAAAAACTTATTGTGCAGGTTATTGATAGAATGTTCGTCAATGGTCGGGCAAAATTTGAAAAAAAGAAAAACTTACGATATAAAGTTAGTTAATGCTTATTAAAATTGAAAAAATAAAGTAATCAAATTAGTGCATCGGATAGAGAAGAAAATAAAAAGTAGCTCTTTCAGAAAGAGAGAAAAAATGTATATATATATGTGAAAGAAACGAGAATGAAAAATGAAATTAAAAAAGAAGAAAAAAAAAACAAAGAGTACGAATGGGGCACTGATAAGAAAGAGCCCTCGTTCATTATCATCACGAAAATACGAAGGAAAAAGTAAAAAAAAATATACTCATCCCAATATCACACATCATATTTGTATTCTAATTTATGTAATGTATGTACTACAATTGAATGTTTTATTAATTAAATGATCATCGATTTTGAATCAACGAAAAGTTTTTTTTATAATTTTAAGATTTGCAAACTCATTATTGTCGTGTATTTCCTTGTTGTTCCCATTTTCTTTCCCTCAATCGAAAACTTTTACGTAAACTTTTCTAAAAAAATGAAGAATTTTGAAAAATCTATACGTCTGTGTTTTATCCGATTTTTTCGAAACATTTTTTTTGCTTGTTCTTTTCTTCCCCAGTTGGATAACGATTGAGAAACTCACAAAACCACTGACTCATAGTTTCTATTAAAAACTTCGGAAAAAAATAAACATGATAAATGAATCTTAAAACTTTGAGTATTTTATTTTCATTTTTTATTTTATTCCTCGAGTTTTCATTTCTAAACGATCAATATTCCAACAACCCAACCAAAGTTAAATTTACATTTCAAAAAAACGCTGTCGTTATCACAATTTTTTTATTACCAAATACTCTTTGACCTTTAATTTCTTTCTCTCTCCCAGTCTGACTGATCGATCGCTTAAATAAAAATTGTAAAAATTACATAAAGATAATTCTAGTAAATTAAAAAAAAAAACGAGATAAAATGAAAAAAATGAAATAGAATGAAAAAAAAAAAGCTCAGGAATATAACAACATCATTTTTCGTATTCACTTCATCTCATATCTTTCTTTATGATTGGCCAATTTTATATACAGTAGAATATTGATAAAGTGCAGAGAGATGGTGAGCTCGTGCCATTCGTTGACACAGGGTCGATGATAGTTTGAGCTGAACTCCCGGACGTTAGTGATAAAGTGGATAGACGAGTAAAACGATATACATTCACAAAATGCTATATGTATATATGTATAAAATTATTATATACATAGATATATAAAGGCGGAAAGACGAGACTAGATGCGATTGATGACAGACAGGATGGTCCCGGTCGTGGCACGTGACCAGTTACGCAAATTTGATAGTTTCGTGGATAAAATAGCTTTTTCCTGCGCGCGAGCTCTCTCGCAAAGTGCATCGTCGATTTTCATACCGAATTGCTATTGTAATACCCCGCTAGACGATTATTACGATGAATGAGAGAGAAATGTGTCACTAACGTCACACCAGACCTCATACGATTTATGAACTATTTATAATAATGTATATTTCCTCAGCTAGTCTCGCCGGGAAACACTTCTCTGGCCAGTTGCCAGAATCCCGAGTTTTATCGAATCTTCACCACTAGAATAATAATTATTTTAACACCCCCATTTTTCCCCACATACACATTCATCGTGCTTAACGAATTAACGATTTATTTGACAATCTTATTGTTAAGTTTGTCTTCAGCTTTTTCGTTGAAACAATCATCTTATTAAAACCAGAAAATGTATACTACAATGGAAAGAAAATTTAGTGACGTTTATGGGAATTCAATATTCATTGTTTCTAAAAAAATTTTCAATAAAAATCACTGAATGAAACATTTTTAAAAAATCTGCAACATTCTTTGACGCCTGATGAGTTCGTGAAAAAAGATACCACCTCGATATTTTTAGTAGTTTAGTAAAAAATGAATTTTATTATTTCAAGAAAAGTACGAATTTTCGATCATTTATTTATGTGTGAATATTTGTTTACTTAACAATCAATTCTTATATTCATTGTTGACTTAAAAATATCGTCTAACAATTTACGAAAAACTCAACAAAAAAACGTGACACAACGTTAGTTTCATGATGGCTCAAAGGCCTAATAAATTACTAATTCACAATCCAACTCTGAATAATGAGTCACTAAATACCGATTCTAATAAATTAACATGTTCTCCCTCCGGGCCTAACAATAATAACGACAATAAATACAAGCGAACAATTAATAATAACACTATCGACGTTGTACTGAAAATAAGTGCTCGACGAAGAAACAATGATTATTTACAAATATATATATATATATATATATATATATATTTATGTATGTTCACTTTATCATTGATGGATTGAAATGAAAAATATTTCTCGTTAAATAGAGCTACTGTCATGGAGGGAACGATAGATTTATCTCCATAAGATATTAGTCCCTGCTACTGAGAAGTGTCGATGTGAAATATTTGCGAACGTGCGTACATGTGTTCACATTTGCATGTTCAATCACCCACTGAATTTTATTCTCTCTTTCTCTTTTGTGCTCTGTTTTTCTCCTTTCATAACTATATCTATAATATCCTTTGCCCCACAAGCAATGTGGTCATGTCCTTCCCTTTGCCTCCTCTCATATTCTATTACCCTCTGTGCCAGAAATGAAAAGCCATGATTGACAAGCGCAGCCAGAGGCTGTTCGAACGCGCGTGACTAATCGATTAAGGTTTATATTCGCTGCTTGTTCCTCGTTTGCATCGGGGGTACTTGACGATAATACTTGATTTGTTTCGAGGCTATGCTTTTTCATTGTTTTCTATATTTTCTTTTTTCCCCTTTTATGTATATTTCCAATTTTCTCAACAATTCGTTTAGCTTTTTTCTTTTTTGGGATTTTTCTTATTCGTGCCCTTCGAAATCTTTATGTAATAAAAGTTTCAATGTTTATTCGTTATACGTAATGAAATGATTTGAGCGATTCTTAACCCTTCGTCTGCAAACGGGGGTCGTTCGTGTCCGAGAAAAAACCGTTTTGATTTGTACCGTCAAAATAGGGGAAGGGCGGGCACTTCTTATGGCCTGGAAAAAAAGTTATATAGGTAGGTGAACCAACGCTTAAGTTTCAAAATTTTAGTACCTTCCAGGTAGTCGTACCGAGCACGTGAACTTTGCAGAGGACACGAAAGACCCCCGTTTGCAGACGGCGTGCATTAAACAGGTAAGTTTGTGAAATTTTTTTTTCGTGTTTAACAGTATTTTTGGCATCAGTAATTATGCCAAAAATAGTCGGTATGGCTAAAAAAAAATTTCTAGTTTTTTTATTTAGAATTTTGAAAAATGGAGCAACGATCGGCCGAAGAGATTACACGCGTACTGCGTCAGCGAGAAGATACTCTGTTAGTTTAAGAATTTTAATATGTTTGTGTAACAATTTTTTATGAAAAAAAATTTTTTTTTGCTAATAAAGTGTGTAAAAACCCATATATTATATGTAATTTATTGCCCGTTTTCATGTCCAAAACTTAAGCACTTAGCTTTGAATGAATGAATCAAAATATTTTTTTTCTTGAAGTGACAATCCTTACCTTTAATTTCCAGTTTGAAAAATTACGGTACCTTTTTTTTCTCTGAGTTACAATTTTTTTTGTAAATCAAAATTTTTTTCCGAATTTATTTATTTATTTAACAAAAAATATATGAAAAAATTCAATTTTCCAAAATTTTCCAAATGGAACTTCAAGAAGAATGTTTTGAGAAGTAGCCTGAATTTTTTCAGAATTTTCTGAGTACTTTAAGAGGGTGAAATAATGGCCGGACGCCAAAGACCCCCGTTTGCAGACGAGAGGTGCAAAAAAAACGTTTGCAGACGAAGTGTTAATTTTAACGAGAGTATGAAAGGGATAAAAAAATCGAACGTGGATTAAATAACGAATAATGAACGATTCAAAAACAACTTGTTTTAATGAAAGTGAGACATAAGATAAAAAATCTCATTCACAGAAGAATTGAAGAGAAAAAAAAAAGAAAATTTTATTTCTCTATTTTGTTCGTTGCTCTCTCGGTAAGTTAGAAATTATCTTTGTACTTCTCCACTGGCTAAAATGTAGGAATAGGTAGATAGGATAAGAGGGTAAAAAGGTGGGAGTGTTATCGCGCCACCTCGTGACAAAAGTTGACGTTAATCGATCATTTTCTCAGTATTGTGAGGATGGAAGGGGTTAGAGAGAAAATATTGTACGAGTTTCGCGATCGCGTGCTTTCGTAGTCCAGGGCAACAAGGAATAATAAAAGAATAATAAAATAAAGAATAAAAAAAAACACACACACGATGTTGATATCGGGGGTGCAAAAATCGTGAGATCGAAAGATAAACAGGTGACGATTTACGATGAGGAATCATCATCGTGTTATACTTTTTTTGTTTCATCGAGAGTCCGTTGCTGTCCAACGTTCGACATGAGCGTGACGTTATTATAAGCCGAGGGCAAACACATGGCACAGCTAGAACTTCCACGATATATAACCCGCCAGTGATAAGATAAAGGTATGGGATCGGCAGTCTTTATGTAAGCTTGTGTTAACGTTGCTTTCAATTTACGTAGGTCTGAATAATATTAGTATTTAGCTATTAATTGTATATATATATATATTTATATGCATAAGATATTTCATGCTTAATTAATCTGATACTACGAACCGAAAGGTACGAATTCCTGGCAAACATAATCTACAAGAATAATGAAAAAAAAATTTATTTTTATCATTATTATTTTAAATCTGAACAAGAAATGTGAAGTTGACTTTTGTATCACCTTGACATTTGCATCCGAGGTCTAATTCAGATCCTTCGTTATTTTTTTCACGTAAGCCGAAACGTTTCAGTCATTTTCAATTGCAAACAAACGCCTATTCTTTGAAATGAAGCTTGGAAAACTTCCTAACGATCACCCTGTATAGTTTCGAACGTCATTCATTTTCACGAAAAAAAAAAAACATCTCGGCTCCCGACTCCAGTTTTCAAGACTCGTTGCAATACAGCGATTATAAAAAACGATAAACTAGCAGATTGTGCAGGTATGAGAGTACTTACGAGCATCGGAAATTAATGCAGAGTAAGCGCCGCCGTACAAACTCGCCCACATACCCATAGATATTTCTGGTACGGGATACACCAAGCGTGGGCAACCATGCAACGAACCCTGGGCTTTTAGATATTGCTGGTGCGCAAAGCCGAAGACTTGAGCGCGGGGCACGCGCAACAAATCACGAAAAACTTAAAAATGTTTTCTTTCTTTTTCATACATTTTATTGAATTATTTTCAAATTCATTTTATTATAAATATTAAAACAAATATGTAATTATTTATATCGAATACATTATTAGTCAAATGTGGAGAAAAAGTTCAAACTTCCATGCAAAAAAAAAACCTGCGAATCATGTTTAAAGATCCATATTAAACACTGAAACAGGGGTTCAAAATTCACACATTGAACTCCGTGGTTCCAATTTGTATACCAAAAGTATAATTGCCCATGTGCGAGAAACGTCTGAAAATTAAAAATCCCTCAGGATCTCACCGATTCGTTTTCATTCTTTTTTCTACACATTTTTTTTCATTCTATCGTCCAGTTTCACGCGATTCAAACGGGTCCGCGGACTGACTGGAATTCTACCTGAATCTGATGAACGTGTGAGAAGCCTGGAACGACCACCCTTGCTGTTCGTTTCTCCCTCTCTTTCTCTTTTTATCCGGCATCTAACTTCTTGTATTTTTCGATCAACGATCGAGCCTGGCTGTGGCTTCCAACAGTCTCATGATATACAATTTAAACTGCTTGTGTTTAATTCACTTGCATTTTAAGTTCTTAAGGTGATGTATCAGTCCAAAGCCTCGGCTTGAATTTTTTAAATCAGAATTTTTCAATGTCGTTCGATTACTCACGAAAGAGCTCTGTCAGCGGACGTGAGACGATGGCAAAAATACACTGATAGGAATTTTTTTCAATTGGTCAAACTGTGTCAAAAATATTTAATTTCGAAAATTGCAGCTATTTCTCTCGCACTCACAGTGGCGAGATAGCGTCTGATCCGTCACGTTAATTCAAACGTATCCCAACTCCAACCTAAACATTTTGCACCGTCATTTGTGGCATTAAGGATATTGAATGCGAAATCGGAAATGATAACAGAATCTTTGAAATTTGGTATATTTTTAAATGAAATATTCAAGAGACACGACGATTAAGAATCTTGTCATTAAAGCTGGCATAACGTTGCCGTAATTTTTTTATTTTGACCTCTCAATTTTTGAATATTTACAATATATTGGAAATAAGGAATCAAAATAAAGTTTATTGATCAATATTCATTTTATTTTTTCAACAAATTGTTCTTGAAAAAATATTAATATTACAAAAACATACGAAACATTGATAATTCTATCAGCGTTTCTGATTTCAATCCTTTCAAGGATGTTGAAGTATCGATGACAGGATTCTAAAAGATTAGAATTATTTTATATGCTCGTTATATTGAAAAATGAACATTAACAAGTTTCATCATTTCCGATTCCGAACTGCACATTGTTAAAAATATAAAAATGTGTGGTGGAGAAGTGAGACCTGAATTTCCACAAATATAAGTATTCTACTGTATATTAATCGTACACGTGCGTTCACCTTGATGGATTGTGTTCAGAAGGCGATCTGTTGAATCGAGTAGAGATCTCGTGGGCGCTCTAACCTCAATCGCAAAATAATGAGCTCTCGTGTGGTTAAAGTCTGCCTACTGCCATACCCACCGTGCAGCATTTATTTGGTATTGGTAAGAGGTACGCACACACTTGGAGCTTAATGTACGAATATATGGATGTGTGGTGTGTGCTGTATATGGACACGAATAACTCGGATTCCGTCCACGTACGTCGTACACGCGCGACAGCATAGCGCAGAATGGAAATATTCTATCACGTGATCGACACACGCCATTTTTAATATCTGTTATTCAAATAGGAATCGTCGCACGTTAAATGATTCAAATGAATCAATAGAATTATCGTTTTTCATTCAGAGGGGAGAAAAGTATAAAGCCAAAAACGAAAAAAATCGTTGAATCCTCGTCGAAAGAGTTTTAATAGACGAGATACATGATCATCGAATAAAAACTGGTCGAGCATGTTGGCCTTCATCCAGAACAGAAATAAAATTATCTCTTGCCAAAAAACACGTGATCCCGTATATTGGCCTCGCGCTCCTTCAAAGAGAAGCCGAACGGAACCGCAGGCAGAGAGATGAGGATCACGAAGAATGAAGGAAGAAACGACACATTTAAAAAGATGTGGGTGCATGATTTCCGAAATTCCTTTTACTCGTATGGGGTTTTGCTTTGACTCACTAGTCACATTTTTACTCTCATTTAGCCAATCGTCCGAAAATACAATTTTCTCTTAAACATCTCTGAAGCATGTTATGAGAAACATGGTGGAAAACGATTTAAGTTTCAAACGGTAAAGTGTAAAAGTTTCCGACTCCCTGGACGTTTGCTAGGAAGAAAATCTTAACGACTTTTTTCAACTTGAAAACTTAACCATCATTGAAAAAAAATCTTTAAAAGTATTTTAATGTCCATAATATAATTCCGCAGTTTGAGATCGCTGTGACTTTCTCTCCAGAGGAATAAAACAAGTAACCATCTTTTTCAACACTTGTCAACGAGACTAGTGCCACAATTTAGTACTTTAGTATATTTGTGTGCAAATTTGATTAGTTTTAAAGTTTGCTGGGTTGTTAGAGATCTATAGGAATTCGTGTAAAAAAAAAAGAAAAAGAACACATGGTGGACTCCAAAAGGCAGAAAAGAAGAAATGAAGAGAGAGGTGCATAGAGAATAAAGAGAATCGTTGTTCCTTGTGACGAGAGTAAAAGAGATGGAGAATGCGCATTGGGAGTGAACGTAGGCAGCGCAGTAGATCATTTGGGCGCCGAGAAGTCTGGTGCGACCAGGCCACAGGCGGGACGGTGGATGGAAAGAGAGAACGGAGAAGGGAGAGAATAAAGGAATAAAAGAGGCATGTGGGAGGGAGTTAATGGGGGGGGGCGAGGAGAGAGAGAAGAAATAGGATAAAAGAGGCAGAGAAGAAGAAGAAGAAGAAGAAGAAGAAGAGAAGGTAGAAGCAGAAGAGAACAGGCATAAGACGTCGGAGGCTAGCCAGAGAGACGCGGCTCTGGTTACGCGACCATTTGGGGCGCCAACCGATCCGGGGGTCCGAAGGGGGAAACCAGCTTGTCGGGCCCACGGGGAAATAGCGGGGGCGAGAAAAAAGGGAGATGGACAAAAACCTATCGAGAAAGGAAGCGAGTGAGATAAAAAAAACCAAGAGAAGTTGGTCACTCACACGAGTTTATGTGTGCGTGTTAACTGTAGGATATTCCAACATGTAGAGAGGAGGTTAGGGCTAGTTTTTTTTCCTAGATAGTGAAGTTGGGTGGAGGCATGGAAGGCCCGGAGGGCAGCAACATTCCATTGGGATCGGAAAGCTCCATCAACCGTAGAGAAACAGAGAGAGAGAGAGAGAGAGCGAGAGAGAAAGAGAGACGAAAAGATTTTTATTTTTTTAATGGCGGGTCCCCTTGTGAATGTAGGTCCTCGACCGATCCCTACGGGCACGTTCCGGTGTTTCTCCTTGCCCTCGCAAGTTTTACGTATGTGTATTTCTCTCGCTTTCTCCTCTTTGCCTCTATCTTCTTTTTTTTGTCTCTTCCATCAAGCGATTCCTTGTACATAGGTGCTGAGCACGTTTGCGCGTCGTATTTAATTTACAGGTTCGCTGTTACTCATATCGTTAAATACGCTTCCATTATTTCCTATCTGGCTTGGTCTTATCTCTTTTCTTTCAACGCTATCACTCTCGGACGCTCAAACTTCAATGCTTCGTAATAATCCAATGCAACCAGTTGCCTCTTACTCTCTCACTCTCTGTTTTTTTTCCTCCATATTTTCATCCTCGTTGAACAAAGCTAGCGCATTCTCACTCGACGGGGTCTCCGCTCCTTTCGTATGGAGAGATTTTCCCCTGGGTAACCCCGCCAAAACCCCTCGGCATCCCATCGAACGCGGTGGGTAAAGCGCGCGGCCAGGCCGACCAAGCTGGCGACACCCTGTCTGGCAAAACCGGCCGGCGGACAAAGGAGGGGAATCGTCCGGGCGCGACGTTGCCACGTTCCTCTCTCTCTCTTCATTCTCGAATGCTATAACTCGCGCGCGCGCACGCGCAAGTATGGATACGTTACGTACGCGTTCATGTTGAAATTTAGAAGCTAAAAGGCGTAAATGCCACAACGGCTCGACTCTGAAGCAGCGTAGCTCATGCCTTTCTGTTCATTACTCGTCAATATCTTAGCCCGTGTGTGTGGTTTAAAAACACACACATGTTTGTTGACTGCCTCGGAACGCGCGTTCCAACATTCAACCGCGTGCACGTGTGTGTTTTGTAGCTGCGCCTACCTTCGGCCCCAAGGACAAATCCGACGGTGCCAGCCATCGTGGCGACGGAGACTGCCCGGCTGTAAGCCACCACACAACGCTCCCGCGTGTATACGTAGGTCGCGAGCAAGAACGGGCTTTGCTCGACTCGCTCGTTGGACTCGTTTCTCTCGATCTTTTCAATCGAGATCTCAACACACGTACGCGCGAGTTTAATCGCTCGGCTCTCTGCGCACCCGCAGTTCGTTCACGTTTTCTGCTGCTTCACGCAGTCACTTCTATTACGTTATTTGCGAAATAAAGCGTAAAATCTACTTTAATCGTGGGTAGTTAAAAAAGACTCTTAGTGAGTTTACTCATTCGTTAGAGGACGTTATCCTGGTTCGGTATGTGTCCATGCCACATTACCATAGCAATTGAGGCGCCAATGAAGTTCTGGCTAATCGCCAGAATGTCTTATTTTATCATTTAAATGTGTCCTTTTATTATTTATCCGCGTAAGCTTATTTTTTTCATATTTTTTTCATTTTACTATCTAATATCCCAACAAAGTTATTCTTCAATTTCACTTAACTTTTCAGTAAATGATTTTCAATATGATTTATTGCCAAGCGTAGCATGTCAGTTAAACTCAACTGCCACATATGCATGTTCCAAAAATACATTCCGAGGTAGAGGAACTCCGGAGGAAGGACCCGAGTCGTGGAATTCCTAACCTCCCGAGTCACCCTTCTTCGACTTCGTGGCAAGTTGTTCGGCTGCGAACGGGTGTTGAAATAATATAACAGCCTGTAGTTTAACTCGACGTTGTAGAGATATATTGAATTGGCATTGGAGCCATGATTTTATAACAGGAAGAAAATCGTCTCAAAACTGGCTTGGGAGAATCGGATGCCGAGGAATGCGATCGAAAGCGCCACCACGCTATATATGCACATTTTTATGTGTATATATGCACGTACCAACGTTGGCCTATGGACAACTGTATATACAAGTAGATATATACATATGTATAGCTTAAGAATAACGCGATGCTCAGATGTATGACGCAGGTAATGGAGGATTCCACCGTGATGAGTCGGCTGAGGGTGCTTCTCAGATCGTCTCTCCTTCACTCCAAGTCCGCAATAGCCGTCATGCTCTTATACGTAGTTTATGGAGAGGAGCAGGTGCCTCTAAAACGTTTGCCAACGTTTTCGGTCTATAGTCCAAGACATCTATACATATACTATGTACTATATAAAGTTGGATGGATGTGTTTTGAACACACAAGAGTAATAAAGATGGAGGACGAAAAGGCAAAATGATGGAGAGGATCGAGGATTTCTGGTCATTGTTATACCCTGGTACCGGGTACCAGCAGGTTCAACTAAAGGTTGATGAAAAGAAAAGGAAAAAAGATAGAGAATCCCCTTTTCTCCTTTCTTTTTGTTGTTCCGAAGAGGGAATATTGGGCCTCTGGCTCGAACTCAGCAATTGTAATCCCCAGGAGCCAGCGGGAGTCTCTTTCCCTGGTTTTCTCCTAATTCGAATATTCATAAAGCGCATAAATTGTTCTAGGGAATAGTTTGAAGAGGAATAATAGAAAAAATAGCATTGGAAATTTCCACAATGGTCACAAACAAAATCTATCTCGTTTGTGTGTTTTCGAACGTACAGCGAATGCCTATCTGCTAACGTAGTCGCGAGTTATCTATGGGTCTATATGCGAAGAATCTGTGTTTGTGTCGAGGTATGGCTTGCGTCATTCCTTCTGGTGGCGCGGCTTGAGCTGCCTACACATATCGTTAAAGAGTGAGATGGAAAAAACAGAGAAAGAGTTGAGAGAGAAAAAGACTTGGCAACTGCGCGGGAAGCTAAACATATTAACTGTCGGCTCACGCCACAAAAACAACATGATCTCATTTCGTGGCGCATATGCGAGAAACTCTCCGCACAGCCGGACCCTCTCTTCACTGTATGAGAAACACAGGAGAGAAACCGAGGGAGGGCTCTTGTAAATGAAATTTCATTCAAAGCTCTCTCGCTCTCTTTCTCCCTTTCTTTTTAGCGACAATCAACTTGGAAAAATTCATTCCAACAAAACTGCCAGTAGTAATTTCATGCCGATAAGAAAATAAACGAGAAACAAAAAACCGATCTGTGAATCATTGGTTGTGACGCGAAGAGTCTCGTGATTATTTGCAGTTATTTTGGCACATAAAGACTCGTAAGCTCTACTGGCGATGCCAACGAAAAGAATAGGAACCAATCCAACTGACGCTTTCTTCGTATTACTATCAAGATTTCCGCGAATTAAAGGAATAAAAGAGGGGTTAAAAAAAGAGTGTCACGAGGCCCCGAGGGGATAATACATAGGATCGGAAATAAACTAAGCAGAAGCGAAAGAACCTCTAACCCAATATGACTTTTGACCTGATGTGTGTTGGTTGTCGGGCAAGCTTATAACTCTTCGCGGCCTCACGTAAGCCAAGAGAGACTTCGTGGAACTCGTGCGCTGTTCTATAGTCATGCTTGATACGCTATAAATATATATATGTATGTATTTTTTTATCTTTCTCTGTGTTCATATATACATGAGCGATACATAACAGCAAAATCGGGAGGCCAAACGCGTCGCTGATTTCACGAGCGAAAGATAATGTGAAAAAAAGATATAACCTTCTCGGCTCGTTAAATCCACGCGTACTCTCAGTGATCACCACAACAACAAAATGGATGTACATTCTAGCTTTGAATAGTAATAGTTGATACAGGAACAAGAATTCCAAAAGAAAAAAGTGTAAGAGAAGAACGAAGACGTTTGAAGAAGGTTCCTGTATACGAAGAAGTCAAAATTTCTTGGCGTCTTGGAAATGAGAAGAGGGGTACAAGGAGTAGAACTGTGTGGAGAAGAAAAAACGAGGCATCGTGGATAGCATGAGTGAAAGAGTGAGTGAGTGAGTGAGTGAGAGAGAGAGAGAGAGAGAGAAGAAGAAGAAGCGAGCAAAAATCGAGGCTCCGCGCTGGCTAGCAAGCACGCCGCCGCTCTGGCTGCGTTGTCGAGGCAGTCAGACGATCGTGGTAGACAACATGGCGCCGAGTTGCGGCGACGGCGGCTCGACTCTCTCGAATGCTCCGGGGCGAGCTGTTCAGGGACCCCGTTCATGTGTGGGTTGGTGTGCGCAACTCGCTTCGTCGTCATCGTTGTTGGACTAGCGTGACGTTTCCCGCGAGGACCGCTGCATTATCCTGTATGTTTCTGTATATACGCATACAGATATACAGAAGTACGACAGTGTTCTTGTGGCTCGAGGTAGGTACGCGTCATTAACGGAAGTGAGGCCACAAGATGGCGGCGATTTTAGTAGCAAACTTGCTGCTCTCGCTGCGACCCTCTCTCTCTCTTTCTTTCGATGAGGTGTGAAAGCAGCAAGGGGGGGGCGCCTACGCGCCTCTGTCCATCTTTTTCTCTCTTCCCTATTTTATACACCGCACAATACGTGGAAGAAGAACAAAGATGGGGTAAGAAAAGAGCGATGCGATCTGGGTAGATGGAAGAACCGAACGAAGAACCTGCGGGTGGCACTCGAAGGAAAGAAAGAGCGAATGACGAGCGAAAGAGAGAAAGAAATAGGAATAAGAAGAAACAAGCGGAAAGTCTGTGAACGCGAGAGAAAAAAAGAGCCCTCATGAGAAATGGTTTGGCGTGTTGGAGAATCGCCCATAATATGTACATACGCATACATGTTTTAAGTTTTTGGTATTGGTGAGTAAGATTGGGTGGCGCAGAGAAAGAAGAATGACTGGTGGCCTACGCTTGATGGTCGCGCCTCGAGTTTGCATTTGTGAGAAGCCAGGCACGCACACAGTGAAGCACGAGGGTCCTCGATGTCAGTATGAGGGGGGCGGGGAAAGAGGGATCTCACAGCTACCAAGACCAGCGGCGCTTGGTGGAACGGACGACGAATAGCGTGGCGGACCAGCGGGACGAGGGGTAACTGCGGTAGAACGTGTACTGCTCCCAAGAGCGTTGGGACGCCAGGAGAGGGCGATAGAGGGGGGCTTCGCATTAAATACAGGGGGAAGGGGAAAAGAACCTAGCAGTGGGAAGCCGAGAACCGCTTATGTATATCGTATAGACATTTGGGAGTGGGTATTGGTAGAGTTGCTGGTAGCTTCTCACTCGCAATCCCCTCGGATACTTTTCTTGCCACCTCTCCAACGCACACGATCATTCTACGCCTCGTGAACGTATACCAAGTTCGTGTGGTCGTGTAGTCGTTTACTTGTCGTCGTTCTCTTCGCAGTCATTTCCCCAGGCGAGCGAGAGAGAGGAAAAGAGAGAAAGAAGGAGAAACGACGAACTGACTCTCGGTCTGTGTCGAGTTGCCCCGGCAATAGTGGGGATGAAAATTAGTTACGGCATCTACCCAAGAGACCTAAAAGGAACTCCGTGAGCCGCACTCGGCCAGGCCACACACTCCGTGCAATGTTACGCGTTAAGATACCCCCGGTGCGTAGATCATAGTGCCCGCCGGTCTTCTAACATTCAAGAGAAAAGAACGCGTACCCAAGAGTGTTGTGCAAAAAAAATTAAATTTTGCGGTGTTTGTGCCTTTCGTATAGTAATTTTTTAACTTGTACGTGGATATATATTCCCATTGGTATATATCTGGATATATATGTGGGATATAAAAGCGGAAACGCAACTTTTGAAGCGCGAACATGTGAGAAATAGTGTTAGAGATAAATCTGCGAATGTAAGACATTGCATAAAATACGACAGTGCCGGTTCAAGTGTATATGTGCGCGCTTTTGTGGAGTTTAACATTGTATTATCATTTTTTTTCGTTTTATCTTGTTCGTGAACACTCACTGAGACAGTACGTACGGTTTATTCAGTTCTCGAAGAAGTTTTTTGTGTGGATTTCAGCGGAGCTTGTACTTTCGTATCGATTTACCGGAGTGATTATTTTATGTTCATTTTTTTCGTTCATTATGGCACACGGTGTTGGAGAAGTGGTCAGTGAGCACAGCAACACTATGAAAATGGCTCAAAATGGTCAGAATTTGCCGACAAGTAGTCAGCATGCCATTCAACAAACTGTGTCACAGCGAAAGAACGTCGGTGTTATGGGAAGTCGAAGAATCTTTGCCGCGGCCTTCAAACTCAAAGTGCTCGACTCTTATAGAAATGACATAGATTGTCGGGGTAATCAACGAGCTACCGCACGGAAATACGGCATACACAGGCGCCAAATACAAAAATGGTTGCAATGCGAGGATAATTTACGAAGTAGTTGTGCCGAAAATAACGCAACTACGACTGTTACAAGTACGGGATGCTGCGACATACCAGTTGGTAGCAATAGAGGGGTTAACGCGTCACCCGGACTGAGCGTTAATGGTCAGGTCGATGGGACATCAAAGGTAGACTCCATTACGACATCGTCGTCATCCACTTTGTCGACACCTTCGGCGTCGTCATCGTTGATGAACGGTAACATCAACAGTCATATTGCGAATTGCAACGTCATTGCGTCGACTGGCAATGCTTCGAGTTCTGGAACGCCAATACCAGCTCCAGTGGTAGTGGGAACAATAGCAGCACCGGCCTTGAACCTCAGCCTCGCCAGACTGCACGGCGACGAGCAACACCACCGGCAGGCGGCGCCCCCACCGCGTCATCCTTCCGTTCCCCCTGGAACACCTATGCACCATTCGATTCCACGACGAGCAACCTCGCCTCTTCAATATCTTCAGCATAATAACAGTCATAATCATCACCAAGTGCCCTCTCCGCCATCGGGACCCGTGCGAGCGATGCACGTAACTTATGAGCACAGGAGCCAACAAGAAACGCTGCAGCATCAACAGCAGAGCCACTCGCATCACCCTCGACGTCAGGAACCCAGCGATGACCATCAAATGACCGAGAGGCTGGTTCACGACAGCTCATGCTCGCCCGAAATAAAGTATTCTTACGTTATGACTCGTTCTAATTACGAACATGACGATGTTTATTCACGTTCTAAGTACCCAGAAAATTATTATAAGACGCTGGAATCTTATCCCAAGAATGTTGGATTCAGGAGTAATCTTAATAATAATATTGTCAAGGAAGTTGGTTTAATAGACGGATCTTTTCCATCATATCGGGATCAGAAAGTAAACGAAGCTGGAAATGAGGTTTCTTCGCAGCATGCACAAACGCCCTCTTTCGTGTCCTCCACCTCCTCGTTGATGGTTCTCCACGCAACGACGATAAAGTTGGAACGCGCTAGCCCAGACGCTCTGGCGACGCCGCCGGGGCCATGCGAGACTCCTGGCTCACCCGAGTCCGCGGCAACGAAGTCTCGCCATCACGACGACCAACACCGACGGCGTCCATCGAACCAGCTCCCGACTCGAATCACAGTAGCTGATTCCGATACGCCCAACATCGATGTGTACACCAACACGGCAAGAAACGAGAACGTTGTCGTGGTAGCCAATGCGGCGACGAGATCGGTGGCGGCCATAGCCGGGGCTTCTGTTGCCGTTCACTCGAACGAGACAACGAGCCTTGCGGCGCACGTGCACGTTGGTGTCGACTCACACGCGTCCGACCTCCGAGTTTCTGAGAAACGGCAGCGTGAGAGAGAGCATCAATACAGAGACAACGTAAAGGTAGAATACGAGGAGGGAATACGAAGAATGAGAGTAAAGGAGGAAACTGGTGCTGAGAGAGATGAGTCGGAGGCAAGAACGGTAGCTGGTGGCGCAAGACCAAGTAGTCCAACAACTTCGGGGATGCTTATGTCGCAGATGACCTGTTGTGAGCCTAAGAGAGAGATCAGCGAGGAAGAAACACTTGCCGAAGATTCCAGGTACAATCGAGAATCAACGAGAACGGACGTGGTCACAGCGTGCCCTCACTATCAAGGATCAGCGGGAACTCTAACTGGTTTATCGCCTGCCCATTTGTCCGAGCCCATAAGTCCAATAACGCGAGACTCGGCGGCAACTTATTGCGTTATGTCGAGCCCAAGAGCAGCATCGAGTTCGGGAATCTCAACAAGCAGCAGCTGTTCCGACAGTGAGATAGATCCTCTGGACTATTCCTCGAGTTCGACGAAAAACCCGATCAGCGACTTATCTAGAAGAAGATCCTTCTCGTTAAGGTTCAAGCTGGATGTACTTGATGCATTTCACAGCGACATCAGTGTAGCCGGTAATCAGAGAGCGACAGCGAGGAAATTCGGCATTAATCGTCGCCAGGTCCAAAAATGGCTTGGTCAGGAGAATGAACTCCGGGGTGAGATAGCTTTGCGAGGTGGAGATCTGCGACAACGTCTAGGACCGATGCCCGAGGTGAACAATGAGTCTCACTCCGCTGTTGATTTAAGAACAGCATCGAGCACGATTTCTGGAATAAGAAGCGATGTCGAACTTGAGAATTCCTCGTCACCGCTCTATTGCTGCGACATTGGCGGCTCCACGTCTCAAAGATTCGGCTACTATCGTCGCAGCAGTCTCGTCGAATCCCCGGAAATAACATCGAGGAACTGTACGCTCTCTTGCTGCATAGACAATCTTAATGGTGCTTCACTGATGTGTTATCAGGAAATGGCTAGTCAAAGGCGATCTTCTTCCGGCTATCCAGAGTCTCAGGGTAGTCTATACTGTTATTCACCTCGGGATCCTTCAGAAAACGGAAGTGAGCCGATCGACGTTGCGTTTACATCAACTCCGTTGAAAAGATCCGCCTGCACGCCCAATTGTTGTTACGATATAGTAACATCGCCCAAACGTCTTCGTTCGGAGGCTGTAGACAGGAGAAGTTCCAGTCCTGTATGCCAAGACGAACCACCTCAAGAGGTTCCTCTGTGCCTTGTAAAATCAAGAGAATCCTTCGAGGCTCCCTTACCCATCCAAATAGAACCTGTAACCAGCACAGTGCCAACACCGCCCGCAGCTCGGAACGCATCGCAACCGTCGGGAACAACTTCATCCAAGAAGGACGCTATTCTCTTCAAGCCTTACTTAGATAATCCAGTGAGCAAACCCTCTGAGGAGACACACCTGAGTCCTCACAACAGACATGGCGGATTATCGCCTCATAGCATCATTCTCAATAATAACAACAACTGTCAGGGTATCTGCAATTTGAACAAAGACAGAGCCATCCTTCCTCAACAACACGATTATGCTCTTGAACTTAGTCTTAGAGTTCCTGTATCTTGGGCACCGCATGGATATACTGAAATTCCGGAACGTCTAAGGAGTGCCTTTGTGAGATATCCTTCGAGTCCTCATTACACGTAACTCGCTCACAAAAAATACTGAGGTAGTAGAACAAAAACATATCATGAAAATTTCCATCGTCGCCGCGTTTTGAGAGAAAAAAATTAATTCTAGGCTGGTGGTTATAGATCCAAATCATTTTCCACAGGATTTCAATCGATTAGTTAAGGAATGTAACTAATGATTGACCGAGCCATATACAGCTATTTCAACCGCAATATATTCGAAAATGACCTCATGCGTTCGAAACGTATCAGTTTTTCCCTCACTTCTTGATAATCTGGATCTCTTTTTTTTTTCATTTTTTCAGCCCGCTCCTTTATGTTTATTTCTCTCAAAACGCGGTCTTAGCTTATCATAACCGAGATTAACCGGAAGGCGAGAATCTTATCGTGTCTAGGCCGTTTAGAGGTCGTCTCACTCGCACTCTGTTCGTTACAATTACGAAATTTCACTGACGCATATTCTTGCAAGCATAAATGAGTGAATCGTAAATTACGTGGCTCTCAAGAATTCCCTTTATTAATTTTTTTTTTAAGTGTTCCATTTTCGCCTCGCCTTAATTTATATAGGAACGTAAAATGTACAAGAAGTCGGGAGGTGAATCGGAACATCATAAAATTGCTCAAAAACAAATGCTTCCATTAATCGTCTCGTAAGGAATTCAACAAATATGAAAACAAAAAAACATCCACAATAAATATAAAATCATAGAGAGCGCGAGTTCGTTCTAACACTCAATATTATCCTTCGCTCTTTTGTACATATGTAAATATAAGTTATAAATCACATTTTTCCTTTTATTTTATTTTTGAACACTTTTATAATTCGAAATAACGAAAAAACTACAGTGTTGCATACACTTCTAAATGAGACGGAAAACTTAGAGAAATACAAATTTGGACTCTAATACACATCACGTGTGCCTTCTCGCTCAGGAAAAATGAATGAATAACGAAAAAACATTGTACATACACATATTCATAGTCGTATTTATTGAACGAGCGTTTTTTTTCGGGAGAGGCAGACATGGTTATCTTTTCAATGTGATTCTTGATCAAATAGTATAAGCGAAACAATATTGATGGTTTGTACGAAGCAAATACTAATGAGAGTTTTTCTTATATTGATGAAAGTACATTCACGTGTGTGCCTTGTTTTGTTTATCGAACTCGTTATTATTCGATATATACCAGATCGACGCCTTTCAAACTCAAACCAAGAGCGTAAAAAAACATTATTTCAAATTACTTTAAATATGAAAAATTGAAAGATTTATTGAAGCTCGGTAGCCGATAAGAATTCAAAAATAATGATCGAAAATCTATGGGAGAAAAAATAAATCTATTAATTATAAATATATTGATATTCATGGGCACTTCGATTACAGAGGATTCCTTCCCTTTATAGCCTCCTATTCCTGTTCCATCTCCTTCTCTCCCACTGTGCCACCGCTGCCAACATATCCCCGACTGTATCGCATTTGCGGAGGGCAAAGGGAAACTGCCGAAGTTCTTGTCGGTACAGCCGGTTCCTAACCAATTCCCTGGGGTGGTAATCTGAGCACGCTCATAGCATAGCCACTAGAAGCACCTCTTCAGCTGTGATGCGATGAGCCAATCGGCCCTCGGCTGGGGTGCCACGGAAGACACCCGGAGCCGTACACCGACCCCGCTCAGGCATCACAGTGAGGTGTGGATGTGAATTTATAAAAAGGGAATCCAAACCTTCCGGGATGACAGTATAAACCGTTGAAAAAAAAATTCAAATTTTCATTGATGTTTGGCTGGGGTTCGAACCCAAGACTCGCGGTATGTGAGTCCAAGGGCGAATCCGCACGAGACCAACTGCTTTCCTGTAGTTATAAATATATTTTCCATTTTTTAAAAATTGCAATAAAATAAATTTATTTTTCTCCAATAAAATATTTGGAAAAAAGAGGAGAGATTAAAGAGAAAGAGTGGGTGAAAAGGGATAAATAAATAGATGAGCCTGGATCAGGCACTATAGTTTGTATGAATCGTCCTCCAAAGTTAACGAAAGTATTTTTCATACCAATAAATCAACGTCCATAATAAAATAGTGTTGTTTGTTTTTTTCTCTTTATATCGTGGATTCGCGAGGTTTGTAACGGCTGTTTTGAAAATTGTCAATACGCTCGGACTTGGAAAAAGTTGGAAAACCACGCGAGTCACGGGTCAAGGTGGCAATGTACAATAAATTTTTTTTTTTAACACAAAAAATCATCGCGAATCGTTTCAAGAGCCATAATGAATTACATAATGCCATAAAACAATTTACATAATAGTGTGTAATGTAACGAGAAAAAGAAGTGAGAGAAAGAAGGAAAAAGCAAAGAGTGAATCCTACAAAGTCGAGTAGTTAATTCCTCGACGTTACATCTCGCTCTACGTTCGCGTGCTCGCCGGCCCACAAGAGTCTATTAACGTGTAGTATACGAGAGAAAGAGAGAAAAACAGAGTTTTAGTATACGAAGAATAATAAAAGCAATATTTTTAAACTGCATAAGAGGCGAGTCTCGTGGGCGAGCCCACGATTATCTTTCAAGCCCAAGCATATTATATTATTAACATTATTACTAATTATTATTACTATTATTATTAATATTATTATTATTATATAGATATAAAAATTACAGATTTATTATACACTACAAGAAAAAGTTATGTATACATGAGGAAAGACAACGAGGTTGACAATGTAACCAGTTACAACAACTCGTATTAGAAGAAAAAGTATTGAGTATTTATCAGGATGAAAAAAATTGTATATTTTTTAAAACCACGTTTATGGCAATTTTGCAAATATGGCCCTGTCATAAGATAAAAGACCCCTTCGTTATTTCGACGTTAGAAATGAACTTTCGACCCTTGCGTGCCTTAATATCTCAAATATTAATGAAAAAAAAAGTGAAAAAATAACCATGATAAACGATTGTGCCTGAGAATATTATTGAGGATCCGGAAACACGAGTTTGGTGCTTTTCATCTGACATTGGCTGCTCAATGTGTGATAAACAAGAAAATTATAAAGAGCTAGGGTTTTGGAATAAAATAATTATATATAAGTTAAGAAAAAAAACGTAATGTTTGAAGAGAGAAAATTTTAAATGCGATGGAAAAAATACGTTAAGCGAATTTACGTTGTGGTAGGAAATTTTATTATTTCCGATTCAGCGGGTATAAAAGAACGCTTAAACGACCATATCCGACATTTGTGATTCATTCGACGAAAGAGAAGAAAGACAGACAGAATTATATATTTGTAGCGTTAGTATTTGAACGATTGCGTACGAATGTGAGAGAGTGAAAGAGAATGAGAGGAAGAGAGAGAGAGAACGAGAGCAAGAGCGAGCGACGAAAAGATAGAACGACTGTGTGCACGAAGCATCGTCATCACTTTTTATATGCTCAGAGACTCGAGAATTATTGTATTAAAGCGAAAAAAAACAAAATTATTGTACCATATATACAAAGCATAGATATATATCTCTAGAAATTTACCGAATTTGAAAGAAAATAAAAGAGATTATTTTAAATGAATCAACGACTGTTCATTTATTTCAATAATCCCTCAAGATCCTGTTCTCCTTTATTCTCCTAAATGAAACATCGAAGAATTCCACTTTGGTTGGGAATAATCATTAACCTACAAATGTACTATTTCCATATGATTATTTTTTTTTTTTTTTGTAAGTGACTCACGACATTTTTCTGCCGTAAAATTGAAAATAAAAAGTTTATTCGATTAAGTAAATATTCCAATTGATTAAGTAAATATTCCAATTGCTCGATTTTCCAATTAAAAGCACAGATTACTCGTTCAATCAAAAAAATAAAAATGAATGAAAAAGAAAAATATGCCAATATCGGTTTGATTTATTAACTTCATAAGAGAGCAATCGGAGGTCGTTCCTTCACGCACAGTTTACGATCGTGCAGGAAACACGTGTGTTGCGCATTGTTTCCGTTATCGGAGTCGGTAACAGTAGCGAACAGCGGGAGCAGCCAATTGCCAATTGGTGTCGAAGTTTATGGGAGGCAAAATCGACGACCTATACGCGATTAAAATACGTACCCTCTACTCTTAAACTTTCTAAGCACGCGAGCTGATAAGTATATACAGAGTCGTTCAAAAGTAATGGTAAACACGATTATCAAATAAATATATTATTTCGTATTTATCAATCTCGAATATTCCCAATGAAAATTTTTCGATTCAAACAACACAAAATACTGTTTACAAAATCTGACCCATTCAATGTTGTCATGCAGTTGGATTATTTAAATTAAAAAAATTGTCCAACATTTTCCATCCACGAATGATTTTATTTAGATTAATAATTTCATGGCTTTAGATTATTTATCGAGAAGATTTTTTTCCAATCATAAAAAGTAAAAGTTATACTCGTGACAAACTTTTTGACGTTATACTGTGTACATAGGATGCACGAGCGAGCGAATGTATCCGCAATGTGAGTTGGCGGACTCGTGCGTACGTACGTACGCTCGCGAATGCATAAATAAAGCACAAATATTAATACAAATATATATCTACGTGTAAATTTGTATACACACATATGTATATATGTGTATACGAGCATTAAATGCAGACCAGAAGTGCATTAAAACCATTAAAAAATGGCTGAGAAATGTTATGCTCGTACCACCTGGCAGTTCTGTTATCGAAGAGAACGAGATTAAGCGAACGAATTAAAATCCCATATTTTTCAATCAGCACCTGTATGCCTGGAATTCCCCCTTATCGCCCCCTTCTCGTCATTCTATTTTATCTCTCGTGCAGCTGAAAGCGATCCCCTGGCAATCGTGCGTGAAGCATAAATACTGTGCTACAATCTTGTTATCATCAGTCGGTAAAATAAACATTCACCAACCGAGTGTCGGTAAAGTAAAAATTTCCGTGTCTTATTTATCGTTGAGAATGAAAAAATACGAAAATTACTAAACATTACGTTTAATGATTTCTGAACTAAATTTTAGATTTCAATTCTTAGAAAATTCTCTGCGGAACAAGATTGAAATATGAAAAGCATTATTTTCATCCAATACTTTATGGATGCACGGATTGAAGTGAACGTTGGGCCTTGAATAACAGTCGCTTGTCTGATGCAACGAGAAAACCAATCAGAAGCAATAAATTCTATCGCCTGATCACGCAATTAAATTAAGGGGAATGCGGTAGAGAATCGAGATTATAAGCGCGTATATTTTTAAAAAAATCTTACATCATAAATCGCGATTGTAACGATTCCAATTAAAGGAAAACTCAAGACTCATGAACTTTTTCAATCGTTCACAAATTTTTTCTGTCATTGGCGTACTTCGTTTGACGTACTTGTGACTAGTATTGTAAATACGTTTGTTTAACCGAGCGTTCGGATTTTCAACGAAAAATTCACAACATCTAAAAGAGTGTGTACATGTTTTTTCTTTATTTTTTAAGACCTCGAGCCCAGCGCCCAAACCGGAAATTAAAAAAGGGATTCCGATAGTTTTTTGGACTCAAGCCAAAATTCGAGCTACGCAAGACTCAACACTCCCCAGTCGTCTTCATCTGTCTTTCATTCGATCGATATTCACTCTGTTCCACGCTATTCTACACACGAGTCACCACGATCTATAACTTCTCCGGGTTTCGTTAAGGTGAACGCACTAATAATTTTTTTTCCAAGTTTTATTAACTTTTAGAGGATTAGGGCTTCAGGTTTCAAAATTCGTTTTCAAAATTACCCAAAATAGTCAATTTTATCATAATCTACCTATTCAAAAAATTACCGATCATTAGTCGTGCCTATATTTGGATTTCCTGACAGGAAATAATAATAAATGAAATTAAAATAGCACATTTTTGTAAATGGAACGTTTTTCGGGGTTTTTCGAGTTGTTTCATTCCATAATAAAATCGCATTTATAAAAACACGTGACTTTGCAGCAGTATTTCACTAAAAACTGTCAAAAATTTGACGATAGTTTACCCAAGCTTAATAACGTCTGTTTGTGTTTGTAAGTCTGTGTGTCTGTTTCATAATTTACACAAAAATTTTGGCAAGAAGGCTTTATTAAAGTTTTTCGGCCCTTTGAATGTCAATAACAAGAATCCTTTCTTCTACACATTCTGTAACGAAAAAATTTTGTTAACTTTTTAACGACTTTTTCACGAAACATTTTTCGATCAAGATTCATTCTAATTCAAAAAAAGATGCTAATTTTATCTTCACCACAAAATCAAATTCGATCGAATGGTGTTAGTATGCCAATTTTTATCGTTCTAATTAATTGTGTTACAACAGCAAGAAAATCCGATGTGACAGCCGATGAATTGATCGGAATCGGCTCAAAGAATTGATGAAAGATCGAAATAAATCAACGAATTTTTACCCATCAATCCAGACGCTTTAAAGTTGAATATGAATGTATTTTAGTTTGTCCGCGTCTAACGTAAACGTCAACGAATTAAAGAATGTTAATGTTCAAAGAATACGAACGGAAAGAAAGAGGTTTCACGAAAAGACAAAATCGAGACAGACTTTTGTTTCGCAAGAAGGAAAATTACGTTCGTCACTTGCGAAAGGCCAAATGATTGTATTTTTATCTTGGCGTCTCGCGACTCTGCCTCACTAAAACTCACAAATATACATGTTTATTTATACTTATAGATACAACTCTAGTCTTCCGTAACAGCGGAAGCGATTTTTCATTTATTTGTTGAAATTAGTGTTTATTACGATTTTTTTTCATTAATCGCTTACTCTTATGAGTTCGTGCTTTGTACGTTAGACAAATATATGTTTTATGTACACAAGTATTGTTCGAGGAACACGAGTTTTATTTTCATTATCTGATAACAGCCATTTTTTTCAGATAATCAATCGAGATTCTACGAAGCCAAAATTTAAAAGCTTTTCACATCGGTAAATGACTCCGAGGTATGAATCTCCTGAGGTGAAAATTGAGTTGACTAACGAGGAAATTCACAGAAGATATCAGGACACCTCGATGCTCATTCATGCGGTAATAATTCAAATTATGTTTAAATATCTATTTTCTGGAATTTCTTGGCTTCTTAATAGTGTGATTGAGACTTTTGATAAAAATACAACGAGTTTACATATTGTTTGTTATCGAGTGAGCTTCGTATTTTGTTTGGTTCAACGGTCTCTCTCCATGTATTTTGATTTTTGGCAATAACATTTTTTTTCGAGTCTCGAAGTGGTGGCATTTAGTCAAAAATTAATATATCGCAATGAAATGGAAACTATTTTGTTTGTTTTTCAATTAATAAGTAGAATTTTGAGTTATCAAGCGATTTTTATCAAAATTTTGAAAAAGAATCTCCAAACGTGGTTTCTTGGAGATTGTTGTACAATATTTTGTATTTAAAGCATCGGGGATCGGCGTTTTTGCTTCTAAACGTATTGAATAAGTCGCTTCAAAAATGAGTCGTTCGTCTAATTCAATTCTTGCTCTGTTTTTGTAAACGTATGAAATTTTATGAAGAAATCAATTTTTTCAGGAATTTCAGAGAAAAACTGAAATATCGAACTACCTGAGCTACGGAAATAGCAGACGAACAATCGAGTACAGTAATTACGGTAATCAGCCAGTGATTCTAAGAAGACCAGCGGGTACTGACAATCATTTGACGTCGCAAGTGCTGAGGATATACAGAAAGCCACAAGAATCTTGCACGATAAGCTGATAATAAATAACAATAAAAAAAACTATCTTAATCTAAAGTCTATTTTATTACTGAGCCCAACAAACTTCCTGAATCGAAAATAAAAAACTAAATCAGCCAATTTGAAGATCAAATAATGAGACGAAATTCGAAATTACGTCATACACACGTTTATTCACTTCAAAAGCAAAAATTAACTCAAAAACAAAAACATAAATCAACACTTGATTTCGAGATTACATGAAACAATCTCATAGCGATAATTTTTATGTACACTTATATTTTTAATTGCATATATACTGTATTTTTTGCATGTTTTTACAATAAACCTTTCGTTATTATTTGTTTTTCTGTGCGTCTTCCCCGAAGAAATAATCGAAGGAACGCCAAGTTCGAGTATCGAATAAATATAATACTCGCAAGTTCAATACGCTAAAGTAAAAAAGTAAAAATCTCTCGCTCTCTCTTTCTCCCTTTTTCTCGAAGAATTTTTGAAGAAATGATCCACGCTTTTGGTTTTTTCGAAATTCGACCAACTTTCGCGACTTTTTCCACAAATTTACAACCTTTTTTCTGACCGTTGCGTTATGATGTCAGCACACAGAGATGAAGGAAATTATCTGGATAACTCAAATGCTCGGAAAGCCATTGAAGAGGTGTTTCAAGAGGTGGAAAAACACCGTGAGTTCTCATTTGCACTAGAAACAAAATCACGTTTCATGTTAGGAAATTCAGTTTTCTATCATTACTCGACATCGAAGAAAGAATTGAAAGTCCAAATATTTTGTTAGGACGTTTCTCAAAAATATTGAATGTTAGAATACAAAAGACTACAATAATTTGACGATGTTTTGGTTCACTTGGAAACTAAATCTGCTACAAAAACTGGGCGATTGAAGATTTCGAGAAGATAATGAATTTAAAAAAAAAAAAAAATTTGTTACATTCCAACGATGCAAATTTCAGTTTTTTTCTAACAAAATTAGGGTCACTTTCGATGCTGTTGTAGGAGTCTATGGTTAGACATTGAATTTAATTTCGAAATATAACATCAAATTCCAAATGATTGAAAAAGAATTACAACTAATTTTTTATTGTAGTTGGAGTTTCTCAAAATAATTACCTTGATTATCCTCGCCGAAAACTTCATCCAACAAATGTTTTAAAGTTTTTCTCTGTCCTTCTTCGTTGACGGGTTTCACCAATTTTTGTACGTACTTATCTTCGCTGGTGTAACACCTGAAAGGAATGTATTTGAAGCCCTCTTCGCTGTTATTTGTCTCCATGAGTCTCCGATTCACAGCCCAGAATTGATCAAACTTGTCATTCAGCAAACCCAGCCAAAGTTGATTGTGATCTTTTTTTTGCATGCTCGAGACCACTTGACCTCTGTGTTTTAATACATCCGCTTCTTTAATGCATGACAAAAAATGGGCCTCAACGACTTCTCTGTGACAAAAAATTCAGCATTTGAAAAAACCTGTGTAAGGAGTGCCAGAATATTTGTTGAATTCTCATTTTGTATTCAAACTCAGGCTACTCTCCTTCAAATTTATTCCCAATTCTTTGTGACTTGGAAAAATTTTCTTATAGATAAAACGATTCAATGCAGAAATTGAGAATCAAATTTAGTGATTCTCAATTTAGAATCATAATGAAAGAATATTTCCTCAAACTGATGAGTTGTCATCATAATTATGCCTGATTTTAATGAGCATACCACAAAATCTACTTTAAAGGAAAAAAAGCACGTTGTTTTTTGGATTTTTCCAAAACTTTCTGTGATTCTATTGAGTTTTCATCATAAAATGTTCACCGAATGCGACTTTATCGTACACTGTTCTCTCTCTAATCAAAGACGAAGAGCATGGTGTACTATACAAAGGACCCTCGTCATTACATAAAGAAAACATTTTGTGCTGAAAGCAACATTGAGGGAGTTTTCGACCCCATTCTGGGATTTATGCTCAAAAAAGTAAATTCCAGAAGTATTGATGGTAAAATAATTTCATAATTGATTCATTTATTATTATTTATGATTCCAGGTTGCAAAAAATATCAAAAATTCTTTGTTAGTTAAGGTTCTCTGGACTATGTTAAAAACATTTTTTATTTATTAATTAAATTCATCGTGTAGTATATGGAGAAATATCCAGAAGAAATTTCTCGATAAGAAATTTTCATTCGAGCTCAACAAACCAGTGGAGCTGACAAAGGGTTAAATAAAAAATTTAATTATGAGAAAAAGATTTTACTTGCTGCCGCAGTGCATGAGTACATTTTCTGGGAACTTGTCAAAATGAACCACTATGTTCCACGGCAATTGAATGTCACTGGCGTAAAGATCGAGTAGGACGCCAATAGGAAAATGCCATTTCATCGGTGTTCCATTAAACTCGAGCCACATTTCATTTTCCTGTTTGTCTTGTTGTATGTGACGCATAAAGTGTTTACGCACCTGACAGATTATAAATCATTTTTGACATTAACTTATCGACGATTTTTGATCAAAATTTCGAAATGATGAAAAAAGCAAGGGTAGAGAAACTTCATGGCAATATTAATTTTAGGTTTGCGATTTTTTTTTGGTGACGTTTGATGCCAAAATTTTGACAGGTGCAAATTTGTTCGTAAATTTTTGAATTCAAATAAACTTTTTTAATTAATTTGAATATTGTTTCTATTAGAGAATGAAAAAAAATGACTCACTTTGTCGGTGCACAGGGGGAAATAACTTAATCTGGGTACCATCAAATAAAAGGGATCAGGGGCCTGCAGTTCACAAACTTCTTCAGGATCCAATTCGAAACAAACTGGTATTTTTCCCTCCCATATTTCTCTCAATACTTCGCGATCATTCGCCATGTTCCTCTTTTTATTCTCTCTCACTCGCTATTGATGTTCTTGACAGCAAGACCGCACTTTACGAATGTTTTAATATTCACTCGACACTCGGTCGTATCCAAAATAAAACAGTTTTATGAACGAGAAAAAACATTGATTAGGTTATATTTTTCTCATTCATTTCATCATATATTTTCCTTGACAAAACCCTTTCCAACGAAGAGTCATTTGCAGAGAACTACAACATCGTGGGGATTCACTGAAAACTTGCGGATGCGTACGAACATTTTCTAACGCACCGATCGATGGCCAAAACAAGCCAAGGTCACGTACCTCAACAGATCACTTTTGAAAGTCTTTAGAAACTGCAGAGCACAAAGTGACCATGATCGTTGAATTCGATTGCTATTACGATTAATGACAGATTTCAAAAATGTTTTTTATTGTTCACTCAGCAGACTTGCCGCCTTCGATTTTTGTGTATTCGACGATCGACTGGACTTGAAGAATCCATGGCAAGCGTTCAAGCCGCTGTCTTTCGTGTCGACTCGCCCTCAGCCAAATCTAACCTTTTCCAACACCATTACGTTGTTGAATTTCCTACATTTCACAAACAATCTTCAAGCACTGAGAAAAACTTACGAGAAATTTGTGACGTCCAATGACAAGATTATAGAAATGACAACTTTAAAAACATGAAAGCGTCCGTCATTTCGCAAAGCGTACAAAAACAAGTTTCCGGCAGTCGGTGCTGGAGAGATGTCGCTAGTGGCGTGACGCAATTCTCTTTGTTTACCGACTGATGATAAGTGTCACATATTAATCGAGTGAATTTGATGACAACAGCGCTGCAGATGTAACAAATTATTCCTCGTGTTTTTCGCTTTCGAATAACAATTTTCCCACAACACTCGATGAACGATGATATATCAAAATATGAAAAAACGTAAGTTAGTAATTTTTGAGACAAAAATCTTGCCTTTAGCAAAACATTACGAATATATTTCACGTGTAAAAATGATTACATAATGTTTTCCATTGGGACTCAGTATTTTATACCCCTTTTGAGTGAGCCAACGAAGCCGCAACGCAGACACAAAAATCCTTTGTTTGCTCGAAACGCCTCTTTTTACAGATCGTAAAGGATCGCTTTATTTTTATTAGATAAGAAGAGATTTACGTCCTCTGTATAAGAATCTGCTTTAGCATAGCTATTTTTTTCAGTCAGAAGATAAACGATAATCGATCATTGTTTAAATAAAGTCAATCGCATCAGCATCTCCGAGATATTTATAACATGAATAGCCACTGTAGACAAAATATCGATAAGATAAAGAGCGTGAATTATTTTTAATATCCAAGTAAGAATTATTTGATGTACATGAGTTAAAAGTATGTTTATTTATTTACTTATTTGCTAGCATATATATTTAGATATTCGTAAAAAAATGCATTATCAATGTGCATTAATGCATGTATTATTATCGATGAGACCTTTGCACTTTGCAACTTGACAACCAGTCGAAAATTTCTTTCCGGCTTTCTCGGTTGTCGATAAGAAAATTCTACGACGTAGAAGTAACAAGAATAGCATGTATATAAATTAGTTTGTATTTTTTTTGTATCTATAAAAATACATGCATGTTCGATTTAATGAAGCAATTGAAATGATCCAAAAACAAAAAAAAACAAACAGAAACTGATGACAATTTTCCGATTAACCGATAAATGGTTTTGTTCGAAACGTCGTACCGGTTGACAAAAAAATCAGAAAAAATCTTTGACGATCGCAGAATGATCTTCAATGTGTCCATTTTGGAACGACCAGCGCTGAACTCGATTATGAACTTTTTTGAGCGAGTTATTTAACTTTCCGTGCCACTAAAAATTTTGACTGGTTTGCCTAAATTTTGTAGTAGAAAAACGTCAGTAAGTTTTGCTGTGTTGACGAATAATAAGAATTAATCGATGACACAAGGAGTCGGTGGACATTTTTAATTCCAAATATCACTTAAGCCAAGACTTGGAAGCAACTGTGTCGAGAAATCTTTCAAAAACTGTAAAAACCTCTGAATATACGAAATGAAAAAAAAAAATTGGAATTCGCGACAAATGTTCTTGTGGGTTAATTAATTTTGTAAAAAATTCAAACGAATTATTAATTCTCTACGTCTGTTAGTGTCATGAAAGAACAACCAGTTTGAGCAAGAAATAGCTGGATGATTATATCATTAATGATTTTTCTATTTCGTTTCTTATAAGTGGGTTAAGATTGTTGAGAAAAAATATTGATTTCTCATTAGGTTGAACAACGGGGCATTGTTTTAATAATCGTTCGTCGATAAACATTGTTTTATCGTCGGTCTCTTTTTTTCTCTATTTTTGTTGTATCTTTTTTCTTCTTTATTCCATTCGTTATAATTTTGAGCAAATTTTGACTATTTTTTTCCTCGTTTTATTGAATGAATGTTGCATTTAATTCCGTCAGACAATTTCTAACGCTATTGACATCGTTTCGTCGTTCGTTGAGTGCAACGTCAGTATGTACCAAATTCGGAAAAAAAAATGGAGCAAAAAATGAAAAACATATCGAAGCCAGTAAACGTGAAAAAGATATACGATGAACATCAAATTGACCCGATTGGCTCTTTCTTCACGTATATAATATAAATCGTTGACCCTCCCTTCTTCCTCCCTCGTGCCCCACTCGTTCCCTTTTCACTCGACATTGTCTCGGTCGTTGCGAGACTTCGATTACGACTTAATCGACTATCATACGAACCGTAACGACAGATCGGTCGAAGGTGCTGGCGTTCGGTGACTCGGGAACCGCGCAAACGATAACGAGAAATAAAATCTCGCGAAAAAAAAAGAAAAAAATTCAAATAATGAATTGAGATAAAACGTGAGATTAAAAAAAGGCTGAAGACTCCATACACTGAGAAAAATGATGTAAAAATAGACGAAAATTGTCCTCCTCGTGATTTTTATTTGAACCATTTCATCAATTTTTTATCGAACTATTGTAAATTGTAAATAATATTTAAAGAATAATAGATTCACAAATCTGTTGGGATTTTTAAATATCTGATAAGTCCCGTGACCTTTATTTAAACAACTTTATCAATTTTTTATCGAACTATCGTAAAAGATTATCAAGAATAATAGATTTACAAATCTGTTGAGATTTCTGAATATCTGCACAAGTAAATGGATTGAAAAAAATTGCATTAAGGATGAAAAATGATACAGTCAAATGATGACCTGTCGCACCCATGCACAATCAGTTATGAATATGGAAGGCTCACCCAAATATTCAGCAATTATTTTTACACGCGTGTATGGATGCGGACTAATGTCAAACTTCCGGTGAGTTGCCATGACCGGAACTCCCCTTGGTAGGGCGATTCGAGGGCGTATAAAAGCAGGACTTTGTTGTCTCTCCCTTCCAGCAAAGGGCGAGGGTTTTAAGGTAATATAAATCGCGTCAGAGAGCTCACCTCGTCAGTGTGAAACGAGCATGGACAAAACTGTGGCTCATTTCACGCCTCGTGGAGCGCGGAAACGTTAGTTTTTAACAAGCTTGTAAAAATCTGTATACGTGTATAAATACATGTATGTGAACTGACGTATTTGAGATTTACTTCGTAAATCAGAGCGACCCCTCGGTCTGTTTAAAAGCCATTTAAAATAGTTTCAAATACAAAACGAACTCGACCAACTTTGACGACGAGTTATGTCAGTTAATAGATGCAAAAAAACGCACAAAGTTCATGGAGTGACAGGACTGTCCGAACTCTTTGTGCACGTTCAGATTTTTTTTTTGATATTGATAGTCAAAGGGCATAGCAATCGAGAAGGAGAAAAAGAGGGAAAAAAAGAGATAATTGAATGTCGGAAACGGAAGAGCAAGTAAATTTATTATTTCCTCAAAATCGTGTTCCTTTTTACAAAAACAAACAAAAACAAAATGTCACATTGACGTTAAGGGAAAAGAGTTGATCGGATTTATAATTTAATTATCTTGTTTTTTTGTTCGTTTGTTAGTTTTCAAGCTCTTCATGTAAATCGTCAAGGGATATTTATTTGGGTTGACATTTGTTTCAATTGTCATTCATGATTCTATTCATATTTCTGATGACGAGCACATTTTCTTGGTCTTTTGTTGAAGAAAATAACGTTTTTCGATTTTCAATCAATTTTTCATTCATTCGTATAATAATATTTGGATGTTTGTGTAATACGCTACGCAGTGGGATCGTCAACAGGTGACTCGACAGACGGGCAGCGTAGGACGTGTTATTTCGTCTTAAAATCGGGATAATGGATCCTTTACCGAGAGCCTGGACAATATTTAAAATTTTCATAAATTTTGACTGTATTTATTATTGTTATTTTTTCACCATTTTTTTCGTGTACATTTATAATAAGAATTTGTTTATTAATTGGTTTTATGCAAGGACTGAAATTAATTTTCTCTCCACGAACGGTTGAATACCCTAATAACAATGTTTTTTAAACATTCTGAACGTGGAGAAATATCTTAATGCCATTTTTATGATCTGTAAACAAATTTTGTTAAAAATTATAATGTTTATGTGAATTAATCGATTATTTATTTGTTGATGTTGTTTTTTTATCATTTTTTTGCGAATGGGTCGGAGAATAAATGGAATTAATGTTATAATTACTCTCTTTTCTCTTTCTTTCTCCGTCTCGATCTCTCTGAATTTTAATCTCTCTTTCTTGTTTCGTCTTAGCCAGATCTTCGGAGTTTGCGCATTGCACTGCACGACGTGTGGCATATGCCCGACGTAACCGTCGGAGAAAAAAGAGAGGGAAAGGGAATATACGTGGCAGATGGACAAAAAGTGTGGCTTGGTGCTGTAGCATCTTGGTTGTAAATATATGGAGAGAAATATCGATGGAAATGAGCGAGAGAAAGAGAAGAAAATAAAAAATAAAAATAAGAAAAAAGAGAAGATTTTTTTCAAAGGGCTAAATGTCAGCCGTGTGGCACGAGATAATTTTACAGAATTGTACAGAAATCAAGAAAAAAAAATTTTGGATCATTAGCCTAATCGTTGGGTAAAGGAAAAAAAATGGAGGATCGTCGGATTAGAAGAATTTTTTTTATTTTTTTTATCTCAATTTAAGGTAAGTTTAGTCAAAAGGCATTCACGATACAATTTTTCTGAATGATCGAATTTCCGGTCATCAGGGAGAGAAAAGCATGAAAGAAAATAGGCTCAAATTATACTCGAAAAAAAGGGAAAACAGATGGAATCCCCAAAGATCAACTCTTCACTTTGCTTGAATGAATTTCATGGAAAGGAGACGAAAGTATAAGAAACTAAAAAAAAAAAAAAAAAAATACAATAGGGTTTGAAAAGAAATCTTCTCATCCGTCAATCAATTCTGCAGCATCCTCATGATCGTTGAGCTGAGAAGAAAAGTCATGGCTTTGTAAACCATAATCAATCACGTCTTCCGTAATATTCCATTGCAATTTTCTTCTTTCATTTTCATTCGCACTATGATTGATCAACTATTTTTACGAAAAAAAAAAAAACTCATTTTAGCCATAACCTCGAGGTTTAAAGGTCGACAGAACAAATTTATAAAAACTTACATTAATTTACCAAAAAATAAGACACATGTTTTTTTTTTCAATGTAACTTTTCCAATTGAATCGGAAAAAAAAGATAATAAACACTTAGCAACTTGTAAGAAGAATGCTTTTTGGTACAATCGATTTTTGTCAAAACAGCACGTTGAAAGAAAAAGAAAGTTTCAGGAATACATCAACAGATTATTGTTTATAACCAAAAAAAAACACTGCACAATGAAGTAAAAATCCTACGTACTAATGTAGCAGTTCTTATATATATAATCGAAAAAAATGTGATTTTCCGTTCCATGCTAAAAACTGTATGAGCTACGTTTCCGGTCGTCTGAAAAAAGTGGTTACCGCGGAACCACGCTGTGCAGACGCTATTTTTTTTCATCCATTAACGCAAAAGAAATGATTTGTCATAGTTCATTAATAGTTCAATCAAGAAGAATCCCCAGAATTTCCATTCACTTTATAACTTCGTGAAATGAGGATAAATAAAACCACAATTTATGCCGATTTTTTTTTACCTCAATGGCCTATGACCTATTAATTACAATAAATTATAAAAATTCGACTTTTATGCTAATTTTAAGATGTTTCTATATAGAGGCATACAGGAGACAAAGAAGTCTCTCCTGCGATCGTTTTTAGCGTCGAAAAACACCTGTACAAAATGCCCCGATGGCAACGACGACGAAGGACGATCTGCACGCGTTTGCCCAATAGGCATATCTACATATACACATGGATACATTTTATACTCCCTGAAATATATAAATATATATACATTTATAAAAATATATATATATATACGAGCAGAAATATTCATTTATATATATACACATGTACATATTTTTTATGTAAGAAAAAATATACATATATATAAAATATAAAAGGAGATGTACGCGTGTGGGCAATTCTCGCGAGCAGCAAAAGGCCGAAGATAGCCTTCTGCAGGAACTTTACAGCTGCTGGGCTGCGAGGGGAGAGACTGTAAACGCCGCGGTCTCTCTTTAACTCCGTCTCTCTTTTTTTCTTTTTTTTTCTCTCTGTTTCTTCATAAGTTCGGAGAGAGAAGCGAGATGAAGAAAACCACATGATCTTCTCTCTCTCGTTCAGGTTTCGCATTGCGTTTGTCGGCGGTCTCCATCGAAGGAGCGAGCGCACGCGGCTGCTCCCGAGGAAGGTGTGCTCGCGATCGCTGCATCTCCTCCGATGAGTGCACCGGTCGCCGGGGGCAAGGTGCATCCTCTCTTGGATCGTCCCTCCGGAGAAATTAACCCAACGAAAAGTCTTGCGGCGAGACGGCAACAAAAGGGAGAATTCGGGTTATGCGGGTTGGAACAAATTTCCTTTTTTTCAGCACACACTTATTATTTATGTTTATTTTTTATAATATAATGTTCGGATGATTAAACATTTTATTAATTACATAATGCTTGGAAGTGTTAATGAGAAAAAAATTCAAATGATTCAATTTTTCGAATTCGATTACTTTTTTAAACTTTCTATCCGAAAGTTATTTTCAAGTTCGATTAGTTATTGATTGTTTGAGCTGGAATTATTAACCCTCCGTTGTCACACTGGGTCATTATGACCCAAACTCATTTCTCGCTTTGCTGCCACGATGTTTTTCGTTGCGAATAAACAAAATACACTTGGCCAGATAAATTAAAATGACGTTCTTTTTATTAAAATATTCGCTTTTCCGATGGTAAAACTTTTAAATAATTCTTTTGAACAAGTAAATTTTAAATTTTCTAGATTTTTTTGATGGACTTCCATTAAAGAATGTTCATCGTGTACTCCTGATAAAAAATAATTTTCAAAAACTAATCGACAGGTTGCTGATGACACCCGATGAATCACACTCTGGGTCAAATTGACCCAGTGTATCAGTGCAGGCGACAATTTTTTTAATTATTATTCCATTTCACTTATTGTGTACATTTGCATTGTTTATTTATCCTGGAAAATGGATTTATTATATAATATCTTAAGCATTTATATGTGGCGCTTAAAAAAGCGTTTATTTGTACGTTAAAGGCCATGGATATTGGGTAAAGAAATAAGGTGTCATTAAATCGAAAAAAGCACTTGTGCCTAAGGTCTAGGGTGTGCGTGTGCACTTGCCGTCCAGGAAGAAGCACCTGACAGTCCCGGTAACCCCGGTGCACGATGAGAATCGACCGTTCGAGGGATCCTCAAGGGAAAAAGGAACGGTTGGCGCGTCGCCCTCGCCCTCCCAAAGGGCGAGAGACCTCTCCTTCTTCCTAATATGTGTAAACCTCTGTCTTATACGTATATGTATTTATACACCACGTGGGTAAGTTTATCGGGCAACGGTCGAAACCCACAAACGCCTGTCGCTTCTTCCTTTCATTTTCTTCTTCCTCACTCCCTCCCTATACGTTTTTTTTCTTATTCAGCCCTATTATCATTTACAACCGCCACATCGTCAGCTCATTCCCGAAAATTTATTGATGAGATTAAAAATTTAATGGGTCGTATCGATTTCCATATTATTTTATTGATAATTGAAAATTTTATTCGAAAAATTCATTTTGAAAGTTCATTTGAAAAACTTGTTTGTGAAATTCTTTTTTTTTAATGTCGTGTCCATTGTTATGTCGATTTTTATTTATATTTTTTGAACTGTTTATGGAGTTAAAATATTGCCGTAAATATCATGAAAAAAATATAAATGTTAGATATTGAAAATGATTGTTCGAAATTTGTGGCGTCTCACGACAGGCCACCGGACTAGACAGGAAACAAAGAAACGATAATGAATATTATTAAAGAATTATTTCCATCCGAAAAGTATTTCCCGAAATTAGAGATAAACGCGAGGAGTTTAAGATTCGTGTGTACTTTGGCGGTTCCTCTGAGCAATTTTTTCCCAGGAAAGAGTCCCGATAAAAATTACACGCTTGAAAATAAATGCTGGAATTTCCCACAGCGAAGATGAAAGGAAAATGGATCAGGGAGGTTGAAACAGGTAACAGCTTTTCAGAGAAAGAAAGAACGAAAGAATTGTAGCAAACGTACAATTTTCTATGACCCGAAGTCCCAAAGAAAACAAAATAAAAATGAAAAATAAACAAAACGACTAAATAAAAATTGAATCGAACCCAAACAAGAATAGCGGAAAATCTAATCGATCAATGATAAAATTGCATTTAATTAAAAATAACGAACAAAGTTTGTTTTTAAAAAGAAAGCAAAAACAAATAAAATCATCTGATGAGTTTCCGCATCATTATAAAAACAATTTTAAAAACAAAGGACAAGTGTTAGGTGTAACGTATAAAAACAAAGGCCTTAAGGAGGGGTTGGAAAAAAGAAGCGATGCTTAAGAAAACGACGGTTATCCAGTAAAAAAAAAAACGTATAGATATATATCGATGGTAGGAGGTGGATTGTTTGCCCCTTTCCACCTACGATGCAGCAGCGAGGTCTTCTTCTTCCTCCTTTGGCCGCCGTCTCGCGTGGGACCTTCGCGTGGTGGACATGGTGGAAACTTTTTAACGTTCCAAGACACATATGCACACAAATATAGACCAGGAGGCGCTCTCTTGGGGTGCACCTGCTATACACCTGTTGGCCGTTGCCTCTCGGTTCGTAACGTCGTCAAGAATCATCTACATACACATGTGCAAAGCTTCCAACACAAATGAGCCTCAAATCGTGGATTAAGAACGAAAGAGGCGTAAGTTGAGGGACTTTTCGAGTACGAAGTATTTCTCGAAGATCCTTAAGGTCTTTCCCATAAGCTGATTGAGGCTTTGTTCGTGTGCATGTTTTATGTATTTATAGGAACGTATATAGAAGAACGATCTTTGAGAAAGAACGACTTTTGGCAGCGGACGCGCGCCCTGGCCCAACCTGCCAACCGTCTGTGGGCCTCAACCCCTCCCTTTTCCTCCTTTTCTTCAACCTCTTCTTCTTCGCTTCTGTCTCAACGACCGATCCCCAGAAGTTGCTATCCACATCTTCAAACGAATAAATAAATAAGACAAAAAATACAAGATATAAATTTAAAAAAGAATAACAAAAAACAGAGAAATAAAAATCGTTGGAGAATGAAAAAAATGCGGAGAAGAAGAAAGAAGGAAGGAATAAGAAATGGAGGAATGAAAAAATGGCTTGCGGTTCTTCATTCCTATCACCAAGCTGTCGCACCCTCTCTCATCCTTCTTCTTTTTTTCTCTTTCTCTCTGTGTATGTGGAACTCGAAGATGCGAAAGAAAAAAACGGTCGAGCATCTTATTCTATTTTTTTTACATATTATTTTTGTTATCTTTTTTTTTTGTTTCGGTCATTGTTTTGTTGTACACAAAGTACAGCAGGTATTCCTCCGCGTCCGAGAGTGAGGAACGAAAATGGATGAAAGAAAGGGCAAAGACAGTGAGAAAGAAAAAGAGAGACGATTGAGAAAAGATGCCTTTTTCGCTCGCTGATATACTTTTAATACGGGACCCATCTTCTCTCTCTCTCTCTCTCTCTCTCTCTCACTCTCTCTTATTTTTCTCTCTCTTGCTCTTGACGGCACCGACCAGAATCGAGAAGCCCCCTGCGCAGCAGGTGCACCGCAGGTGATTCTCCTCCTCATCTCAAACCTTTTCGATTCTTCGTCGGCGCTGACCAGGGCGCCTCTTGCTCTTGCAACATCCACGCGTCCAAACTTTTTCAAATTTTTTTTTTCGTCTTCTCAACCCCAACATTTTTACTCCCCCAATAGCATTTGTGGTCCAGAATCTTTTGAGTTACAAAAAGAAGGAAAGTTGTTGATTTTTTGCAAAAAGGACTATTTTGACAAATACCTTCCATTTAAATACGTCATTTTTGCGAATACTTGGTTTTCTAACGAAGATAATTCATTTTTGAAATTTTCAAAGTGTTCGTTTTACTCAAATTTTTCTTTGGTTTCAAGAAAAAGTAAAGTTCATTAGGGTTTGCCCTGTCGTCGTAATTTTTGGGTTACACGATGCAAGTTAACGAAGTGAAAAAAACGCGATAAAGTGCGAAGGGTTGCTTGCGTATTTGCCTGGCGTCTTCCCACACGGTTAACCGCTGTTGTCTTTAAAAATTCAGAGCGAGAAGGAAAGGGGAAAGGGGGAGAAAGAGGGAGAGAGAGAATGCATCCCTGTGGGAAAAAAGTCGTGGCGATTCTTGACGAGGGCTTTAAAAATAAAAAAACCCCCATGGATTCAGGACCCGTAAATTTATGGGTATCGTCCAAGAGAAGGAGAAAGAGGTCGAGTGGTTTCTGGACCAGAAGATCCTCGGAGGCAGGAAGAAGATTGTTGACTGACCCGAAGGGGTCCAAAGGGACTTTTGACCCTTCGCGCCAGACCCCAATGGACCCCAACACTCCGCCCTCTTTGTTTCATTTCCTCTTTCTTTTCTTGACCTCAATAAGTTTCCAGTACTCCAACCTGGCGTTGTACAACTTCGAGGGATTTAAAGAGCCCGTAATTCGAATTTTCGATTCAGAAAATATCGCAAAATTCATTAACGTATTTTTTCTCCATAAAAAATGACTTTTTTGTGTTTAATTTCGACGAAGTATCATCATTGACATTCAAGCAAAAATATATTTCTTAAAAAAAATACAAAATTCATGCCACTCTACAAAATAAGTAAATAAAACTCAACCGAATAAATATTTTTCTCGTATCAACACCTTTTTCATGAATCTGAAACTCGAGAAGGCGGAACTAATTGGTCGCTGTTCATTGAGCTTGAAAAATAAAGAAATCCCTCGACCAGCTCGTGTATTCACTATTTGTTCATTTACTTAGTACGTTGATACGACCTCTTCAAGTTCCATTCTTGAGGACTTCTTAAGTCAACATCTCGAGGAAAAAAGAAAGATGACAAAAAAATGTTTCAGAGCAGATGAAAATACGAATTAATCATTCATTATTTCTTTGAAACCTTGATTAATATTATTGATGGACTCATTTTGGAAGAAACGGAAATCCAACTCACTTTTGATTATAATCTCAGTTCAATGACAATAAAAACTTAAATTTTATCAACATATTTTAATTAAAAAATAAATAAATATAACATAACAATAATAATGATAAAAGACTGCCCCTGATGAGGGCGAAAAACACGAGCCACGTTTCTCGCGAGAGAAAAGAGAAAAAAAAGGAATAATAAGAAGAATAAGAAGAGCGAGGGATGAGAGAAAGAGTATGAGGCAAACTGAGGTGGGTAGCAAGGTGCTGCTGTTTCTGGGGCTGCCAAGGTGGCCGTTGGGGCAGCTGATCTCTTGGAATAGCAGCAGGTGAATGTGGGGAACGAGCCTCATATACCGATACTCTTTTACCAACATAAGTACGTATTATTATTATTTTTTGCTCCGTATCGATACAAGAAACGCCAAGAACTTTTCGATATCATTTTTTATTTATTTATTTTTTCACTTTATGATCCGTTTTGATTTTGAAATTCGGAAAAGACTAATATTTGGAATTAATTGAGTGTAATTATCTCTCTACTCCTTAATTTATGTAAATGACTTTGCAATGCTTCGGAAAAAGTAATGCTGCAACTGAATATTTGCTCATTTGGTTATTTACGAACTGTTTCGTTATTTTTGCTGTGGGCCTCTTTGAACCCCACTCTTTTCCTCCCTGTCATACTTTTTACCCCTCTCACGTTTTTTCCTCAAAGATCGCGATATATTAAATTATGTGATTCGCATGATACAAGCATTTATCCACGCTTTCTCTCTCTTCGCTCTCTCTCTCTCTCTCTCTTGTGTTCATCACGAGTTTCACTTTTACATCTGCTTTGTTCATAGGGGTCCTTCAACCAATATTTACCCAGTCAAGTTTGCACGAGGATTACAAACGAAGCAAGAACTCTATGTTGAAGTGTATGTTTGAAAAAAAAAAGTATCGATACAGCAGTGATTTTTTCGACGTCTGTAATTAAACATGAAAATATTTTGGACACATCCAAGCCTCTAATTTGCCATGAACATTGATTGAGAAGAAAAAAATCAGTGTGTCTTTCAATTTCGGTTTTATGGAACGTTTCTCAATCTTTGCCAAGTCCACCTGTTTCTGTTTCTTCTAGTTTCTTCGTTTTTTCGGTCCGTTGGTTGCATTTTTTTTTCATAATACGTTAAAGCACGTATTAACGTTTGAGTATAGAGTACTAACTGGAACGCAATGTTGTTGGTTGTAAAGTGGTATAGGGGCGAGGCAAGAAGGCGTAAAGAAGAGTGGAAGAAAGAGGGAGAGAGAGAAAACGACTTCCTTGATCGTTTTCTTCGTCTTCGGTTCCCATGTCCTTTTGCTCGTTCGTTTTCGTCAGTGAGCGCGGGTGTCTATATCTATATATCCATATACATGTACACATTATTCTTATATATATGTGGATGGACGATGGGTCTTTCCGTTGTCGCCGATTCCCATGGACTTCCTAAACATTGACTTCCTCGTCGAACTCAACGATATCCATGAACCGGCAGATGGCCTATTAATTTGTACATGAAGACGACGCGTACGGTGAGGAGAACATTTTCTTGACCCTCTCTATTCTCCAATTCTTGTTTTTAATCTTCCTTCAGGTCTATTTCTTTTTTTTTCTTTAATTTTTTCTTCATTGCTAATTGTACTTTTTTTGGTTGTCATCCAGCTTTCTCGTTGTTTTTATCACTTGCCCTTGTTTCTGTGTCATAATCTGCATTTGCCTTTGTTCTTTTTCTGAAATTTAATTTCCCTTGGATTCTTTATTGACTCCGTAAAACATCAACCCCTCAGGAAGATTCCTACCCCCATTACTCGTCCACTTGTCTCTACCATAACGTTGTTTTCTGTTTTTTTTTCTTCTTCTACTTTTATTCATTATACCATTTCCGTTATACTTCCGTCTTGGCTCGACTTTTTTCACACGCACTTAAGGATGAATATTTAATTAAAGTTTCTACCATTTACAACTGTCTCGAACAAGGACTCATTTCGAATTGTCGTTGTTAAGTTTTATCGATTGAAGAAATTCTCACCTGCTTCGCCCAATGTTCAGGCTGTTTTATTGCCATTGTTTTTTTTTATTTATCAGTGATTAATTTTTCACACCTCTGTATATAACTGGACACATTTAAACATTTCATTTTTATCTCGATATGTGATTTTTAATTGTGTCTTGTTGTTAAAAAAAAAAACTGAAAATGAGTTAAAAGAGACGTCGAGTTGTAGAATTTGGATAATTATCGAAAAACTTGTGGGACTCCTGGCAGCTGTATGTAGAAATCACAGATTTCCTGGCGCCAGGGTATAAGAAAGAGAAGAAAAAAGAGGTAAAAGGCAAACGAGATGAAAGAGAGACAGATGAAAAAGAAGAATAGCGGAAAGAGGAGAAAGAGCAGAGGGTAAATAAAATTAAGAAAGAAAGATAAAGGGGGAGGCGAGGTAGAGAAAGAGAAGGGATGGATCTAGACAACAAGTGGTCAAAGAATTCACTACTGTCCGCACAAATCGTTGATGCTGGAACGTTTAAGTTGTTGTTGCGGTCCACGGGAGATCTCCAAGAGATGCAAGGTCGAGATGAATCTTTGGAATGAAATAAAGGGGCCACCGAGAGACTGGAGGCTCCGATCTTTCAGGACATGAGTTTAAGAGAGAAAGGAGAATAAAGAGAAAGAATAAAGAAAGAGAGAGATAAACGAATGAATCGAGATATAGTGTCTATGTAGCTGAAAGAGAGATAGGATCTCAAATGGCTCCCGTCTTCAGCGTAGCTGGTAATGCTCTTCAAGAAACTAAGAGAGACAAGGAGAGAGAGAGAGAGAGAGAGAGAGAGAGAGGGAGGGGAGGCAGAAAACGAGATACAGAAACCCGGAGGCTCTTTGATAATTGCCGACTCCTCGTACTTACGCATACATAAAAAAAAACAGCGAAAAAAAAACACTCAAGTAGATTTAAAGCTGGACACACATCCACCATTTTATTATAACCAACCAACCCAACGAATATTGTCTTGACGTACAATTACCCTTTTTTTTATTACTCCGTCAATCTTTCCCGCCTGTTGATTTTTCTTTTTTTTGCTTATTTACGGGGGGTAAATTAGTCGGTAATATACACTGTAGATTTGCGATTAACTTCGTAAAGAACGAGACTACAAAATCAAGGCACGGCGAAAATGAAAAATTATATATACAATTCACCAGAATTGGCGAAAGTTATGGACAATTACAAAGAAAAACTGATTCGACACTCAGGATCTTGACTCATTGGGAAATGACGAATTTTAATTAATTCAATGAAATTCATTAGTAAATGACATAACCGCAGAAAATGATACCTTCAATGGAATATCGAATAACAAAATTCATCGGGGCAACGAGACTGCGCCACCAATACGTGGCTCCAGCAGTTTTCCAAAATAAACAGCTACTGGCGAGGTCAGTACTTGGTTAGGTGACCGCACAACCACGTACCGGCTTGTGTATCGAGTGATGATGAGCATGAGACAGTTTTTCTGAGTTTTCAATGGTTCTAACCAACTTATAAAAAATATACACTGGAAAAAATGTCCATCGTCGGTCAAAATAGATGTTTGATCAGTTCGAAAACGAGGTATTTGTTGAATACTTCATAATGTTGTTATGATTATATAATTTTATTGGCACCCCATATAATGAGATATTTGATTGATCCAACAATTTTTTCCCTCAGTGGCAGGCGTTTTCGTCGGCCACGTTTTTGACAATTTCTTTTGGCCCTTGTGCAAATGCGATAAAGTAGTGCAATAGAAAAACGTGGCTATGGGTAACACTCTGGAAGGTCTCATGGGAAAAGTGACGTTGGGAAAAACTGGAAAATTGTGGGCAGGATTCGTTTAAACCTTCAATCGTATGCGCAGGAACAATTTGAAAAAATTTATATATAAATAAATAACTTATAAATACGTTATTAAATACACAAAGATTTTGAATGGTATTTAGACAGTCGCAAATCTCTCGCTATTCGTTTGTAGAAGAAAAAAATATTCCTTCGTCATGTACAAGGTCCTTTCCCTTTCAATGTTCCCTCATTGTTGTATTCTTCATTTTTCACATTGTGTTCCAAGGGATGTGGAGCAAGAAGGTCGAATTATTGATAGAAAAAATATGTCTGCTGTACAGAGTTAGGTCACAATGGGTTAGGTGCGCACCCGCACCTACGTACATAATAATACGAGTTTACGTATCCTGGGAGTGGAAAAAAGGGCAGACATGCCCTTCAGAAAGTAAAGGCAAAGGATGCGATGAAAAATAACGTGAAAACGCCCAGTCTCAGGAAACTATTTTTATTCTGCATATATATGTGTATATATTTTTACAATACATAACCGGTGGGATTACGTAGGCGCCCTTGGGATGCCCTTCCTATTCAAAAATTACTCCTTCAATAGGGATCTCTCGAAAAAGGATAATATCCGCTACCGAAACGAAATCAGAACGAAGGTCAACGTGAGAGAAAACCGTCTGGCGTCTTAGACTTACCTATACTTTTTGTTATTGTTGTAAATCCATCGTAATAATATTTTTTTTATTCGCAATAGAACCTTCGAATTTGATTTTTTTTTAAATTTTTAATAAAAGGTTACTTTGCTAATGGTTTTTTTTTACATCAATAGCATTTTGTATTTTAATGTATAATCAAATGACGACGAACTCAATTTGGCCACGGCATTGACACGCTGAATCGATTTGACAAGAAACGTATGTATTTTTTCCGTCTGTCATCAGCAGCTTGCAAACATGTGTGAAAATGTTAGAACCTCAAAAAAAATTTGAATAACAAATTTCATGGTTTAAAAATATTGTTGAAAACTTTGACTTTTAGAAAGGTGAGAATTTTCTTTAAAAAAAATCATAATTTGTCGAATTTTTGATGTTTTTGCGATTAACAATCGGAGATGTATTTGACAAGAATGCAATTTTCCACAAAAACAGTGCTATGACTAGATTTCTAAAGAAGCATTCACTCATCAAGTGAACTTAGATTATTTGGAATTAATAAAATTGGTTAATTCTCGTGAAAAAGTCTGAGTTGGAGATAATTCGCAGCGAAAAATTGTTTCGGGTCTATATGACCCAGTGTGTCGATGAAGAGTAAATAAATAAATAAATAAATAAATAAATAAATGAATGAATGAATGAATGAATGAATGAATGAATGAATGAATGAATGAATGAATGAATGAATGAATGAATGAATGAATGAATGAATGAATGAATGAATGAATGAATAAATAAATAAATAAATAAATGAATAAATAAATAAATAAATAAATCAATAAATATATAAATAAATCAATAAATTAATCAATAAATAACTAAATAAAAAAATACACAATGTTCGAATTAAGGCCTGTTACCTACTTTTTGGCTCCACCGAAAATTTTTGAATGATCTTGACGTAACGTGCGCGAAGAAATGGTAAGGGAGGAAGAAAGTGTCGCACACTCGTGATCGATAAAGGCGAACGTGTCTGTTTTTGGGGTCTTGAAGGAACTGGTGCACGTGTGCGAGTATAACAGAAGAAAAGCGACATTGAAGAAAAGATCATGAAAAGCGAGGACCGATATTGAGGGAGAGAAAAAATAAAGAGGAAGGGGGGGGGGACAAAGGAAAAAAATGAAGAGAGGGAGAAAGCACACGCGTGCTTTATTCACAAGTTCCACTGGGTCGACGTTTCTGAACCACTTGCCTGCGATTTTTGCCCTGCAAAGATAAAGGAAAGTAAAAAAAAGAGAGAAACAAAGTGAGAAGATCGCAACAGAGTACGAGAGAGAAATAAAAAAGTGTAAAAAGAGAAAAAAAATGAAAGATATAACACATAAAAGATAGGGAGCCAAGAAATCGAGAAAAAAAAACGACATTGTACGCGTTCATGTATGGAAAAAGAGGGGTCTGAAAAAAGGAGACCACGAAGAAGATGAAGAAGAAGAAAAAGAAATCGAGACGCCCCCAGCAGAGCGAACCTCTGAAGTGTTCTCTCGTCCTGTCCCACGCTCCAGGCTACACTCAACTCTCCAAGAGCTCATATTCGTTCTTCCCCTTCCCCTCGCCCTTGCATGCCATCAGACAGCTATCAAACGGTTGGTCCAGACATCAGACAATAAAATAAAGATTATTTGACTGTTGAAAAAATCTTTAATCGACTCATAAATAGTGCAGTATCTTTTTTTATACTCACAAATAAATTTCGTGCATTTTTTTCTGCGTGTCAGATGAACAAATTAATATTTCGTGACTGAGATTAGTTTGTTTCAATTTTTTGTACCTGCTTATCTTTGTTTATGTATTTTTTTCAACATTTTCAGGTCAACGATTAAAAGTCGAGACTGATGCAGAAAGAAATTACGTGACTCAGAAAAAAATATCACCCGAGGGTCGAATTCCATTAACACAAAAAAATAAACAATCTATGTTTTGTATGCAAATTCAATAATTCCCACACTTTCTTTCGCATTCTTCTCTACACTCGCTATTATCTTTTTTGTTGATGCTCTCTTTGACGTGAACTTGGATTTATCGAGACTTTTGTTGCGTCCGACGTTTCAGGTCTGCTGGAGGTCAATTTTTTTTTTTTTTGCCTCGTCGACGAGATTTTATATCGAAAGACAATGCGATTTCTCATGAGGATTGTATCTTCGAATATTCACGAGTTTCGATCAATCTGTTCGTCATCGTTATAAAAATATAATTATAAAACGTAAAGCTAATTAGTTGTTTTTTCATCGAATTTTTTCATATGTTTTTATTTGTCCAAATATTTGCGTTTAGGTATGAATGAGATTAGGAAAATGTTTTGAAAAAATCGTTATATTTGAATAAAATTCAAATGAATGCAGGAATAGAATCGATTAATTTTGTTTACCACAAGCAAACACTTGACACAAGATTATGTAGAAGTAAAAACAGGAAGAAGGTCGGAAAAATATATTATTTTGACATTGGATACTTTTTTGCAATGTGAAAAATCTGTTACGATGTAATAGTGTTTTTCTTATTTTTTTTTTGGAGGCTCCGCAACGAGATATGGCAACGTGAGCCATTATACCGTGGGCCAGTCTTGAAAAAAAAATGTCGCTGTAAAAGCCGCGTGGTAATTTGAGCCCTTTTTCGGCATTCCAAGTGACCTAATTGGGACCACCGGGGTCGACCCCCCTCCCTCAATTTTTTCTTTCGTAACCAACGAACCATTGTAACATGCAAATACAGCAAAATACTGTAACCCCAGCAAGTAAACCTCGTCTTCGTTACCCTCAAAAAGTTCGTCTAATTGGCCTGATTTATGATCGAACTGATTCCGCACTCCCACTACTTCCGGTTTCGATAAATCTTCGATTGTATAAAAATTGTCAATGGTCAATACAAATTAAAAATTATTTTTGACTTTCAATAACTTGGACTATTTCCCGAACGAAAAAGAATTTGAACTCATGATGAACATTTGATCAATTTTTTTAAATGACGTAAAAGCAACAAACAAACGATGTTTGAAAAATTTGAAACAATGAAAAAAGGGAGTAACCAAACGTTCAAAAAAATAATTCACAATGAAACTTGAAAAAAAGTGACTAACAGACGATTTTTCGTAACCGATTTTCCAGAAGTCACAGTTTTATTATCAAAAAACAATGATTGCAGTTACGTCCATTAACATTTATCGACAATAGTCGACTTTACAGCTCACCGAAAAAAATTAAAAAAATTCTTCAGTTCTACAAAATAAGGTGAACCACGTGGAGCAACAATTGGTTTGCACATTTTTCTTCAAGATCCAGTTTATTTGACAAGTGAATGTAACAAGCCTTGTTTATGCGTCCAAAAAGTACAATTTTCCACAAAAGGCATACTTTTTAAGAAAAAATCAAGTTTTAAGTAAACAAATTGAATCAATCGAAAAACTTAAGAAAAATGTGTGTCCGTATTATTGTATCGTCGTCTTCCTTTCGAGGTCTTTGCAGCACCTGCTCGACCATCTCTCTCTTTTTCTCTCTTCTTTTCTCTTCTGTCTTCCTCACTTTTTGTCTTTTTTTTCTTTGATCCTATCCGGAGTTACGTGTATACAGAGTTTATCCCTGCGGAATAAAGACCAGGGGATCGAAAAGTTGGGCAAAGACCCTTTCGGATTAATCTATCCTCCGTCCTTTTTGTCTTCCTTTCCTCTCTATCTCTCTCTCTCTCTCTTCCTTTCATTTTTACACGTTCTCGATCCTCTACCGTACTTTACATCGATACTGGTGTCGTCTGCACACGCTCGATCGTCAAATAACGTGAAGAGACTGTAAAAGATGAGAGTATGAGAGGCGCGGGCGCGTGGAAGAACCGACCTTCAATGGAACTCGATCTTACGTCGAGCTGAGTGTAGGCCACGGTCCCACACATCAAGGGCCCTCCCCCCTCCTTTCCCAACAGGCCTTTCCCTATGTCTCTTTAGATCCTCCTCGTTGGACCATATACACTCGTACATTTACGCGACTCTGTAGTTATACACACGCATTTTTCCACAGGCTATTCCGATTCATAAACTTTTTACAAACATGAGTGTAAAAAAAGTTGTAAAAAAAGAGCAGGTAATTGATGAAAATAGTTGCAAATAAAATAAAATTTATAAATTAATCTTCGAAACTGATGTAAAAAGAATTTTGAACTCCATTTGCGCACGAAATCGTCGTAAAAAATGTTAAATAAATCGATTCAATTGAAAATTTGATACTTTCAAAAAAATTCTAATCCAAACATCTCAAAAATCTGCAGTCTCACAATTAGTTCTTCCTTTTATTCGAATTGACAAAAACGTTACATTCCTGTTAAGAAAAAAACGGATACAAATAATACGGAGTAAAAAAGCATAAAATTGTTAGTTTCGTTGGGAGAAAAATTGAAGAAATTTTTGGAAAGAAGTCGAAAATAGATATCACTGCGGGCCCCGTTTTTTATATGCTGAAAAGTTGGAATAAGAAAAAATGAAAAAGTCAAAAACGTGCATGTCAAATCGGCCTTGAAGAGCCCATATGTTGAGGAAATAAATAAGAACTGAAGATGAGCATGTGCGTATGATTATTATTATTATGATGATCATCATCGGTGCACGTATAGGAAGACTCAATACACGAGAAGAGAATGCGTAAGAGAGCTACTCGAAGCAGGGGGCAAGGCCTCTATTACCTACGAGACTCTTCTCCTTTCTCTCTCGTTATTTTTTTTATATATATTTCCATCTCCTTCGCAGCTTCTTTCCGCTGTACCGTATATTAGCTATATATTGTGTTTGCCCACACGTGGATCTCGGCTCCTTTGGCATCGACCATCGGCCAAAGTTGGCCCGCATTCATCGCGAACAAAAAGAAAAGTACAAAAACAAAATAGTACAAAAAAAGTAACGTCAAAAATGTTGCTTTAAAAAAATCGTCTGAAAATATAATTGTGCTACTTTTTTTTCCAATTCCCGTTATGTAGACAACGATTCTCTTAGACGATTTAATTTAAAAGTCAATGAAAAATATGAAAGAAGAAGAACATTGAAAATTATGAAAATATTATTTCCACGATTCCATCATCTTCTTTTACCGGTGACAGTGTATCGAGAAAAAAAATTTTTAATGGCTAAACTCTTATGTAAAATAAAAATATCACAAATTTAACGGGCCAGTAAAATTTAATAGCAAATACAAAGTGCATATTTACTAAAATTTATGGCCCAAACGTTACAAAGTAACGAGAAAAGTGGTGATTGCTAGTCGATAATAACGCTTTAATAAACAAGGATAAGATTATAAATAATAATGAGAAGAGAGTATGGTCTAAATGGAAAACAGTATGAATGACTATAATTATGAAAAATGTCGAGGGTAACGTGGGTCACGTAACGAGAAGGACAGGTTTACGACCGAGAGGGAAAAAAATGCAAAAAGATGATGATCGAAAAAAACGATATTAAGTAAACAAAAAGAAAGTGGAAAAAACGTCAAAGGAAAAGGAAAAAAATCATGAAAAATAAAAAACCAGCAAAAATAGGGTTTAAAAAAAAGTGAAAAGTAGATTTTTGGAGTACGAACATTCGTGTGATTGTACACGTGAGTATTTTTCATTGCTGGGAGCCAAGAGAGTGAAAGAATGGACAGAGTGGGGTGGAGGGTTGGAGAGGATGGGAAAAAAGAGGAGGAGGAGGGGGGGCTTAAGGGTGAGTGGTGGTCGCGTGGTGGGGGGGTTAACTGAGGTTAGGGCCCCCCTCCCTACGCCGAAGAGGCCCCGAGAACGACTCCCGTAGGTGCCCATGGCCGCAAACGCCACACCATCGTCCCTGACGAGGGTTCCCCACGAGAAAGAAAGAGAAAGAGCAAGAAAGAAAGAGAGAAGAAGTAAAAAAAAAGGGAAAAACGAACCGAAAACCCACAGCTCGAGCCCAGCAGCGCGGGACTTCTTCTCGTGGTAGTCTCAGTTCGAAACCATCCTCGGAAACTCGCGGTTCGAAGCCAAACGTCGTTTTCGAAACGTCTTCGTAAAGAGACGTATTTTGCTTCGACGAAAAAAAAACACAACAAAAAACACCACGTGTCTCATTTATTTAAAAACTTTTACACATATTTTATAATTTATATATTTTTTACTTGTATTTTTGTTTCAACGAAACAATAATTATTTAAATAATCTTAGTCACCTACGAACTACGCCAAAGCGCTTTTTGTCGATCCATTGTTTTGGGTCTCTTATATCGACGTGTTAAGGACTCAAGTGAACTATTTTTGTATTTACTGAGATTTGTCACTGACTCGGTGATTTTTGGATATTTCATTGTTTGTCAGTGCGAGAAAAAACCGCACGTTGGATTTGCCTTTTGTTTGTGACCACGTGCTCCAATCACGCTGACACTCACCCAACACTCCTCAGTGCTGTTTCATCGTTTTGGATTTTCTCTTTTCCATCGTGTTTACGAAATTCATCAAATTGTGAGAGGCAGACAAAGTGTGCAAGACAGAAAAAAGAAACATCGCAGTTTGAGGATTCTAAGACTTTGCTGACGATCCTGACGGACGAGGATCGATCTAACCGGCTGATCTGCCGTTGGTAAGTGACATTTGAACCTTTTGAGATATTTTCCTTATGACGAGAAGAAAATCATGAGAGATTTTCTCCTCTGGGATTCCCTTCGACTCGAATTTTGCGACAGGTGCATTTTTTTCTCACAGTAATGACAGGTAATTGACGTTGTTGGATTTTCCATTGTTCCGGCTCAAAGAAGCTATTTTTTTGAGATCTTATCAATTACGACTTAAGAAATGCACTTGTCACCATAAATCCGAAGTTTCCTGTCACTTAAACACACCGCAACAGGTCCGATTATGGTCAGAGACTCCGACATATATTTCAACCCTCTTTTTCAACCCCCCACTAAACCCACATTCAAAATAACAGATTTATTCATGATGGGCCTCAAAAAAATCTCTTGCTTTGACTTTCAAATTAGTCACTCTCTACCTCGCAGACCAACCGTCACTTGTTCACTGACGTTCGTTTTAATTAACGAAGATCGACAACAGCCCGAACACGAGAAACCCCTGCGGGCCAGATAAGAATTGTTAGGGATCCGCAGCAGGGGAGATTCACCCGAAACTTCTTCTCTTATCTTTTTGTGCAGCTTTCCATGTTTAAGAGATTTGGAAGAACCACGAGAGTTTTTTTTCAAATTTGTAGCATTTTTACATAACTACGATTTTATTTCCAACCAAGTTGGAAAAGATTTTTTTACCTTTTGCAATTCTTATTCAGTTCATGCTCTGATTATTATTTAAACAAAAGTACTGAGAATAATTTTTTACCTAAAGTTATGATGGTAAAAAAAAATAAGCAAAATTTTTCTTCCAAGTTCTTTGTGCTGCAAGAAAACATGAAAGATCCTATCAAAAGTCTAGTTCGGAGACACGTGAAAACTAGACACAAAGGAAAAACTCCTGGTCTTTCCATTGAGCGATATTGGCTCTGTACGTTCCTCTCTTTTTCTCTTTCTCTTTCTGTAGGGCCCCCTTCAGTTTATGGCTTTTCCAAGCTTACGTATAGGACAAGGATTTCACATGAAATCGAGGGAGTCCCACACGTATTTGGATGTAGCGGAACGGGGAGAAAAAATGGTAACGAAAAATCATTCTTACGAGGAATGGGACACATCGATGATTCGCTACAGGGACATTGAATATTTGTCCGAGTAAGAATAAGGAGAGAAAGAGAGAAAGAAAGAGGAAGCGAGAGAGAAAATAGGAGATGTACGGGCAATAACCGTGCGACATTGTGTTGAGGGGTGTGGAGCTACCCCTTGTGCTGGTGTGCAGTGTTAGTGACACACAAGTCCGTGGGGGAGCAACGGGGACAGTTCAGGGCAAAATATAATGGGGGCCCATCGTGGAGCTCAACGCAAAAGCGTATACACTATTTTTATATAGAAATAAGAAGAAGAAGAGGAGCGGACCCCTCCCCGAGGATGGGATTATCTCGGGGTCCTGAGGCAGGTATCCGTGACGCGAGAATTTTTCAATCGAATCGAATCGTCGGGGGCCCCTGCACAGTGCGTTTCCCCCACTCAAAATCTCTGACAATGCGGCACACGGGGTGTAGAGTATTATTCAATGGGATTGCGCAAAAATTCCTGTACTTACCCTCTAAAGGCTGTCTCGAACACCATGCCCACTGATGGAAGAGATTGATCGTTGAAGACTGAAGAGAAAAGTCTTTAGGACTTTTTCTCTGGGATTAACCGTTGAGAAGATATTCGTTAATTACTTTCAGCCAATCTGACACGTTGATAAGAAGAGGGGGCGTGACAAACAGAGAGTGATAACACTCAAACCAATGGGCCGTGCAGAGAGCTTCTGGGATTCACTCCTGATTCGCTGTCACTAATCAATGAATATCTCAACAACAAGAAATCGTGGACAAAAATGGTCTCAAACTTTTCTCCCCAGAATTTTATGTTCTATTCGTATGGCAAATCTATATACCGGACAAATTTTACGACCCCCTGTATATATATGTGCAGGAACTTGCTCGGGATCGATTTTTCATTGTTCCCGTGTGTGGGAGTCCATCAGAGAAAGATTTCTGTCCCAAAAAAGGGACCTTTCACTTGCATCACTTTTTTTGTTGCCTCGTTCCATAATAACATAAGCGGGCTCATGAAAGGCAACGAAAAGGGAGGAAAGTGCCGGGAATCAGGAGCAGAAAGGGAAAGGACTCAGAGAAGGGAGATCACCTTTTCGGAGATCAACACCTAACGTATTTTTTTCCATACACTCTCTGTGCCAACCGTTCTTAGGGTGACAGTAACGTGCTCAGCCTTTGTCGGGTATTCCCCGCAGGATTTTCACACTTTTCTAGGATTGACGAATGCATATGCACAGAAGTATAGAATTTTCACTGGTGCTAAAGTTCAGCTATGAAATTTTGGAAAATCTGGGAAGAGATTTGGAGGAATGACTGGTGGGAATTGATCGACAAATATGACATTTATTGATAAAAAAAATGATCAGCCTAACTAAAAACTTTTTTATTCATTCACACATTTAAAAAAATGAAACACAGCACTTTTTTTTATCAGATCAGAACATAATTTTAATAAGTACAAATTTGATAGAGTTACTTCAACTTTCGATGACGAAATTATGAACAAAAATCAACCTATTTACAGACAAATCAGTCGACTAATCAAATTGGATTGTCACAGAGACTTTGCCTCTGAACTTCTAAGTCCAGTTGTCAATCGATTCCATAAATTACATTGTCATTTTGGAACTTGATCCAAAGGTTTTGTAATGAAAATTTTCAAGATTATTCGGTGCAAAGTTCAATCATCATCTTTGCCATTGTCTAAAAAAGAAACGGATGATTTACAAGAATTTATAGTTCAGAAAACGGTTGAAAGATAATCAGCAGAGAAAAAAAAAACAAAATCGTGAGTGAAGAAAAGGAAGGATCCGGAAATATGATTTCGGTTGACCAGAAGAGTCGGTTAGAATAGAAGAAGAAAAAATGCATGTCCCTTTCTTCCTGTCTCGAAGGTGCGTTGATCACCTATGAACTTTAACGAACCGTTACACTCGAGGCATCCTGGTGGCAAAGTTCTCCGGATCATTGGAAGGTTTCTAATCTCGTCCATGACTAGACAAAGGAAAGTGAGGGTAGAAAAAGGAGGAGAAAGAAAAGAAGAAATGTAAGAGAAGAGGTGGATGTTGGATGGTGAGTTTCGATGAAATTGATGGGACGAATGGTCCCGTAGAAGGAACGACAGGATAACCGGTATCCTGTGGCAGGACCGTTGGCCAGAATGGCGTCAAGGGTCGTAACGGTGGCCCTATTTTTTTTTCTTCCATCGTCCCATCTTCATCACGGGGGACCGGAAATAAAGCTTGGAAACTTTGTTCGGGCGAAATTTAACTACAGGATTTTTTAAAATTCTCCCCCCGCCCCGCAGACACCTCGGGGAACAGTTTAGAAACGTGCGAAGGGCGCTAGGGAGGCGATTGTTCGTTTTAGCCCAGCTACGGAGACAGGTTTTCATTTCTAAGCGCCTATGCTAATGAACCCGAGTTCCAGGGCCAGTGCAATTCTTGCAGATAATACAACCAGAGAAATTCCCTTTGTCATCCTTGTCCCATATAAGGGAAGAGTCCGCAAGTGGGCAAACCACCCTGTCAGAGAAAAAACCCTCCGTTTATTTGCATATTTTCGGCCCGCGTCTCTTTTTCAAGCCCTGCTCCCTTCGCCCGGTCCTGGGGTTGGTTGCTCCGCGAGAACGGAGTGTCCCGTGTGGGAATTTCTTATTTCGGTTACGAATCGTCCGGCGATTCCGCAGGGATCGTTAGAAGAAACGTTTTTACTGTAGAATTTTTAAAACTACCACTAAATTCGATCCAAACACGTTCCTTTGGCTCGCATTTCTTTTCCTAATCCACTGATGCTGCTGTTTTTCCTCGGAAAAATAGTATTATAAATTTACTTGGTTCAGAGACGAAAGAAGATATGAAATCTTCCAAAAATTTAAGATGAAGAGTTGGAAAAATATCTGAAGGAGTTGAAGAGACTTTTTTATTGAAAAAAGAGAAATGGGAGATGGTTGCAAATGTCATGCGGGCTGAGGTGCAGCAGATGAGACTGAAAAGTAGAGAATTTTTCGTGCTTTCGAGTTTCGTCGGTTTAACCTAGCAGGGGGTTTAACCCCGCATTGTAGCTAATTGCGGCACATCTTCGGTCTCCAATACACGTGTACACACATAAGGAAACATATATAGGGTGGATGAAAATACAATTCCAGTCGTGGTGGTGGTCTTTATTCTATTGTCGTTTAACCCGAACCCCTGGGCGACTCTTTACGATACATATATTTCGAAATACGAAAAAGGTCAACAGAGAGACTCAAAGAGGTAGGATAAAAATATAGGAAAATTACCGAGACGGAAGTAAACGCCCCAGGAATCAGAAAAGCTACAGAAGCGAAAAAATAAAAGCAGGAGTCACAGCACTCCGATTTTTGCGAAAAGGTAACTTAAAACCACCAACCAAAACAAAGTATTGTTCACGTTTATGGCCTGTTTTGGGTCCCCTGCAAGGTTTCCCTGAAATGCATTTGAAAGGATCCTTATTCCTTGGAGAAAAAGGTCCTTCTCTCCTTTTTCACAGTTTAGCATAAAGCAACAGTGAGCTGCAGGAACAACCGGTAATCGAAACGATTTTTTACATTTTTTTCACCATTCCAATCGAATCGAACTGTGATTATAATTATTACTAGAACTGTTTTTCCAGAATCATTAAAAACTTTCCAACAGCTTTAAATTTTCGGAAAACTGAAATATTTAGAGTAAACTGTTCCTTGGATCCAGAAATAGATTTGAAACAAATATTTTCGATTTTTTGAAAAACTCAAGATACGGTGAATAAAAAGTGAAAAACATTGTTTTCTGGATTATTTTAGAGAAAAAAAAACACACAAGAAGGAGATGAAAGAGAAAGAGGAGAGTAAAATAAAGAAAAGAAGAGAAGAGGAAGATAAAAAGAGAGAGTAGAAGAGCAAAGGATAGGAGAAAAGAGTGGGGGGGAAATCCTTCGTGTGTGGTCCAAAGAGGCGTCTCGTATAGTAAAGAGCAGGCACAGCATCAAGAGCCAAACAGCAGCAGCCTCGGTCACTCGGAAAGGTGTCGCATGGTGTGTGGTATGCCACAGTGTCCGAGGCTTGCCATTCTTGTACCAACCACCATGCTATAGTCCTTACAAGCTTTCAGGACTCTAGACGCATTATGACTGCGTGCTGCGTCCAGTATATACATAAGGAAGAAAGAAGAGTAAAAAAGAAGAAAAAGAAAACAAAAATATTTAGCATCTGGGAATATGGCCTTCGAGACGATCATTGAGAACACAGGACCCCCTGTCGAATGAATTTTGTTCTGTCATTGAAAATTCATTGATAAATTATTATTTTTGCATTGATCATTAACTTAGTAACTTAAAAACCTTTGGAATTGAGTTTATTTTATTGATTTACTTATCTTTATTTATTGATAAAAGTAAATACATGAGAAAGTTGATAAATCGTTTTTTTTATTAAGGATAATGGAAGTTGAATTAAGATTATTATTGAACTAATTATTCAATCGATTATAAATTCGATGAAAATGTAGTCATTGTCATTTTAATTAGAAACTTAGAATGGTATGCTTTGGTTAATAAAGACGGGGGTCTTTAGGTTTTAATTTCATGGAGAGTATGAGAGAATTCATTGTGGATGCTAAAATGCCCTTTTATTCTACGTGGGAGGTCCAAGCCAGTAAGAGAGAAGAGATCTGAAAGTTATTTTTTTCATCTCCCTCTTTCTCTATCGTTTTCTTTTTCTCTCTCTCTGTCTCGCTCGTTTGAGAATCATTTGTCAATGTGAGTCCAGTTTAGCCATTCGTCTCACCGTTATATAGTAGCTCCATTGATCCCACGAGTATGTGCGAGGACCTTTGGATGCTGGAAGGAAAATTCTTCGAGGGGGATAAAATGCAACATTTGGTCTCTCGGACCTGCTGCTTTTTCTTCCCCTCTGGACGGAAGAAAAAAAGTTTAAAAGGAAGAGTGAGAGGGAGAGGGAGAGAGAGAGAAAGAGAGATGAAAGAGAGGTGTGAAATTCGTGATTAATTATCGACACTCACGTGTGGGCGTCTCGAGAAACCCGAGATTTCATCTTTTCAAATTTCTTTTTAATTCCTACGAAAATTGTATCCTTTCTTTTTTCATTATATTCGACTAATAAACGACTTCGGAGAAGTAATCATTCTCACACAATTTCTTCTCGCTTTTTCTCTTCTCAAATAAAATTCCAAAGGACGATCTTTGCAAATATTATTTTTTCCTCTTCACCCATGACTGAATAAAGAGACAAAATTTATTTATTCTTAGCCCACTCTGCGGACCAAGCGACCCTGGTAGGTTCGAAGTTTTCGTCCCGGTCAGTTCCTTTTTCAAAGATTTCTCAATTTACACATAAATTTGAAGAATGAAAATTTCTACTAATTCCTATCGAAATCAAGATGACAATCGATCGATCGATAATGATTGTTTACAATGAGAATCTAATAACATCGCCGTTCAAAGATTAGAAAGAGAGAGAAGGACACAGAGACGACAAAGATGAAGAAAAGGAGGAAAAAAATGAAAAAAATGGACGCAGGGAACGGCGCCAGGGGCCTATTAAAAATCATGCTTTAAAGAACGAATTATGGAAATGAGCGGCGGCGTCGGCGGTTGCTGTATCAGTCCTCGCATATTCTTGTATATATAGAAACAATATAGAACTACGAATATGCAAAGGGTGTCCAAAAAATGAGGCTGAATTTTATAAAAATTGATTAGATCCTTTAATCCTTAAAAGAAAAGTCCCCAATCAAGTTTTTCTCGGATGCAGCGTTGAAAAGATATTGATTGACAACTGTTAGCCAGTAAAGAAGGAGGGGCGTGGCTAGCGCAGCGCTCCTGATTGGCTTGAACTCATCCGTTAAAATCTCATCAACGGTAAACGTAAGAGAAAAATGACCAAGGACTTTTTTCATCAGAATTTCACGATCTATATTTGTCCCAGAAGCTAAACTTTGCGATCACCTTATATACATCCGAACATAAATATATAGATATATGCGTAGAAGAGGCACCCTGGAGGCTTTGGAGCTCCGTGGGGATATCCACAGCGAGCTTCTTTCTTTTTCTCGTCTCTTCCCATATTAGACCGACTCGAGTCCGAGGATCTCTTGTCGAAATTACAGGTTGACTCCCACTCGTCTCTGGATTACCGCCCCGTGCCCGAAAAGGGCCCGAGTCCGAGCATTTCGATCCCTTTTCGTTGCTGAAAATACATTAAAGGAACCGCGAATTTTTTTCGTTTTTTTTTACAACAAATCGTATATTCGTCTTATGAAATTCAAATACAGAAAAGTCTTTTGCTTCAAGGAAAAAACCAAATCAGCTCGATTTTAATGATAGCCTTCGTGAAACCAATGAAAAATAATGAAAGTGAGAAAATTCCTATACAATCATTTATTTAGAAATGGCAATAAGTCATCAATTCAAAATGAACCAAAAGTTCAGTTAACTTCAAGGTTTAGTGGACTTCGACGAGGTCAATACTTGGTTGGGCGACAGCTGAGCCATGCACAGGCTCGTGTACCAATCGCTGAGCAGAAGGCAGTTTTTCCAAGTTTCTTATGGTGCCGACTAAAATTCAGTAAAAATGGAGTGGTCCGTATCTCTCAGGTTTCCCACGGATTCCCCAAAGACTGATGCGTGAGCAACACTCCGGAGAGAGGTTTCCCAGCAACAGGAACAGTGGATGAGGAAGAAATGAGATCGATATGATGAAAAGGGTTCACAAAAACCCGCAAAATAATACGCAGGAACAAGAAAAGCAAAAAATATACAATTCAACAAAAAAAAAAAAAATTGTTTCCGCCCGGGATCGAACCGGGGGCCTTCCGCGTGTTAAGCGGATGTGATAACCACTACACCACGGAAACGACTCGTGACAAATTCTCCAAAATTACAGTCTAATGTAAAATAAATGACAGAAGATAATTTGACTTCAAACCAATCATTCCAGTCCATTGAATTTTCTAACCGAATCCATCCGATAAACAATACTCCAATAATCCGAATAAAATGCTCCGAAAACAGCAAACGGTCTCTCTAAGCAGTCGAATAACTTCAAAATGTAGCTTATCGCTGTAATTATCTCTATTAATTACTATTTTATAAATATTCTCACCGATTACTATTTTTAATTGGAATAATGAATGAAAAAATAACGAAAAAACATCGAGGGTCCTGAGCAAAAAGGTTCTATGCCACGTGTCTCTCTCTCTTGGTAGCTCGAGAGCGAATGGTACATAGAAAAGAGATCCGGAGTAAGAATCGAGGAGCGCGGGAAGCGGGGAAACGTCTCGGGAGTAGCGGCGGCGCGAAGGAGCCGAAGAGATCGGACCCCCGCCGTGCTCTCCCGCTGCGACCGGTAGCCATCTTCTGTCCCGTTTTTAATATGTATTATAACCCAATATATCTATACACACATTTGCATATACATCTATATATACATATGAATAAATCGAGAATGAAAGAGAGATAGAGAGAGAGAGAGAGAGAGAGAGTGATTGAGTGAGGAAGAGAAAAAGAGTAAAACGTTTTGCGTTGGCTAGGCGCACGCCATTACAATATTAATATTCCACGTCGTCCATGCGACGTGATTAATCGGCTGGGAGGAGAGCCCGAAGGACGTCCGGGAACTCGATCTTCTCTCATAATCCCTCCATATCGTTTCTTCACTAATGTATACACTATAACGTTATTTTATTTATTTATTTTTTTCAATTTTATCCTCTTTTTAGTTTGATTTTTTTTTCTTGTCAAAAGACTCCGGAGATCGAGGTAGCGGACGATCAAAAGCTTTTAATTAGGCCACACGATAGAGGCTATTCGTGGTGTAGGTGATTAACTTGTATTCACGAAGCCTGAACGTAGTCTGTAATTTTGAATTATTTTGATACATCGACAAAAATTATCGATATATTTATTGCGCTCTTTATTCGAAATTCACTTTTTTTGTCCTTATTGTTAAAAATATTCGAGAAATTGAAACTTTTCTACCTTTGATGGAAACCTTCGAAGTTCTATGGCTTCAAGAAAAAATTTCCAACTGTCTTTTCTCTGCATTTTTACCCACGATGTCAAACGAATTATGTTCAGACAAAACGTGAATAAAGAAATCAAAGGAAAAGAGTTTGAACGGGAAATAAATCGCACTCAATTTCGAACCATTGATTCTCTTATTATGTGGTTGAAAACGAAAGAAATAAAAATTGGAGTACTTTTTTCGAGAGGGTGATAAATCTCTGGGGGGTTTACTCAAGGGTGTCGAAGAGCATTTCTCACTCTTGTTTCCCCTTACCACATTGAAATTGACTCTCATATATTACATACGATTTATAACGTCGGTTCAAAGTATTAAAAATAATGGAGAAATAAATATTAATCAAAATTTAATACAATAATTAAATGAATTGACAATGAATTCTTTTTGGAGCATTTCAACTTTCAACAGAAACTTTTTAATAACGATCAACTCGGCGAAACTCCAATCGATAAATGCAACATTTTTATACTTTGATCTACATTTTCAAAAAAATAATCCGTAAGTTTTGAGCGATTTTAATCAATGGCTTAAAAATTACGAATTTTAAAAATAATAGACTTTTAAAAATAATGATAGAAATTTAACATTATGACATTATTACGGAATTATTTATATTTTTCGAGCTTATCATAAGAAATTTTTCAATACGAATATATCGTCAATTTGTTAAGTGGTTGTATAAAACTTAGCATAAAACTGTGGTGAAAATCGAACATTCGATTGACTCGTGTGAAGCGGCTGTTTATTTGTCTTAAATGTGAAAAACTTTATTTATTTGTCATTGAAATCTTGATGTTATTCTCACTTTTATGCCCTCAACTTGTTTATTTTAATTTTTTTCGTGCGTCTTCTCATTCGTTGCACGCAAACTCGTAGTGATCTTTAAGTATGCTCCGGTTTCCAGAGCTCTGCATGAACACTCTCGTCTACTCGTCGACGTCGTCGACTCTGACTCTCGTTCGAGTCACTCCTTCTCTTGGCTTCTCTCCCACGGCTCTTCGAAGCCCTTTTTTTCTTTTTCTCTTTCCCTCGTTCTCTCTGCGACGCCCTCTTAGACCAGAGACCACTTCCTTCGGACCAACGATACTTATACGCGGCTCTTATTCGCCCTCGTTGAAACTTCTTCTCGACATACACTCTTCTCGCCTCTTTTTACAAAAAATCAAACAAAAATAGTGAAGCGGTGTAAGTGAGCGAGAGAACGAGAGAGAGAGAGAAGAACCCCCAACGGCGCGAACGAAATTAAACCACCGAAGGATTCTCCTGCTGCGTATAAAATTCTCCCCATATTACATTTTTGAGAATAAGAATTTCAAAAATTCATTATAATTCAGAAAAATTATTTTCTTTCAAAATTAAAACTCAACGAAAAATAAAAATAAAACAAATGGTAATAATTAATGAATAAAATACAAAAAAAACATTTGCCAATTCAATTTCTTCGCAACTTTTTCCATCTATGATTTTCGGCGTGTAATATAAAAATGTGAAAAATGACCGGCCAAAGGGCGAAGAGAGGGATTTTGAATGTACAATTTTTCGGCATCGCTTACATCTCTCCCTCCCTTAAGTTTTTTTGTTTCAAAATCTCACATTTTTACTTTCGCGTTATCTCGCGAAGATCTGAATCCAGAGATGGAAGTGAGAACGAAGCAGAGAGAGAGAGAGAGAGAGAGAAAGAGAAAAAAAGCAAGAAGGCCACGAAACAAGGAGGAACATATTTTCTGGAGTTTAGAGGCTCGCGAGTTGGGGAAGAGACGATTCTCTCGAGCACTGCTTGGTTGCTGGTGGTATTTCATTCTCTCTTCTCCTCCTCCCCCGCCTTGCCCCTCTTCCGCTCTTCTTTTACCTGTTTGCCGGTCGAGACCGGCAGAGAAGAGATCAAAGAATTTGCCGCCACGTTCTCTCTCTCTCTCTCTCTCGCTCTCTCTTTCTTGAATACGATCCGTGGGGTGTCATGTAAGAATGGAGGGTTGAATCCCCCCCCCCCCTCTTTCGCCCCTTGCCCAAGAACGAGCTGGGAAAACCTTCTCGTCCATCCAATAATAAGAGATCCTCCTCGTCTTCGAGAAACTCGAAGAGAAAGATTCCATTCGAAAGAAAAAGACCAAGCAAGGGGGTGGCGTTCATTAATAAACTAAAGAAAAAATACACCGGAGGACGCTGGGGGTTCAATAAATATCGGCAGTTCCATCAATTTTTGACACTCACTTTTTCGGGGCGTTGATTTTTCAGTACGAGAAGTAAAGAAAAAATATCTTTATGTTCAATTTTTTCTACGATGAAAACGAATTGGTTTTTTTTGTATTTTTTTTTAACAACCTTAATGCATTGGTTTAAGAGATTTTTAAATTTTTCATTCACTTTTTGCTTGTCGATTTTTTGGTCATTTCGATTGTGAAGAATTTTTTTGAACCCCTGACTGCCCCCACGGGCAGAGGCCGAGAGTTATCGCCTTTTAAATAATTCCACGGTGCTGTTGTTTTTTTTTTTTTTCCTTTTTTATTTGTCAAAAGAGAGAAACTTTGGGAATCATTAAATTCAGATCGATTCTCGTGTCGAAAATTCTTGTCGTCGTCGTCGTTGTCGTCGTTAAGATCATGGGATCTGATAAAATCGTTTAGAGAAGAAAACGCGATCTTGAGAGGGACACAGACTTTTATTTACGGGCGACGACGATGTGGTCAAGAGCCAATGTCAGAATATCGCTGAGACACGAGTGTCGATGAGAAAGATCATTCTTCAGTTAAGATTGTACACGCACGGAAAACGCGAGACAATAAAATGAACAATGCCCCTCGGTGTCATGGTCGCGCGACCATTTTTTTCTTTTTACTTAGTTTTTATTTTTTATTTTCCCCCCTGGACGAGCGAAAAAGTTCAAATCGAAGAAAGAATCCTGCAAGATATTGAAAAAGAATGAAATTTTGTAAGAAAAAACGCATTTGATCGTGAAAAATCATGAGGAATCATCAGGAAATTGAAAAATACATTTTTATCGTATTTATTCGCTCAATTGATAAGAAATTATTATTTTTTTGACATTTGCTTCTTCTTTGGAGAACCCCCCACGATTTCTTCCTTATCTCTTTCTTGCGAACCGACATTGTCGTTTCAACGAGATAAGAAGTGCCCAATCTTTAACACTGTAATACAAACACGACTGGAGACACACTATATAATACAATTATGAAACAAATTTACTTATTTCTTAAACGTACACGTGTCAGTTACGAAAATTATTATTTGTTCTGTAATGTTTTCTCAATAAAATTTTTCACCGAATCAGTCATTGAAGAAAATTCTCACTTCATTCATTATCTCAATAAATCGAAGCTTATCCAGCGACGTTTTTTTAATCTCGTTATAAAAAAAGAATCTTATCAATTTTTCTTTCAAAAATATAATGTTCATATGGTACAGAATCGTTTCTTTTTATTTGCGAACCGAATAAAAGGTTCAGAAAATTTGATTTGGAAGGATTAACGACCGGAAGTCGATGAATAAATCTGGAGTATTTTTTTTGCGAAGTGCCATACTTTTTGGAAATCATAAGCAAGGCCTGGTACCACGAAATAAATTATTCGTCATGACAATAAACAAAATGTAAAAAATTTCAACTATTTAAGTGGATTTCAAGATTTTTAAATATTTTTCTTTGCCATAAATTCGGTAACTTGATATTTATTCAGCAAAAAAAAATCTATTTTGACCGCATTGTCCAAAAAGATCTGTTGTTTGTTAAATATTCGAGTTTGTGAAAAAAATACCTCAATAAAAGTCAATCATTTCGATCAACCGTTTACTTCGTTGTTTCCTTAATTTTCTTCTTTGTAAAGTTGCCTGGTAAATGAGAAAAAAAAGTGAGAGTACACGTGTAAAACAAAGAGCGTAAGGGAAACAGAAACGGTTCGACCTTGCCTGAGGCCCATATTTTGCATGAGTTCCTCAACTTCGAGGGGGACTTGAAATCTCGTCGTATCTTTTACACGCTTCTTCGTGGGGACCTCGTGCAGATCTTTGTTCTTTTTTATCTCTTTTTTTCTCTCGTTTCTATGATGCAGAGTTGAAATGTGAGTGAGAGAGAGACCGTGGCAAATTCTCGTCACCGCGTGACGCCCCCGACTTAAGAAACAGCCACGTGCACACCTTTGAAAAAGCAAAAAGAACCAGCCGCTTTATTGGTCCTCTTTATTTTTTTTCTCTCTCTCTCTTTTCTCATCTTCGTTGTCCCTCGAATTCAACTTGGCGTGTTTGGGCATTTTTCTTTCTCTTTCCATTTTTTTTTCTTCCTCTTTCTCGACGAACCGGTTGACCGGATCTCGTGACTTTACCAACGCCACGATCACCTTCAGATTATCACGCTTGTTTACCTTATCGATTCTCCCCTTCTACAAATAATGTTTCTCCGAAAATTGCTGACAATCATTTTTTCAATTTTTTTTATTCTTAGCTTGAATAATTATTTTTTAAGAATAATTCAGAATTGTTTTATTGATTTTTATTGGAACCAATTTTCGTTTTTGTGTCTCCGATTTATCGCCTCTGTGATTTGCTTTTTTTTAGTGACAAGATTATTGAAAAAAAAACGATTGTAAGCAATTTGGCACACGTACGAGTTCATATTTACTTTCCAACGAATCCGCACAATTTAGGACGTTTTATGAGTCATTGTCGGTCTCGAAACAAAGCCATTATCGTTTGTGGGAAAAAAAAAATCTAATTGGTCGACTCGTGAAGTAATTCAGCCTGGAGGGGTCGCCGAAATTTTCCATAAAGATTCCCAAGAGTTTGAAGAATTATTGAAGTGGGGGAACGTGACGCTCTCGATATCGTCATTTAGCCTGAAAAATGAAATTATTACTACGATGGAAAATTAAGTGGGACAGGAATTGCTCAATTTTTCCACCCCGATAAGCCACCAGTTCGAAATAAAATATTTATCAATTAATATCAGTTTCGTTCGATCGAAAATTACATCAGTGTTGAAAATTCTTAAACTTATTAAATCCCTAACAATTTCGTTGATTAAATTTTCGTCAATTTTTCTCCGTTCATTCAAATTTAAGAATACAGTATTTCAATGAAAATAAACTTAAATTTTATGCAGAATTTTCTTTTGTTCGTAATAGCCCGAGAGTTAAAAGTCACACGAAAATGAGCCGGCACATTTTTTTCCTTTATTCTTGTACCTCGCGTTTGTGGGTCCATTCAAAAAAACGAAACGAGTTCGAAGAAACCTGGAGAACAAAATCTTTCAAAGTCTTGAATGGACTGATTCAGAGTTAAAAAAAAAAAACAACGACAATTTGAGGAACAAAAAAGGACGAAAAATGAAAAAGAATGAAAAACGAAATGAAATCGGAATCACAAAATTATGAAATTTATTATTAATAGAGAATTAGTGCGACAATGAACGATAAGAGATGTTTTGACTCGGCGTCTAAAGCAGAAAAAATATGTTGACGTGCTCGAAAAGTGAATTTTCACTTCGGTTTTCGGCGTCGTAGGTCAAACCCGAGTTAAGCCGCGAGACGTCAAAAATATTCATCTTTCTTTGTCGCTTCAGCTCTAACTTTGTGCCTCGAGAATATTCCTCGCTAGAGAGATAACGAACGTCTGGAACAAACTTGAGACTTTCATCTGTTTCTCGAAGAATTCTCTCACCGATGGTCACCCTCTGGCATTTCTATTTCTTATTCCTTAAAATTTGGCCCTTTCGTACGAATGCAATGACAAAAAAAACCGAATTTGGCCATTTTTTTAAATCTTGCCCAAATAAATAATTAACGGTGCAACTTTCGATTATAAAATTTCTTTGTTTCAAACTTTTTGTTCATTTTGATACTTCAATTATAGTAATTCCGTAATTATCTCAATTTTCATTATTTCAGATAAAATATATAAATGTCATAAAACACAGCTTTATCGAATAGTGAATCAACTTAAATAAAATTCAATCGAATGAGATTATTTTTATTCCTCGCACGTTTGAAAAGCCTGGCCAATTACATTTTTAGAATCAAGATCAAAGAGGCGGAAAAAAATTTAGTACAAAGATACCTTAATCTCGTGTCTAACATGAAACAAGCTTGTAATGTAAATCTAGAAATAACCGGAACGCCCATATTTCTGGGTCAAGCAGAATGTCAATCGCAAGTACGTTTGGATTTTAAAGAATTTCATCTGTCTCTCTCTCTCTCTCTTGAATCTGTTTCGACAAAACAAGTCAATTAACATAGAAAGAAATATCATAATAAAAAATCAACAAAAACAAAGGAAGGTGTTTTCGTAATGAGCGCGTGTGGTAGAGCAGAATATTTTTCCAAACGACTGAAAAACATAAAAATGGCGATTTGTATATTCAGATGTAGTAGAACAATACGATTTTAATGATAAAAACAATGAATAACCAGTTTAATCTGGTTTTACTTTGACTCCGAATGGAAATACATACTTAATAAATGATGGGGGGAAGCAAAGGAAGATGGAGAGGCGCGTGAGGGGTTTTATGACGTGAGACTTTCATGTCTATCGTCCTCGTTATCGTATTGTGTCTATATAGTTTAAAGTATTTTTTACAATTTCCTAAGAGGGGATCATCCAGGCTCGTTTATATCTACAAAAATATTATATTTATACATATTTCTCGGTGAAATAAATTGCACAGAACACGATGACGTTTCCCGGTTCGCGAGCCCGCTCGCGCCACTTTTCTCGTGGTCGGTATGAAGCAAAAAAAAAAGAAAAAAAAAAGAAAGACGGTAGAAGAATATTGAAGTAATCGCAAAAAGTCGAAATGCAGAGCAAGATGGCTTCGGTTTGGCGTCCGCGACGCGCCTTATCAGACACTCTCAAGGGGGAACTACGAAAAAAAAAGAAAAAAAAAAAGAAAAAGATTCTAGCGAAAGTAGGGAGCTTGGATAAGAGCAACGAGAAATAGAGAAAGAGAGAATAAGAGGGAGAGGCAAATTGTGCTTGGGGAGATTAGAGCATATCTGTATAAATAAGGGGACGAGCAACTCTCGAACTTTAGTTTGTCGACATACGTCTTGGCGATACAACGTCGTTTTTTTTCTCCTCCCACCTCAATTTATTCTCAATCTCTACATTGATATATCAAGGCGAAGAAGTTCAAGTTGTTTTGCACTTGTTACGCTGCGCTCGGTTCGTAGATCACTCTCGATCGTTCGAAAGTGTCGCGCACGTTCTCTTCGGTTGTGAGATCGTCGGTTGCACTGTAAATCAATCAGGTGACCTTGGATAGAGGCTAAAAATCGCGATACTTGCAAAAGCGCTGAAATAATAATTAAAAATACGAAAAAAAAAAAAACAGTTCAACTTTCGATTTTGTGCTTTAATCGCTCGATCGTGTTTACACGAAATTAAGGACATACGACGCGTCAGGACGACTCTACGATCATGGAAAGCTCATTCTCCTAGCACAAACCAACGAGAGGGAAAAAATTAAGTTCCCAGCTTCAACGGTTCACGGTTTAATCGCGATTAAAAGAAAACTCTCGCGTCCAACTACCGATTTTTACTCTTGTTTGCCCACCTCCGATCTATTCTCGTGAAAATCCTTTGGACAAAAACTCTTCGCAATAACGAAGCTCCGTAGCTTCGTAAATAATCTTATAATTCGCTTTTGCTTATATTTCGAACTGTATTTAACGCGCGTGAGTGAAAAACAGCCTAGTTATGTTCTCCATAGAATACAGCAAGCAATTTCTGAGCTATCGCATACTAAAGTCCAACCGTTTCAAATATATCTGACGATACGAACTCGGACTAAGTGTTGCTTAAACTTTTTACGATATAAAATCAAAAAATCATAATAATCGTCCGAGTTTTTGAAACTAAACGTTGTTTTTTGTTTTATTATTTTTTTGTTTGTTTCTTTACGACGAAAAAGTGCGTGGTAATTATTCGAGTGCGGAGTGCACCTTAAATACCTGAGGGCTTTTTTCGAATGCGAAGCTCGACGATTGAGTGGAGAACACGCGAGAAAGCGAGAGAGAGACAAAGAGGAAATTATTTCCTCTTTCTCAATTGGAAATCCCAGCAAGACCTGGAAAGTCTTGTCGGAAAGAAGTGGCTTGTAATCGAAAGAATTTAACGAGCATGAGAAAAAGGGAATCGCTTTACCAGCAGAAACGAATTAATAAAAAAATACGTATTTAACAATATATATACTTAAGCGTGAGTCTTGAAAGGCTCGATAAAATCAACGCAGAGTAGAAAAAATACCAAATACATCATGAGACTCAATTGATGTGGAAACGGCTGGAAAAGCTGTTTTATGTATTGTTTATAAACAACGAGAAAATTATTAACATCGAATTATATTCGGCGTCTCTGATCGTCGACACCTGGCCTGTACTTTTGTCCCAAAATTCTACGTAGAGAAAATTGATTTTCGCATCTAATTACATCGGAAAAACATATTTGACAATCCTGACACTTTATTCCCCAAAATCTTTGGATAAATCTTCGATTTCGTATAAATTATCAAAGTTTCGTTGTTTTACTAATTTGGCCAAAATGATTGTTTACGTTCCTGGCAGAATGCCAAGCCACGTTGGTCCGTACGGAGCCGCTCGTTACCCGGGCACTCTTCTGGGCGCCGCGGTACCGAGTTATTACAACACTCCAACGGTTTACACCCCGAACAACAACAACAACAACAATCTTCATCATCATCATCATCCATCAAGCCCGATAAGTTACTACACCTCTAATCTGAATCTTCATCAAACACCGCTGGACCTTCCGGTTTGGCCGCGAAGGATGCCCACCGAGGACGAGCTCGGTACATCGCCACCCCCTGGTCTCGGTAGTCTCGTTACGTCGACGGGTGGTCTCACCAGTGGCGGCCCACCCAGTCCAGCTCACAGCGACTCCGATGCCTCTAATTCCAGTCTCGAACTTGGTTCGGTTAGGAGGGGCGAGAACGCACAATTGAAATGCAGGTTCGTCTTGTCAATTATTATCATTATTTTTATATTAACTTTTTACTGTGATAATAATTTGAATAATTGTTCACTATGTAATTTCAATAGTTATTTGAAAATCAAGTTTTTCAAATAATTTCTCGAAATTTTTTATTGCATTCGTAATGAAATTATATCAATTATTTCATTTAGAATATTGAGTCGCATTTGGGCAATATTCGATCATGAAAACTCTAAAAAAAACTATAATAAAGTATGAATAGTTGTAACATGAAGGGAATTCGAAATTTTCGCGCGGTTACTGATCACCTCGGTTAAGAATTCATCAATTTTTTTTTATTATTGTAGAAGAGTGAAATGAATTTGCGAAATTCAACTATTCATTGAAATAGATTCAAATGTGAAAATTTACCGACGAAATTCTGTAAAAATATCAATTTGACTGTTGAGTCATCGCGGGTTGGGAATTTCTCGATTACAAGATCTTATAGAAGCCCACTGGCCAAAACATGCTCAACCCACGCGGCTCCTTAGGCCTACCTTTAAAAATGAAGAATTGATTAGCAATTAAATTGATACGAAATGATCGGGCAAATTGCTTAACTGGCTATAAATTTGATTATTAATTCAATTAATTTTCAATCAAGCGATAAGTATTATAAGATTTAGAAAAAGATATACTTCAAAGAGGAAAAAAAAAGTTTCCACTACCCGAAAGATAACACAGATGTCGATTTTGTTCAATATCTTGGCACGTGTTGAACTCGTGCTAAGTTCGAGCCTCGCAATACTTACCTTTTATTTTTTTAAATTTTTTCTTTAAGACAAGAGTCTTGTTTCTAGAATAAATGATTCGTCTCGATGATGTCGGATAAAAAGACAATGTGCTAGTGATTAAATAGAACTCGTGTCGAGACGAAATCTCTTATCCCCACTTTCCCAGCCTCATTTCTCTTTCTCTCTCACAATTTTTATCTCTCCGAGACTGCAATTTATACAATAAACGAAAAAAGTAAGCCATCGAAAAAAAAAAAAATTGTTCGTTTATTGCGACTGTTACTATTTTATCATTCTTATCACTTCATGATATCGTTCAAATAAAACGAAAAATAAAATGCTTTCTCGAGATGAAATGTGATAACATTTGATAACCAAGTGCAAATAAAATGGTTAAAAATTCACAGACAATTTTCTACTTTAGTAAATATTGATTTTTGTGGTAAATATTTATGTGCCATATCAGCGGATGGCGAGTTTTAATTTTTTTTCTATTCTCCGATTGCGGGTTACTTTTTCTATTTGTATTTTATTGGAACACCATTTTGGCTCATTTTAGAAATGAAAAAATCGTTAATTCTGGTAAAAAAAGTACAGACAGTTCTTGAATATATTCCCGAGACAACGATAATGAATTCTAATAAATAAAACCGAGTGAAAATGACGCAGTATGTCAACTGAAGGTTCATCGAATAACCTAGTTTCTATGTAAATAAACATTTCGAAAATTTTCGCTTATCAAGAACCAATCTGTCGAGCCTTCAATTCATCTGAACCCACCATCTTGCACTTGGGAATTTTTTCTTTTTTATTCCATTTACTTTTATATCGATCGATAAGGGAAGAAGTAATCTGATTACTTGAGTTTTTGCACTTGTGATACGAGCCCCACCTCTTTTCAAATGTTGTGCTATATTTGCAAAAAAAAAAAAATCATTATGAAATGGGGTCAACATACGGAGTTGTAATATTGTCCCATTTTTAACGATTGTATCAATGAACGAAATTCACATTTTTTATTGTATTTGATATTCAGTTGTTGAAGGTGAAGAATTTTTATAATATTTTACTAAAAAAAAAAAAGATGCCATGTTTATGTACAATTTCATCGGATTTTTAATCGTCTTATAGAATTTCTTAATGAACGTGAATATCTACACACGCTTTTCCGAGCTTATCTTTCCTCGGGATAACGAGCTGTGACGTTTGATGCATTAAAAAAAATTAGTAACGATAGTGACGTTTCACGTTTGAAATAAAAAATTCAACGAAGCCACAAGTCACGATAGAAACACGTGAACACGAGAAATACTATCTGAGGCTTTTTGCTCTTTTAGTTTTCACGAGTTTTTCCTCAAACTTTTATATTTCTTAGATGATGAAATTACATCAAATTTGTTTGCAGGTAGATGACATTATTTTTTTTTTTTTTTTTTCAATTTTCTCCAGATGCATAACCAAGGTCACGTTACAATACAAAAAATAATGCGTCACGTATGAAATATTTTCCTTCGTCATTATTCCCCGCGTCACTTGTGCAAATCTTGCTGCGCAGTTGAAAATACATCGGTCTTTCGCGAAAATTTACTCGTTCGATTGGCGTCGTGCATTGAGAGGAGAAAAAAAAACAAATCAACGAGGTCGTTGTTTATCTTTTTTTTCAATACTAAAATTTTTTTATTTCCTATCACAATAGTTTGTCAAATGTTTTTATCAATTCTCGACCCCCTACTGTTTTTTTAAGTCAATAAACATATTAATTGAACGATCAATTGTTCTCGGTTTGTATCCAACCAGAAAGAGAAAGAGAGAGAGAGAGAGTGAGGACGATGTTAAATTGTTAGGGACAGCCTGAAATAGTGGTCATTGTTGGCAGTTAAGTTTGAAACTTGAACTAAGGTCAATAGACGAGTCAATTAATTGATGGATTGACATCAATCGAGTGTCCATATCGAAAGCGATCAAATTGTTTCTGGTTTGACGTTTAACGCTGACGCAAATCGTATGACCAATTATATTCGATGAATTGAACATTATTTTCGTTGCTTTTCAAGTGAAATCGATACGAGACTTTAATTGACGATAAAACAGGAATTGTCATCTGTTTATCATATTTTTCTGCGAATAAAGAATAATTTCATCATTCGAAATTGCAATATTTATTCGTTTTTTTCTTTGCTCTTCAGATGGCTAAATTGCGGACGATGGTTCGCGTCCTTGGAACAACTTGCGGGTCACGTGGCGAGATTGCACGCTGGGCCTGGTCCGGGTGGACTTTTTTATTGCGGTTGGGAAGGTTGTGCTCGTGGCGAACGTGGCTTTAATGCGAGGTAAACAAAAATTTCTCTAATTTGTTTGCTATGCATAGAAAATTCGACAGAAAAAAATTCAAAATTGACTTTTTTCTTCTCAACAACGAAAAAAGATCATTTGAGATTAATCGTCGCAGAAATCATTGACGTTCTAAGATTTTAGCAAAAAAAAAATATTCGTATCATTTATTCTTCATTTTGATTTGATTTTAAAATTAAATTGTTTCATTGATTTTCAGGTACAAAATGTTGGTCCACGTTCGAACGCATACGAATGAGAAGCCACACCACTGTTTTCAATGCGACAAGAGTTTCAGCAGAGCAGAGAATTTAAAAATTCATGCGAGATCGCATACGGGGGAGCGTCCATACGTGTGTCCAGTGGAGGGTTGTAACAAGGCGTATTCGAATTCGTCAGATCGTTTTAAGCACACGAGAACTCATGCAGTGGACAAGCCATATTGCTGCAAAGTGCCGGGTTGTCCAAAGCGTTACACGGATCCGTCATCATTGAGAAAGCACGTTAAAACGTATCGTCATTACGTAAACAACAACAACGACAAATTGGGAGGGGAGAAGAGTTTTGAGGAGAACAACAGTAGTATGGAGAAGGGGATGTTTGAGAGTGGAGCAGAAATCAGAAGTAGCACAGAGTCGGATTCGAAAAAAGATTCGAGCATCGAGAGCACAGCTTCATCTCTGAGCAGTCCACGAGCGAGTGCGAGTTTTGAAGAACAGAGGAAATTCGTCGAGTGGAACAACATTTACAACCTTGGTGAAGGGATGAAAAAAGAAGTGGAAGAAATAACGCCACCGAAGAATTACGAGCAACAAACTAAGCAGCCTCGTTATCCAAGAATTTTTGACGAGAGTTATGTGACACCAGAAAAAATGGCAATTCATAACTCTCACCAGATTGGAAAAGATCATTCGTTGACGAGTTCACCACAAACGAGTCCTTGTCACGTGCCCGAGGTCATGTTACCACGAATCGGTATGCAATCGACTCCAATTAAATCGGAGCAAGAATCGATGGAAGTGACGAGTAAAACGAGCAGCGTGGATTATCGAAACATCGAATCGATCGTAAACAGCACACCCTGCAAAAAAGAAACACCAATAATCAATCCAATCAGACATTCTGTTATAAAACGAGCTGAAAATGTTAAAATGGATGTTACCGAAAGTCCCAAAGACGAAACGAACCCTCGTACCAATGAGGCTTGTTGCTGTCGTCACAAATGTTGCGTTCACAACAACGATAATATTCTGGAAAAAACAAAAATACTCTCTGATTTAATAATGAAAACGAGGGATCCTATTTTTCGACATTTGCTTGGTTCCGTCGATCTTCGATATGAAATACAAAATATGTGGACCAACGTTGGTGAGGACAATTCAAGGGACTCGGTCGTTGAAGATTTAAGGGTCAAAATTGACGACAGAGTGACTGAAATGGAACAGGATCTTCCCCTCGATCTCACGATCAACAAATGAATGAATTTACAGGGATATTTGATCAACATTTGCCAAATATATATACATATATATATTTATATTGTAAAAAGATGAAAAACAAAGAAATTTAGCTGGTCTACGTTTTCGTTGCTCGGGTTCGAATGGATAATACGAAATCTCGAGCAACGATCACCTGGAGAAGCTCAGGTTCAATTTCGAAAATCCTCGCTTCGAGGAATATCAAATCGAGAATCGAGCAGCCCCAAAAACCCCTCATTCTCCTTAAAAGCCATTCCGTTCTGATCGGATTGCAAAGCCAAATATATTATTCTAGTACTTTGTGAGTTGTGAAGATTAAAAAAGAAGAAAAAAAGAAACGAAATCAAACGAACCAATCGAGTCAGAAAAAACTGCGAGGAACCTCGAATCAAAATACAAGAGTTGCTCAATTCTTTAACCTGTTAAGTTAATCCTCTTCGTCGTATATTGAATATTTTTTTTTTTGCTTTTTGGCATCGAGTCTCTCAAATATTTGTCGGTTTCAACTTCGTCGAAATGTTCTTTTTGTTTTGTTTTTGTTCAAAATTCGAATATTTTTTGTGCAGACGAGAAATTTTTTTGGGAAAATCGTCGAACGTTTTTTTTTGTAGGCGGACGAGCTGGATCGCTCGAAATCGAGATACAATATTGGCAAAAAAAAAAACACAAAGCTTTATCGCCCCATTGCATCGCGGTTTTGAGCCACTTCCAATCGTCTTTTGTGCCATTTGTTTTATGTAAATATATCGATCGAGAATGAAAGAAAAATGCGATCTATCGCAAACCAAAAGTGCCTTACCACAGCGTGCTGTGCAAATGAGAGAATGAGAGTGTGAGAGAGAGAGAAAGAGAACGGATGAAAAACGAAATTACGATGTGAAGCAATTCAATAAAGACAAAATACATTATTTATAAAAGATAACAGAACTAAAAAGTGTTTTTATTCATTCTCTTTGAGACACGATTCCACCCACACATTTTCCTCAGATACGATGAATCGAAAATTCGTTAATTGTTCGCTTAATCTTTTTTTAGTTGATAAGAAATTTTCTCCATAAAGAAAATTTCAACGATTCTTTTGCTTTCGATCCAACAACGGGTGGTGACGTTTCGGCAAAATATGGTTCCGTAAATACGGCAATGATGGCAACACTCTTTTTTCCACTTTGTCTCTTTTTTCAACTTCAGATAATAGTCGGAATATCGGAGGCACACGGCAGGAAAAACTTTCAAAAATGATTGACCAACTCCAGGAGTTGAAGTAACAAGAATAAAAATATCAAAATATTCTTTATTTGCGAATAAAAGTCGCTCAGTTTTAATTGGAATTATTATTTTTCATTAAATGTGTTGGCGAATCATTTTATAGGTTTTTCGATTTCATATTCGACCATCTTGGTGGTGCTCACGGTTTGCAAACTTCTCAAATCCGTTTTGTTAATTTTCTACTCGGTTTTAGCAGCATCAAGAAATACTGTGACCAGGCAAGAGATCCGCCATTCCCTCTTTTATGATCTTCAAACTTTCCAGGTCGGAATTTATCGTGTCGATCAATTGGGCCATTCCTTGTTGCTCCATGCTCAAAAACTGTAAATAAAAATTAATTCATGGAGACCAACGATGCAAAAATCACGATACGGAATTTAATTTCCGAAATCCAATTTTCTTTAAAAAATTTATGAGAAAATTGAAAAAAAATTACTTTTTCAGCCATTTTCACAAAGTAGAATATTAGGTTTTAGTTGAAGAATAAAATATTTCTCTAAGTTTTCAAAAAAATCTCAAATAAAGTCAACCTTTCTGAGAAATCTTTTCTAATATCGTAAAACATCGACTTCGATAGTCAACTTCATTAAGACGTGCGTTCAAAAAATAAATCGTGTGACTAAATTTTTCAAAAAAGCTGTACATCTCAAAAAGAAATTACCGAAGATTGGTCTTGAAATCAAAATAAATAAATAAAATCTAAAATGTGAAAATCAAAATACCGAAAAATCGTACGTAAATTACAATACAAAACTGAATTTGAAAATACTAACAGCTCTGATATCATCCTGAGCAATGGGATCCATGGTGTATCGGTCTTGAACTTGAACATCAACGTGTCTTCTCATTCTCAATTGTGAGAGCATTTCGCTGATCCGTCCTTTGAATTGTGTGGGTGCACTGAGTTGTGCATGCATAGCTTCGAATCGGTTGGTGAGAACTTCTTCCTCGGGTTGTAAAGAAAGTCCAACTTTGCGAGTGACTTCTTGTCGGACAAGAACCTGGAGAACACGATGTTGAAGTTCGAGGAGGGATCTGCGATGTTCTTTGAGTCGAGCTTGAGTGGCGGTGTGTTGTCGTTGTAATCCTTGGATGCGTTCGGCAGCCATGTCGAGAAAAGCACGATGTCGGGCAGTTTCTTCTTCTTGGCATTTGAGGCGATGTTTTACTTGTTGGAAGCCAATCATGGGAACAGGTATATACATTTCCGGATTAGGATTGTCGAGCTGTGCTTGTTTCCACAATCGTGGGTCGATCGAACAAGGAGGATTGTCGAGATACTCTTTGAGCTGCGAAGGCTCCAATTTGACTTGGGGAAAAATATTATCAACTCCCATTTGTGTCAGCTGTTGTTTTTGTACACTTTGTGAGAGATATGCAACGAGTTCGTTGGCTGGAATTTTTTTAGAACTTCCAGTGACTCCCTTCTCGGAAACGAGAATGATAACTTGACTCTTGGTGTCAGCGATTGACTTGACGCAATCGATGGTAACAGTGAGATTGGGTTTGTTGCCTAGAATTGTATTGATCGAGGCGATCAACTGTTGCTTGCCGTCTTTGATTTCCTGGTCTTTTTTGTTGAAACAGAGGGCAACGAAACCGTCGTTATTGTCTGCATTGGGCATGCAACTGTAGCCAATCGCTTTAAATCGACAAAGTGGATTTTCTTGGGTGAGTTCGATGGGTTGGGCGTTTGCTGAATAATAAGCTTTTCCAGTGCCCCACAACGCTTGGATTAGATTCCATCTTGCGATGGTGGTGTCACGTTCGTCGTTGAACAGTTGGCAATTCAAGACAGCGTTGTAAAGCGCTTCGGATATTGCATTTGCCGATTGTTGTTGCTGTTGTTGTTGTTGCTGCTGCTGTTGCTGTTGGGTTTGTCCGAGGCCAGTGCCGAATCCACCGAAACTCGAGCCAGTTCCAAAAGCTCCGAAACCCGTGCTCGTCGTCGCTGGTTTCGCACCAAAACCTCCGAAACCACCGGAAGTTCCAAAACCAGTGGACGCCGTGTTCGCCGCTCCAAAACTTCCGAACATTGTCGGTGCCGTTGTCGTTGCCGTTGAGCCGAAACTTCCAAAACCACCGAATCCCATCGAGCTCGTAGTTGCTGGTGCACCTAATGTTCCGAAACCTGTGGACGTCGTTGAGCCACCTCCGAATCCTGTTGTGTTCGTTCCAAATCCAAACGTCGTTCCTGGAGTACTGAACGTACTCGTCGACGTCGATGTCGATGGAAATCCGGCTCCTGTTGCTGTTCCAAAACCTGGAGTCGCCCCAAATCCTGTCGATTGTGTTGCTGGCGTTCCAAACACTCCTAGGGTTGGTGCCGACGTTGCCGGGGTGCTGAATCCAAAGGATGGCGTTGTAAAACCTGCTGCAAGATTATTCAAATAATTAATTTTTATCCAATACGAAAATCCAAATATGTGAGAGAGAATTCTGACTCTTGTTTCAAATTTTTATCTTAAAAGTCAATGGTAGCAGGATTTAAAAATCATTAAAACTTATTGCATTCTCGATTTAATATGGAAACTCAACTGTGTTAAATTTTCATTTTTGTTCGTTTTTTTTCTCCTCATTTTGGGCCATATTCCAGGGAAACAAACGAACATCTAAACGAACGATTGAATATCTTTTTTTTCTGCAATCTGTCACGTTGAAGTTTGCACTCTTAATAGGTTGAAGAAAATAAAAGGCCGCGAGATTCTAGAACCTAGAAAATCAGTAGATTCGTAGTTTTTCTTTAGCTTCAATTCAAACATGTGATTTTGGAGCGTGATTCTTGAAATGCGCGAGATCGTGGAGATCGTCCTCTCCAGCCGAAATCACGAAGGATTGAAGGGTCCCAAAAATAAAGTGGAAATTAAAGCCAGAGCAATATAAGAAGATGTATAAAATGTTTCCGAATTATAAACGGCATTTGCCGAAATCCTACGTCATGGGTACTTTGATTAGGAGACGGGAAGATCCTGAATATATAACAGAACTCAGTGATGAAGTAGGCACGACGAGGGAAGCTATCGGAGTGAGTTAAAATTGAGGAACAGATCCATTACAAGTTTCGATCATATTAATTCAAGAAGCAAATAATCAACAAAATTCATTTTAAATTGCAAAAGGGATTTTTGGCTGTTTTCAATCTTTTAACATTGTTTTTCATGAAACCAAAAATCAAATAAGAAATGCTTAATCCTTGTTGTCCAAAATATCTAATAAAAAAGTCCCAATAATAATATTCCACAAAAAACATCTCGACGATAAATACATTAAAATAACAAAAATCTTGGAAACTAGGATGCCACCGTTGAGATAATGATTACGACGATGGGGGATATACCAGATGGAATGTTCGATTTGGATACCCATTACGATGAAATAACAACGGGAGAACATCGAGAAAGTATGACGACGGAGTGTCCGAAAAAAGAAGTTACAGGGGTTTCCGGAATCATGGTGCATTCGACTCTTTTTACCGTTCTGCTGATAGCACTATTGTTATTACTTCTGGTCTGTTGTGTGTCGGCTTGCATTATTGCAAGAGCGAGAAGAAAACATGGAATTTCTAGCGACATGGAATGCGACCCCGACTGCGAAGGAAGATTGAAAGAGCCTTTGATTGGTTGCGACAGAATGTCGGACAGCACAAGCAAAAGTAGCATGTCTTCAAAGAGGCATTGAACATTTTCAAGTTCTTAACTATTAAGGATTAACGAATTTTAATTCAATCTCTGACGGAGCCATTTTGACTCGATGAATTGTGGGAAACTTTGACGATAATAAGAATATAGCTGCTAACTTATTTGACGTTGAAGGCGACAACACTTTAATTTTGCGGAGACATCAATCGAGGAAACTGTAGTTTTATAATTGCGACAAATGTTCCACGGAAGCAAAGGTTCAATTTGAATTTTTCGAAAACGCGATTTTGTTTGAATGCATTTTATGTGAACGTCACTTTTATTAGACGTATTTTTTTCGTAGTATTTTCTAAGTGTTTATTCAATATTTGAATAAAAAGTATTTTATAATAGAATTTTGGATTTAATGTTTTCAGAATCGTGTAATTTGAACGAGAAACATTTTTTTATAACGAAACGTGACATAACCTCGAAATTCGCTTAAAAGTTCTGTATCACCAACTCCTTGTTGTCAAATGGTTTTAAACAATAGTTTTCGCTTACGAACACAAGTTATATGGCTATTTCAAAGTATCGTGATACGAGAATGCTTCAAATGCATTTCTGACGTACGATGCAGCATGACATAACCTCAAAACGCTGAAAAATGGAGCACGAAAAACAAATGAAGCACTCACTTGGTTTAACCGGCGTTGCAGCAGTGGAAGTTGCCGATCCAAAACTAAAAGTTGGTTGTGCTGCTGGTGCATTCGCACCGAAACCCGTGCCGAATGACATTTTTCACGATTCTAATTACGCAGCAACACGCAAAACAACGCACAACAGAGCAGCGGACAGCTATCGCTAATCACTCACAGTGATCACGCATCACGCGTGGATTGCGCGCCGAATTCGTTGAACGCGTAGTGCGCATGCGCAATTGGTTCAGGAAATCGTCACTGGCGCTTCGGAATTTAAAGAAAAAGAAATTCAAAAAAAATGACAACTGGTCAGTATTTTTAGTGAATGTTTTCAGATATAGGGAAAATAAAAATTCCAATTGAAATTTTGATAGAAACGAAGTTTTAGATCGATCGTTTTATTGACATTTCGAAATTTGGGCTGTAAAGGAACAAACGATACAGCGTTTTATAATATTTTTTTGGCTTCCGTCGATAAATTTTATATTTTAAAAACTTGAATAAACATTTCCATTCACTAACTAACGTACAATATATATAATATGTAATATAGATTATTGTATATATACTTTCTTCAACTTCATAAGTTTTTCTTACGGCCTTATTTATGTATATTTATATCATAAGTTATTAAATTTTTTTGGGCAAGATTTTTTGCACGACATCAGCAGTGTGATTGCTATAAACGCGGATACGAGTGTCTAAACGATGTTTTCAACTACGAATCTCTAAACCTTGTGTAACGAGAAAACTCGCAAAGAATCGATCCTACGTTTTTTAATGACGAAAACAACGAATACTAACAGACGCTTTTTATGACATTGAATTTTGTTTTTTATATTTTGAGCGCCACTTCCGGTTTACGAATGAAAGAAAATGATCAACAAATATTCGTCTAAATTGATATTTAAAAAAAATGTACAATACATTTTATCGTTTCTACATAATTCGTTGGATCAACTTAATGATTGCAGTCAAATCGCGTTAATAATCATTTTTAAACTTTGAAAATTAACCACAGCCGGGAAAGTCAATTTTAATTCGCGGATTGTCAAACGATTCTGATAACGACGGTTAGTATTTGGAACAAAATTTGAACATTTTGGCTCAACGTGTAAAGGATTTTAACAGTGTAAATGTTTTGTTCAACCATTGACCCTTCGTTGACACACTGGGTCATTTTGACCCCAACAAATATTTCGCCAGTGTTTCTTTCACCGAAATCAAAAATTTTATTAGATAATCTGAAAAGTATTAAAAATCGAATGATAATTTTTTTCGTCAATTGCTAACTTTTTCAAAAGTTTTGAGAACAATTGAATTTAATATTTTCCAAATTTGAACTGTAGTTTCAATTTCTTTCAATAAAAACCAACCGACGGCGTTTCTATGACGTAACGCTCCGGGTCAAATTGACCCAGTACGTCCATGCAATAACCAAATTTACGTTTGCCAACGAAGGGTTCAATAATATAATTAGACATCTTTCTACTAGAATTAATTAAACTTATAGCCTCTTTTTTGTTTACCGAGATATATGTTTGTGTATATAAATTGCTTTAGGTTTCAGTTTCAATGTTGCTTCTTGGTCAGCCGACGTGGTCCGTCTCTAGAATCAAAAAGTCAAATACGAACGTACTTGAAAATAAGGAATTATTTCAACTTGGCCATTTTGTCCATTCATAAATAATCGCTGACGAGAAAAATTGACATTACGTTTTAAATTTTTGTAGTATTTTTCCTTAATTCTTAATATCAATTATTTTTCACGTAGATATAAATAGAATAATCATTCCGTAGCCAATTGTTCAATTGAAAATTATACAGATTTGTGTCTTTTTTTTCCTCATAATTTATTCATCACCTCATCAAGACTCCCAAATTATTATTTATGAATGGTGTAGTATATATTTTTCAATAGAAGCGTTTAAATCTCGTTAGCAAGTTCATCATCATCGATTAAATTTGGAAACGAAAATCCAATTAAAAAATTATCGGAAAATGTAGATGTTTTTTTTTTTTTGTCATTTCATTCGCCATTCGATTTCGATGAAATAATTTGAATACTCACAGCAAAATAATGAAAAATCGTAAAACAATTTGGGAGCAGACTTCACGAGGTTCACATCGAGATTTTTCTAACGAGATTTAACTGCAATAATTATTCAATTATTGTATTAGATTTTTCTATCGTGTGAAAAAGGAACAATAAAAAATAAATTGTGCTTTTTTACAAACAAAAAAAACACTTTTTGCTCTCTACGTTTGGACCCTGGTTGTTTAAAAAAATATTTCTTAGGTACTTCGTAGTAAAAAACTCAAAAATTCGAATTAATATTTAACGATCGTTGTAAAAAATGAGCACGAAAAAGTACTTTAGGCCTTGATTATATTACGTTAGACAACTATTTTCTTTTTCTTTTTCATTACATTTACACATTTATACGGCAAATATATATGCATATATATTTGTGTGTATAAATGGGTCATTCCACAATTGCGACTGTTGTAATTTTCCATTTTTTCATAGATAGATAGATAGATATGGAATTTTACATGCATACCCTTATCGGGTTTTTACATGGGTGGTATTGCTCACAATTTTCCTCTTTTTACTCCTCTCCTCTTTCCCACATTTTTTCCACAATTCCATATTACCACCTGGACCTACATTTTTACGTGGATTCCGAACCACGGATCCATTTTTTCATTTTGTCCTTATTTTCCTCTCAATCCAACAGATCTTCTGAGTGTAAAAATTAAAAATGTAAAATCTTATAAACATTCTGATAAATTTTCATTGCAAAATTCAAATTCTTTGGCTCGGTACAGCGTTTCTTATAAAAAAAGATTCGACCAGCTGTCGAAACGCTTGCCACCACACTGGACCATTTTTATCAAACATTTTTCTAATTATCTTTCTCAAATTTTGCCACATCTTTTTTCAAGACATTCCTCAAAGGAATCTTTAGTTTTTTTTTCAAAATTTCATATTGTTTGAACGGAAAAATATTGAGAACAATCAAAATCTCGTATCCAATGAACTCGTTGAAGTAAATATTTAAAAAGAAAATCAATTGAGTTGCTTTTGATAAAGTTAAAAAGTGAGAAAAATATCAACAAAATAAAAGATGAAAAATTCAAACTGAAGCTCATTTGGAGTAGAATGTCCCACATTAACTCGAGTTATGTATTTTTGTCCCTTTATCTTAATATTCCAATGATGCACAACGAATAAATGCATATAAATGTGTCTGAGTGTTTGTCTGTCGAGCTCATTAGTCAATTATTTATTTTTTCTTATACTCACTTATTTTCTTTCTTAATAATAATTATTAAAATATGAATTATCAATAGGCATATAAATAAATAATATTATTAAATTGATGACTTTTGAATGTAAATGTTTTCATCTATTTTTGATCCATTCGCGATTGTATATGTCAAAGCGTTGTCGACGAAAAAAAAAACTTTTTTTTTTTTACTAAATATATCTCGAGCTTGTACGCTCGAGATTTGTGCGGGGTCCCGAATTAAGTTGTTTGTTTGTTTTTCGTAGTGTAATGGAAGGCAGGTGTGTTGAAAGACTTTTGTTTTTTATTCGAAAGTCAATTGATTTTTGGTTTTGGGCTCGACTTTTGGAAATTTGGACATTTGTGTGAATTTTGTGTTGGAAGGCATGAAGAAATTAAAGATACGACTCGGAAAACTCAAAATCGGAAGCTGAGGCTCGAGAGGATCTCGTGTAAACGGAAATACCCCCACCAATTGCACTGTCCGATGTTCCTTCTCCAGTGACGAAGTCTGCTATTATCAGCGAACCCTTCGGACCACCACCACTTCCCAAAACGACATCACGTGCTGCCAATTTCTGCTTGAGCAATTTGATCTTCTCCTCTTTCTAAAAATTACGATTAAAAAAAAAAAGAAAAAGAAAAATTATTGAATGGAATTTTCGTACTTAATAAAAATTGATATAATTTATGATGAAAGTACTAACCGAAGCAATTAATTTTTGTAGTTCGTCATTTTCACTAACAAGTTTCTGATATCTTTCCTCATCTTCCTTAGACATTCCTACGTCCGGATTGTACTTAGATTCGGCTTTGTCCTTTGGATGTCTTATGACCTCGATGACTTTGGGTACGAATATGAGAGCCATGCTCAAAAAACAACAAAAAATAATGGCAAGAGCAACGAAAGTGAAACTCGCGTCTTGTTGACTGGCAATGACCATTGTCACAGGTGCTGTTATTAGACAGAGCACAACAACATTGTAAATCGACATTCCAACGTATCTTGAGTCATTGATTTGTTTCACTTTTATGCAGCGTGTCTCATAAGCCAAAAATAATCCAAATACCAAAACAAGTGCTTTGTATCCATAGATCAGTCCTGAAAACGATAAAAACAAACAAAAATCAAATATTATCGATATAAATAAATTTTAGCAAATTTAAATAATTTTATTATTCGATTTATAACATTGAAATTAAGTGAAAAATCCTCGTAGTATTTACGTTTTTTTAAGAGTAGACAATTCAACTAAATTTTTATTTATTTTATTAAATAAGAAAATTGCGAATTATTACCTAACCAGACGCTGTTATGGTTGCTCTCACAGTGTTCGAGTTCCGGTCGAATTCTTGCATCGTCATCGCCATAAGGAGGTAATTCAAGAGGAAATACTTCGATATTTCTTTGCAGAGGATCCAAAGCTTGCCAAGCCCCCAAAATAACGATGTCAATAGCCAAAAGTGCACTAACCATTGTGTACAATTTCCAGGGTTGAATATTTTTTTGAACCGATGAAACTTTTTGTTTAGCCATAAATAACTGGAAAAGAAGCGAAACATCAATTATATTTGCATTGGTTAATTTTTTTTAGAAACTTCAATAAGATTAGCATTTTTTTTTGTTCAGTTTTATTTCCATTCGCACCTTTGCCTGGTCAGCTTTGGTCTTCGTAGTAAGACGATGAACTCTCCATACTTTACTGAACATTGCACCAAAAGCGAGGGTAAAACCGATAGAAAGCATCCAAGCTCTTGCCTGACAAATTCCTGCATATTCCCATGGCTCGACAAACCTGCCATCAATGCCGAGCAAAAATACCGAAACGAAACATGCAATCACACCAGCGAGCATAATTGTATTGCAGACAGGATGAGACGATTGAATAACTCTGAAACAAAGTTGTTCGAACAACGAAAATATCAAATAACAACAATTTAAAAAATGTGATAATGATTAAAACAAGAAAAATCCAAAGATAGTTGGAATTTTGTGGAAATTACCTTCGATGTCTGTTCCAAATGTTAAATATTATTAACAATATAGTTATGACTATACCGGTCGAAGATATGGTTCCCATACAAATAAACAATGGCAAAGAAACTGTTCTCAAAACTGTCCTCACGATTGTTCTATCTTGAGGAACTTTTCCTGCAATCCATCTTTCCATATTTTTCCACGTTAAATTGTCACTTTGAGTATCGTAATATCCCAACTTGACGTATTTACCATCAATTACTTGCTCTATTTGGGTCAAGGCTATTCTGTCACCTTGAGAACTGAAGGCTACGTAGCCCTGGCAAAAAAAAAACACACACACACATATTTTCATTATTTTTATAAATAAAATTGAAAATAACTTTTTCTTCTTTTCAAGTTCTAACGATTTCTCTTTATAAGAATAAAACCCCAGATTCCCAAGGAGTTTTCAATGGATGCATCCAAATTACCCAGACGACTTGGCAAGTTCATAATTCTTAGTGCAGTTGGTATTTTTCGAGATTTTTTTTTTGAAAATAGTCGGAAAATTTCCGATTAAGAAAGTGATACGAGGTTGAATATCGTTAAACAATTAGTTCCAGAGTAGTTGGAGTGAACTTACGGATATTCCCAGAAATTGCGTTGAATTTATGGCCGAATAAATCTCGTCTGCTATTTCCTTTTCGGTGTAAGTAAAATTTTTCAAACTTTTGCCAGTTTTTGCAAGCTTTTCCATCGTTTTGTTGAAGGCTTGAGATAGAAAATTGTCCAAGTTTTTAATTTGCTTATTAATTTCATGGCAATACAATAAATTCTATTAAAAATCACCATTCGAGCTATTTATTCATTGATAAATTACGAATAGAGTTATTTTATTGCGAATTTGTTGATTTTTGAATTTTATTAATTTTTTAATTGAGCAACTCACCCAAAGCAACGGACCAAACAGCATCATAAGCAAGTGGAGCTTCTTGATATCCTTCAGGATAGCGATTGTTATCAATGTCATAACCTTCTTCTTTCAGCACTTTGTTCAATCGTTGCCTAAAGTCTTCAGAAGTCATGCCACTAATGGTTGTGTCATTATTTTGATTCCACATGAGTGCCTCGGTCGTAAAATGACCTTCGGCCGCTTGTCTCATTTGCTCCTTGGTGCAGGATATTCCTTCTTTATCAAGATTTACCTCGAACCAATTATCCTCGTACCAACCAATGAAAAACCATACGTAACTCTTGCCATAAAGATTTTGGTGATAAACTTCGCACAACACGCGACGAGCTGCGACCACGTAAAACAAACCGACGATTATTCGGGCATCCTGACGACGCAAATTTCTTACGGCGTCCGAAGGATCTGAGAGGAAACTTTGACGCGTCACTATCTCGATTCCTGCCTCTTTGCAACGAGCTTCGAGATCTTCAACGGTCTGTCAAAAAATCGAGAATCGAATTAGAGCTCGTGTTACAAATATTTTTAAAACTTCATGAAAACAAAGAAATTTGAGGTGAAAAATCGAAAGAAAATTTCAAACGATGCAGCAATGTTTCTTACCGACATAAAAACTTCCTCAGCTTGCTGCAAAATTGCAACTCTGGACCAGCCAAATTTTTGAAGCAACTTTATTCTCGTTGGATTATGCACTGTGGCTGATGGATGAGTTCTGAAGAGCGTTGGAAAACGATTTCGATCTGACAATGCAGGTGAAGATGCACCGTAGCAAAGCTATGGAGCAAAAAAAAACACAGAAAAAAATACATTTTTCATAAAAAATTCAATGTTGACGTTTTTTATACTCCGAGTCACAAATGTTTTCACTTTTCTATGAAACTCAGATTCAAACGATAATAGAAATAATTTTAAGGATAATTAATGCCGGAAAATTAGTCTGGGTCAAAATGACCCAGTATGTCAACGAAGGGTTGTATTTAACGAGAAAATCGGTTTTTTATTTTTTTTTTTCCGTGGAAATTCTATTTCGAATATTAATTTTGAAAGTGTATCATGTTAATAGAGAGAAAATGTAATTTTTTGATGGTTCTAACTTACCACAACTAAATTCCACATTTTTGAGGCTTCAGCCACTGTTGTACAAACGGTACTGCAACCAGCGAGTAACATTAATTTTTGAGGAGTATTATACAGCAGATCGTACATCACCGAAGCTCCCAAGCCTTGTTCACACTGTGGACGTGATAAAGAATAAATAATGAAAATTTATTATTTGAAATAGTCGAATAATTGATCTATTGAGCCACAAAGTTTCGTCTTTCCTTGCAACTGACCGAAAATTACGATTTTGAACTCAAAATTAAAAAAATTGAAAACGTTCCATTTTTTTTTAACAAAAATTTAAAAAAATTCGAATAAATTCCGTGAAATTCTTCGGAGTATATGGAATTTGTGAAAGAAGTGCCATTACGATTTTCATATTAGTTACAAAAAAAAACGTTTTATTATTCGTGCAATTTATGCATAATAACGTTTCACATTTTTTTGACGTTTATGAATGTCCCGAGACCATGTGGAACCGAAAAAGTCGGAATATGTTGTTGAAATAGTTGTTTAATAATTTAAAAAAATGCAGAAACAATATAAAACAACGTAAGTCACCTTATGGATTAAAAGGTTAATTATTAATTGAAATATTGAAAAGTACCTCGCTGTCGTTGGAGTGTAAATTGAGGGTAAAACCTGGCAAAAGGTTTTTTTCTCGATTAACATCTTCGAGAGCCAAATTTGCAGCTGGCATACAGGCCTAGTAAAAAAAAACAAACATGTACCATTACCATTACTTATTTGTTCAATATATTACATTATTTTTCGAATTTTCGATCGATATTCGAATTATTATGACGTATACAAATGAATTATGATTAATAAAATAATTAATGACTCACTTGGCCTCCTTGCCATCCACCCTCACCAGCGATGGGAAATATTCCACCGATATGTAAAACATTATCGTCTGATGGTGGCAGAACACCATAGATCGGTAAAGCGATTGACAAAATTACTAAAATTGCCAACATCTTTGTATCGATTTAAAAAAATGTTAATATTCAAACGAAATAGCCTATAAATTATTACAACAATTGACTATTTTAGAATATTTTCCTCAAACACTCCTCGAGCTTTGACTCTTGTTTACAATTTTCCATCCTGCCACAAAATTTTCTAAATGTCGTGCTGTCACTGTTGATCCACATGCAGCACTGAAAAGTGGAAAAATCGTGCTGAGGTCGAGATTTTTCTCGGGCTCGAGCACTTTCCACTAATTTTCACAAATTATATCCCATTTTGAGGCTTTTTATCCGGAAAATATTAACTCTGTTTAGTTATTGTTGTTTTTAAATGATTTTTAATTTTTATAGTAAACAATTAACACTGGTTTTCACGTAAAAACAATTTTTATTCTGGTGCGAAATACGTCGCGTGCGAATCATATTGATTCTAGGCTCCGTGACCCAAGGGCTTTCGTAGTGGTGGGAGATGAGGGTGGTTCTCGAGCCTCGCGAAAATAATCAATAAACTAAACCTTTATTGCTGTAGTAAGGTTACACCCTTACATTATTTTTCTTTCATGAAATTCATTAATAATAAACATTCGAAAAACTTTATTCTATGATCTAATAAATTATTGGGACCCAAAAACGATCTATCAGTCGTTGATTGCAGTAAAAATCGATACCTAAATATGTTAAGAATTGGATTTGGTCAATTTTTTTTTCTGTGAATCATTCATTGATATTAACATTTTGCGGAATTCCCGGTGATAGCATATTGAATTCAATGATTAATTAATTATTTTGTCTTTAAAATCCAGTAAAAATTTAAACGTCGCGCTAATTTGGCATGACGTTTCTATGAATCAGCTGCTCCGCGCATTGTTTGATACTTGGCATTGTTGACGCAATGGCCGACGACTGAAAACGTTTCTCTTCGTTTGTCTAGAAATATTCCTTTTATTTCAGTATAATAATAATAAATAGTCGTAGAATTTTGAAAATGTCTGTTCAACGTGCATTACCTCAGAGCAAAGAAGCTCTTCTCAAATCCTACACGACGAGATTGAAGGACGATGTCAAATCAATGCTCGAAAATTTTGAAGGTACGTAACGTAACCTCACTTGTTTTTTGTATTCGTAGCTTTAAACCTCTACGAATTATACTTATCTAACAAATGAAGCCTGATGAATAAAGTAAATACAAAATTACATTTATCTCATTGATCGATTTCCAAATACCAAGATCCACCGAATATTTTAAAAGTAAAGTATTTCTAAAAGCTAACCTAAAATCTCAACATGTTAATAAATCGAGTCAATGCATAATTTCAAGACTTCCCAAATGAATTTTCAAAAAAAATGTTTTCGATTCTTCCGAAGCGTTAAAAACAAAAATCTACTTTAATAAATCGAATAAAAAACAAGTATCAATGTGATTAAAAGTACTAAAACTATTTCAATTCATTGATGTAGAGCGACGGATTACAGATTTCCCAAGAAAAGACCCCTTCCTGTATATTTGACTTGAAACAATAATAACTACTTATAGAAATACACAAATCTATTTAAAAATGTAAAAAAAAACAATCAAAATTAATAACGTTGTTTTTGCATTCTTTGAAGAAATCGTCAAATTAGCAAAAGGAGAAAACGATTCGCAATTGTCACGAATAACGCAGTGCGAACAGGACACTTACGAGATGCATGTGAGAGCAGCCAACATCGTACGAGCAGGAGAATCATTGATGAAACTTGTGTCCGATATAAAACAGTACCTGATATTAAACGACTTCCCTTCGGTGAACGAAGCAATAGCAACAAATAGTAAATTATTCCGTACAAAACAAGCGGAATGCGACCAGAAATTGGCTTCTTTACGAGACGACATGGCAGCTGATCTCTATGACCTCGAGGAGGAATATTACACATCGATATATAAATGAGATTCGTCGTCAAACTTACCAGAAGAACAAACAACTATATCTAAGCTGAAATCGCAGTTGATCAATTCGCGATTATTCGATTCTCTGCACTGTATTATATTTATTAGAATAAATAATAATTTTTTTAAGTGGATCTACTTTTTTTTTTCCTTCGCAAAGAATAATACAGTTTTATGAAAAATTCTCCAATTTTTATTCAGGAGTTTTAATAATTCAAACAATTATTAATTCCAATTGGATTTTTCACCAGCAACATTCGTGAAATGTAACATTTTAAAAAATCTTACCAGAATAGCTTCCCAATCCATCCGGGCTCTGAGAGCATGGTATTCTCATTTTTTGAACAAAATGTTTCAGGTCGTCGTCACAAATGATTTGTAAAAAGTAGCAGTAAAATGTCTTCAAGAAAATTTATTTTGAAGGGGAAGAAAATAAGGAGTCAATGAAAATTCACGTTCACTCATCTCTTTTATTACTTTTTCATATTTCGTAACACACAAAGGATTATACAACACACGATACTTCTAGCTGTTAATAAGTATGTATTTTAATAAGGGTAGCATTATTTTTTTTTTTTTCTGATTTTGTTATTTTTTGTCTTCCTTTAATACGTATACAATATATGAATTCAAATATTACGGAATAATAAACGTAATATAATTACGGATATAATACTACTAAATGTTGCATGTATATTTTTGCTCCTTCGCTTTTAAACTGTTCGGTCTCAAAAGCTCGGATTACAAATTCTCGTATGTCCTTCTCGTAGGGGTACGAAGATAGATTTACAGGGAAACAAAGACTAAACAAGAGAGAACAAGAGGAAGGAAAAAATACATAGATATATGAATATATAAATATATATTTTTTAAAAAGGCGAAAAAAAAACGATCGTTCGTGTTTAATGAGCAATCACGAATCTGAGTCGTGTAGAAATTTTGGAATGAATTCGAATACGAACACGAGGCTCAAAAAAAAAATGCGCCATCACGATTTTACAAACACACTGCCATTTTTTCTTTTTCTTTTTTTACGAATTTACAAAACAAAGATTCGTGCAGAAAAACAAAAAGAAAAACAAATCGTACGAACAAATCGAATGTTAACGAAAAATATCACATATTTAAGGTAGGGGGACGAGACCCCCCTTGAAGACGAGAACAGAGACGAACGTTTTTTAAACGGCACGACCGATCGATCAAGTATTCTTGATCCCACCGAACTCTCTCTCTTTTTCTCTTCGTGACGTTTAAAACGTCAATAAATTATCGCAATTAATTGCTTGTTTGAGCGAATCTTTGCGAGACTCGCCAAATAACATTATTTCAATATGGAAATGTAATAATAAAATTAACATAATAATAATAATAATAATACAAAGAAATACACAGAAGAAAATATTGAGTACCCTAAACAAAGAGAAATTGTAAATTTTCTTTCGATCCTTCGAGACAAGCTGAGGAGCTTCGCATCTCGATTCTAAACACTACGCAATAATTTAGTATGTACACAATTGGAGCGATCCTCTCATTTTTTTCTTGATTACGCTTTAAATTAAACAGTTACAAATAAATCAGGCTTTCCAAGCTCCTTCAAAAAGTTTGAAAAACCCCTCATACGAGGGTCCTCAATATCCTGGCTGTGAAACAAAGTTTCTTTCTTTTCTTTTCCTCAGTGTCATTTTTATTTTGCTTCGTTTGGTCCTCGTTCAAATTTAAGAAACCATAAGCGTTCATTCGACGATGAGAAAAACAACATTTATACGCTTACAGTTTTTCATTTTTTGCTCCTTGATTTTTTTATTTTTTTTCAACAGAAGTACGATTCGATATTCCACGATATACGGGACAAGGAACACGATCTCGTTTCTGAACGCATCGAAAGAAATACGAGCGTGTGGAATGATTAATTTTTTCGCGAATTTACAAATTCACACTTGTCTTTCATTGATTTTTTTTTCTTTCTTGCCTTCGCTTTCGATTTTTCTAAATCGTGCCGATGTTTTCATTTTTACATTAGAAATTAAGTGGTAATCTTAGTAGACTTACGCCCTACTTTGGCAAAAATTTGCTATAAATCTACCACGCACGAATTTTCTTCTTTTTTTTTTAGTTTCGTCGTTTTTTTTTCTTTTTTATTCGTTTCTCGATTCGTTGAATCACGTTTTGAGCCTTCTAAATGTGAGCACTCGCGGCTCGGCTATGGACTAATGTCGAAAAACAAAAGATTCGAGAAAATTCTTATTTATCTCAGTCCTTAGCCCCTCAGTCGAGTGTGTGGCTTTTTTTTTCATTCTCTCGCGCACTATCTAACGCATACATGCGCCTCGTAAAAAAGGTGGAGGGAAGCTGTGACGCTGATATGATTTTTTTTTCTATTTCACCAACCGCCCTATTTTTCTTGGCGTGAATTTGACTGTGTGTTCTTTATGTTCACTTATTATTTTCTTTCCTTACGAACGAAGTGTCTCGGCAGTTTCGATAATTCGTTTTGTTTTTCGTTTTTTCGTACCACGCGATATTTGTGAATTTTAGGTCATGTCCAAAAATTAATTGTTTCAATTTTTACGATTGATCTGCCATCAAGTTTAATTTAGGAAAAGAATTTTGAATGATATTCATAATTAAGCAGGGATACAATTCTGAAAAATTGAGAAATTGGGAAGAACAAAATAACCTTTGGACCGGACCATTGTTGCAGGGAATTTTAGTGAATTCCCAAATATTTCGTTTTCGTTGACTGAATCTTGTGGACTATTATTTTCGTTCGTTTCTTCTCCTCATACATTCGTTTCTCTTTGTGTGGAGTAGTAAATGCATTTAATTTGGAATGAAGTTATTCGTTCGTTTTTTTTTTTAACTTTTGATAATTACGCAGGATGTTAATGGCCGGGGAGCTTCAAGTTTCAAGTTCCAAGGATCATCCTTATCGTAATTAGTTCTTAATCCAAATATCGCGTTGTTGCGATTGTTTGCTCTTTTTTGGAAAATCAATCACGTTGTTTCTCCTCGATTTTCAACGACCTCGTTACATTTTTTTTTTTTATTAATATAAAAGATCAGCCGTTGCCTCGACGCCCCAAGCAGCAGCATCTTCATCGGATTTGAAATAATCCTCTTCGTCCTTCGACTCAGTTTGTTCACCGCTCGAAACGGGCGCGGACGCTGGAACCGTAGTTCTCGTCACACCGAGCTCGAAACCTTCCGACGCGAGATCAACTTTGCTCGGAGTAAAACTCGCTAGTCCACCTCCACCTGTTTTTAGAAAAACAAGAAAAAAAAGCACTAGCGTTAAGCACACTAAGGAAACTATGCACTCGACGAGAAAAACAAAACTAATTCTAATCAGAAAACTCCGAATTGAAATTTTGTTCTACAAGCAGATTCTAATGAAGCTCTTCGACAAAATTTTGGGTAACTTTCATAATCAGGCTCAAAAAATCAAAATATGGGAATGATTAATTTTTTCTATCGATAGCGTTGAATTTTTTTGAAATTGAATTTCGGCGAATCTAAAAATATTGAATGACCAAGAACGTACAAATTTCGAGCAAAAAATCATTTTCAGCCAATTTTGAAACGAATGTTTTTATCAAAACATCCTCGAAGCTTTATTATAGCCTGGAAGCAAACGAAAAAGTTCTAGTCACCAATGGGACAAAACAAAAATCGAAATTGCGTGACGTTAATTGAGATGTTTAAGGAAATGTAAGAAACAAGCAAAATTCTAGACTAATGACTCCTGAGTGGGATCGTAGTCGAGAAAGACTAGACGTTGTTTTGAATTTCTTGAATCGCATGTCGATTCTGCAAAAGAAAAATTGAGGAAAAAGAAGGAAAGAAATTTATGAATACATAAAAATTGAAATTTTTTTGAAAAAATGTCATTTATTTATAAAAAACACATGGACTCGATAAAAAATTGTATTTTAGGTTTTTTCCGGTTTTCGGTTAATCCAAATATCTTGAAAATAGTGTCCTTAATTTAAAGAAAATGTAATTTTTGTTATTCGATACCTGATCAATGCTTACCAAGTAGAGCGGACGACATTGTGGATGCGGAAGAATTAGAGTTCGATTTGTTCGTCGACGGAGATGTTTGTTGTTGACTGGTCGACGATGAATCGCCATCGACGCTCGTTCCTTCGTCCGCGAGCATCGAAGCTTCGCTCGGATATTCAAAAGTTTTCGTTGCTCCATCGTCAAATTGTATCCGGTGCTGAAATACAAAAGCAACATTTGATTTTGTTAAAAATATAAATAAATTTTATGAGCATAAATGTGTTCAATAATGTAAAAAAAAAAAACTTGTGATCGAATTTCTCGATAACGAGTGAAAAATGAAATTATTAAGATTCTTTAACAATTTTTCAAAGATATTCAAAATGGAGCAAAGTAATTGGACCGTAAAAAAAATATTCCAATCATGAAAGTGGAGTCTCGTTGCGATTTTACGCTAAAATATTTGTTGTACAGTAATTTGAAATCAACTGTTCAATCTTATTAATATTTCGCCGGATAAATCGTGAACAAAACAGAATCCAAAGTTAATATCGCTCAAAATGATTAATAATTATTGATTTTCCAAGATTTCTCATAAAGTGAAGGCGAGTCTTTGACTTGACGTGGTTAATTTATAAATATAAATGTCCGTTTCTATGAAAGGAGTTGAGAGAGAGGAAACAATGCTACGGTTAGTAAGCTCCGCATAACAGTAATCGGTCACACTCGTTGATTTTTTGGCTGCATCCGACTACGTCATCACATCTTTCTTCTCGTCCGCATGACGCCATCGCGAATAAAAGACTTTTTTCTCATTCGCGCAAAGTGAAGAAAGTTTGACAAGATACAAAAATGTTCTTTTCTTTTTGTTTTTAACTCCAATTAAATTGGAGTCCAATTTAATATTGCAGTCCACTAAAGTAGAATTATTAAAAATGATCGATTACTAATCTCGAAATTTTCTTCCGTCAAGAATTCCTCTGATCAAGTTTTACTTTTTCGTCAACGATTCGAATTAGAAAAAAAAATCTGGTCAAATTCCTGACACCGGATTGACGAGGCTGTCCCGTTGTATTTCAGGCTGCACTTCAAGATCATCGACGGCAAATTGGATCAAATAAGTAAATGACAAGAAAAAAAATTAAATAATACAAAAAAGACCGAGGAATGAAGATCGGACGGAATGATTGATGTTAATTACAATAAATGATCGCGGCGAGTGAATATCTTTCGTATTGAGACGCGGATAATGTTATATCAAAGAGTATGATACGTTCCGGTTGACCGTGCATCATGAAACGGGTCCGTATGTGTATGTACACTATCGTCAAAAAGTTTTGAAACATTCTAATGTCGATCTTATCCATTAATAACAATTTCTAGTATCTCAATAATTTAATGAATAGTTATTAATTAATAAACAAACCTAAAAAATCTCCAATACAATTAATGAATACCGATGCCGATTTGAAATAAAGAAAAAAAAACAATTAATTTACGTAATTCGAGTACTCCATGAATTTTCGATAGAATTTATCATTTTCTCAATATCTTCATTGAGAAAATGCATCGTTTGAAGAATGCGAATCATTCTTTTCTCAAAAAAGTAGGAATCAAGTTTGAATACTTATTCAAAATATACTTTCAAGGCCGTATTGTTGTTTATAATTTCGAATTATCTCTCTTCATAGCATGAGTATAAAATTTTCCGAGATATTTTTTTTTCAATTTCGTACAAGTTTTTGATGTGTGTTTGAAAAAATGATACGAATGAAAAACAAAAAAAAATTTCATCTCATAGTTTTGCACGGTTTAACAAAACTGTACAGGCAAAAAACTATTGATCAGTAAGCAGATTTCTGGATGAGTTTCTGGACGTTCAATGCATCCAGAAAAGGAAAACGAAAAATGTAATTAATCTCTAAACTTTTAAACATTTAGTTATAAAACTAAACGTAACAATTATTTCTACTCGATTCTGGGATCGGTTTTAAAAAACAGTCTAATGACAATGTGTACGAAATTTCAGCTCAATTGTCCGACTAGTTATCGAAATATCTAATCACCAATTTAAACGCATATTTAATTTATTTAAAAAAAAAACGCGTTCTGCAAATTGTTAATCGTTATTTCCCTTCCTCGAAACAATGTGTACGTGTTTTCAAAGAATCAGTAAATATGTGTACAAAATGTCAGAACAAATAACTTGGAAAAGTTACAAATTTATTGTATCCTAAAAATGTTCTCTGAAAAAAAAAAGACAAAAATTCCAAACAACAATACAGTCTTGAGAAGATAAACAATAAATGGAAATAATTCATGAAAATAAGCGTCGTTTCGAGACTTTTTGACGATAGTGTACGTTTTCGTTTCAACGATTCGATGGTTAACTCGTCCAGACGATTCTGGATATCGGATCATCAATTTTTTGTTATTCTCTCTCTTTCTTTCTCGTTGGAAGATAGCTCTCTGGGTATAGCTCTTGGGAATGATCATAGGTGACAACCGTTCATTTAACCGGCTCTCATGTCTCTTTTCAAGATAGAAAGAGACATGCGAACCGAGAGATAAACTTTTTCTAAAGCGACTAGTTCCCGTTCGAGGATCGAAGATCGATAATTTCCATCTACGATGTTTCTTCTCGATGCCAGATTCTATTTTCGGAGAGTTGAATCGAAACGATCTCGAATTGAAAAGCGTCAGTAATAAAAAATAAATAATGGACACTTATTTTCAAATACATCGCTCCATTATTCGAGCTACGATAATAATAATTAATTGTTTTTTTTTTTTTTCAAGTTCGTGTTGTTGCAACTGTCCTCCCACGATTCCGGATGGATATCCTGATTTTTTTTTTTCTCAATTATCCCCATTTTTCAATCATTTCAGCTACGTTTATTCGTCCCATTAAAATGATGTTCTACATTGAATGTTCTGCGTAGAAATTCAAAAAAAAAAAGAAAAAAAACGATTTAATGATAAAAAAAATAATATTTCGATGAAAAAATGGGAAAAAAATGATTTATGCTCAATTATTGGATGGAATAAAGTCTCTTTTGTGCAAATAGATTGATCGTATAAAAGTCGTGATCATGCAATATCTAAATAATCATGAAAGACATTTCTTTTGGTAAATAATTTTTCCAAGAAACGTTTTTATCTACTCTGGTGGCTAGTCAATAGAGTTACCGACCCTAAGAGACGTCTTTGTAACAGTACACACGAGACGATTATTTCCAGCACGAAAAGGCAAAAAAGAAAATAAATAAAAATAATAAATATAAAAAAACACATACACACACACAGACAAGCACGAGGCTCGAGGCGTCTAATTATGTGAATACCGTTGACTACCGGTCAGACAGATTTACGCGGTTAAAATATCGTGATAAGGGAACAAAACACGAGAGATTATTCGAAGAATGGTTTGGCTAACTAGCGAATTATCTGGACTCGAAATTGTTTTTTTTTTCTCCTCTTTTTTAATTGACATCAACAACCAGGATGACGTTTCAACGTAGTCAGACATTTTTTAATCCCTCGGTCAGCTGCTTTTTTTTATTCCATGATCGAGGTTCATGAATTCTTAAGAGAATGCTCGCGACATTCTGACTACTACTGGTCGAGCGAGGTTTGACTCTCTCGTTTTTCGAAGAACCGAGACATCCCCTTGATCGTCGTCTCGTAGACGAGAATGGACCGGCAAAGGATGCTGCGTTCTAAATTCCAACATGGATGACAATTTTCTTCGTTCTTCTTGTACAGAAAAGTATCTCTAGACGAATGTTTGTTGATTCAAAATTATTAAACGTTTCAAACATACAACTAAATCTAAGAAAATTCAATTTCTCTGAGCTTTTGTTAATTAAAAATTCAAAACGATAAAACAATTTGAGTTCCAAAGCTTTGAAAAATCGTCATCAATTATTATGTGAGAAAAAGAAGTTCCGAACCAAGGATCGTAAATAAAAATGAATTGAAATTGAGAGAAAAAAAACATATTTCTCGAGTTAAGAAGGTTTAAAAAGTGTTGAATTCGTTGAGGCCGTTTGAGAGGCGTTTATCGAAGAGTTGCGTGCTTCAGACACGACCTTGAAATTGGTCACGATCCCAAACTTCAATATCGTCAGAGCGATCACAAATAATAAGTTGAACGTTAATCACTGGTCGATTTAATGACTTTGGGGCTGCTCGTTGGGCTTTGTGAGATTGTGCGATGGCGGACGTTTTTGTTCGGTGGCATTTCTCTCTCTTTCTCTCTTTCTCTCTCATTCACTCTTGTGCGAATAATAAATAATCGTGAGACTAAATACGAAGATACGAAGAACTAGAGAGAAATAAGAAGAGACTTGAATGAGAGAGAGAGAGAAAATCTAGAGTTTCTTGAACGGCGCCTCGACCACCAAAGTCCCGTTCATCCAGACTTACTTCTCGTTCAACATATACACATAACTTTTTAAGCATCCCACTATCGTTTACGGAAAACTCGTGCGTTAGTCGCGTTCATATGATACCGGGAAATTAACGTTCCCGGACATATACGTAAATGTTTTTTCTCCGTCTCACCTACAAAAGTGTATCAAGTTCATAGAGAAGATTCCAGAAAAGTATTCAGTACGAAACATCGCATTTAATCAATGATCCGATAATAAAAAATAACACAAAGTGTTAAAAATATTTTGCATTTATTTCATCACGAAATTTATTCCCAATTTCGATTGAAAAATCACCACAGGAATAATGTTGAAGGATTTATTCAGTGTAACGAGTTTTTTTTTTCAATCATTAAAATTCGATTCTTTATCGTTTATTCAAATTCGAAGATTTTTTTATTTTTTGTTTTTTCCATTTTTTATCATTATTATTATTTTTTTTTTTTAAATAACTTTGGTTATGAAGCGGTGGCTAAAAAAAAATAACAGTTGACTACTTGAATTATTGAAGCAGTTCTTGGTCGTTCGTCTTAACGTTTTCTATGACGTTACGTTTTCTTTTTCTCTCTTTGTCTTTGCCACCAATTACACTTGCCTCCGTGTATCCCGTGAAACACGAGTAGTAATTTACTTGTTTTCACGTGCTTTTATATTCCAACGGAAAACAAATTAATAACAGAGTCCCGAGGATATCCTATGCATTCATGATTTATACGATACACCGGTCACAATACGTTCGAGTAAAAATTTTTCGTTTTTTTTCTCGCCTCTTGTTTTCTTCTGAGTAACAGAACGAGGATGTGATTTTTTTTTTTACGTTTGCTTCCTCACACGAACGAGCTTTGTTTATGCTTTTTTTTGTATTTTTTTTTTATGCGCTATTGCTGCGAAATGAGTCGAACGAAATTATCGGACTTGCGCGAGAATTTACTATCGGCACCGTTACTACCCAGAAACTCCGAGGATGCGTTAAATCGCAACGTTCTTTGAACTCCCACGTCACATATTTTCCTCTTACGAATACATTTTCGTTCGTTTATTAAAGAAAAAAAAGTAACACAAGATTTTTGGAATGAAAGATTCAAGTGGGCAGCAAATTTCTGAATTATACTCTAGAGGACAAAATAAAATGGAGAAAAATTAAAGATTTGTATATTTTGATGAGGAGAAACAGCTGCTGTTACGACTTCAATTTTTTTTTGTATTTTGGAAAAAAAAACGTTCCGCAATAGTAGAAATTTTGATAACTTTTTGAGTCAGCTTAAGTGGAGAAAAAAGTGTAAAAAAAAGTGTAAAAACTGAAAAAAAAGCAAGCAATAAGTTTCCGCTGTAAAATAATGCCCAAGAAAGGACCATTTTCTAAAGGATTCTTAAGGATTAAGGTGACGTTTCGTCTTAATGAATGTGGTCGGGAAAAAAACTAATTCGAGATAATTAAAATAACAAAAAAATAAAAATGAACGTACGTAAAGTGCAGAGACGAATTCTTTGGGATTACGTAATATAATGACATATTTAATTATTACGTGGGACAAGGAAGTTGAATAAATTTTACATAATTCTTCAAGTAGAAGAAGAATCGTAAAATTCACTCGGCATTCTTGGGAGAAATGAATTCGCCTTTCTTTTTTATTTCTCTTTTTTTCATCTCGACAATTTGTTTGATGGAGAAAGAGATTTAAAAATTGCAGAAAAAACGTAGCAATTATTGCGAAAGATAACATTTTTCTTGATTTTTGCAAATAGTTGTCGTAAAAAACGATTTCCTAGTTTAATTTTTTTCGATCTTTGAGTTAAATTATTGAATAACGAGCAAATTGTTTAGAAATGAAGTAAAAATATGTTACACAATGTTCTTGCGAAGCTTTGACAGATGACATGAAAAACCTTCCTGATAAGATAAGCGAATTTCTTTTATTTCTAATTATAATACTGATAATAACAATAAAATCGCAATCAGAAAGACAGGAAAGTTGTAAACTCATTTTCCTCGAGTCATAGAAAACTACTGACATTTTCCAACCATCATCATAATTCTCGTCTGTCACGCTACTGATTGAAAGTTATATTCCTTATTTCAAAAAAGTACACAGGGAGTTCTAATTGCAAGTGTTAGGGGTGAAAAAAAAAACAAAAATTATTTTAAAGAAAACGAAAAATGATCCATTTATTCTATTTTTTTTCATTTACCCCCATTTTGTTTTTCTGAATAAACAAGATTTAGTATAAAAATAGAATGCTTTGTATATTTATAGAGTTAAAAAAAGCATGTCAGTCGGTCGTGTCGCCGCTAACGAAGCCGTTTTACTATTCAAAACTGGCAATTATGAGGCTTTAACTTTTAGAGGATTACACAGATGGGTTTGCAGTCCTAGGTCAAGGTTTTATGTAAACAAATACAGAACTCAAACGTCTTTTGTTGACGATTGAAAAATATTGACCCTTGAGTCAATATTTTTCGTCAACAATCGTCAACGAAAGTCGTTGGCTCTTCACTCAGAATTATGAAATTTTATGATTTCTTGGATTCGTGAAAATATGTGATTTATCATTGAATTAATTTGGATTTAGAAACAAAAATCGTTCGAAAAGCAAACATTCCTTAATATATTGGCATCATAAAAATTCGGGGAAATGTGAAATTTGAGTGTTTAAAAAAATTATTTAAAACTTTGACAGTTGAAAAACTGAGCATTTTACTTTAAAAAATCCCAGTTATGTCAATTTTTTATATTTTTGAGAATAATGATCGGGAATGTACTCATTACAGCGGGCTATTTTTCGAAAAAAAAAAGTTTTATGACGAGATTTCGAAAAAAGATGTTTATTTGAATAACTAATCGTAAGTTATTTTTGATGTGAGAAAATCGTTAATTCTGGTGACAAGGCAATTCTCGAAAATATTTCTACAGTAAGGATATTTATTGTCGAACAATATAAGTCAGTGTCAAAATGACCCAGTGTGTAAACAAACACTTGATGGAGTTTGAAACATTAAATGGAATTTATAAAGTGTATTTCTTCAAAGAGCAACATTATTATTCGCATATTATTGAAAAATGTACGGTAAGAACAATACAAATAATCCGTAAAGTGAACGTCCTTGCGGAAAATTTCCCACGATACGAAAAGTTCCGAGCCAAATACTTTCGTTGACTTTCATTCAATTCTCTATCCTACCATCGTTGATCGTTCGATGTGAACGTGATGCTAATTTTTTTCAATATTTCAACAATAGAAAAATAATAAAAACATGGTGAGTCTGTGTGAACTCGTTTGACGCGAATGCCATTATTATGAGAACGATTTAAACCAATAAATTCAGAAGCAATATTTTTCAGCGATAAAACATAAATACTTTGGTATAAACGTAAAAAATCTGGCGGGAAGCAAAATTTATTGCGCCCGGAAAGTAATGAATCGTAAAAAAGGAGGAGAAATAAATTTTAAGGGGAAATTCGAAAAGAGCGGAAACGCTTAAGGCGATAAAAATGTAATTCGTGATAATTTCAATCGCGATTTTCCAGAGTTTCTGAACTCTGACTTCGATCGTTAAAAACAATGAAGGAAAAAAACAAAACACTAAAATGAAATTATTAAAAAAATATAAAAAATTGAAACGATCAATTATTTTTCTTTCTATTATTCGACCATCAGCACTGAACGACGTTTCTCCATAGTGTGTCAAGTCGGACGAAAAGATTTATCGACTATCTATCGAATGAACGACGTAAAATTATATTTTGCCATATAAAAATAATAAAAAAAGAGAAAACGAGCAGTTACTGATCGAAAAGACTGACTAGGAGGAAATTGAGTGATGGATCGTTTAGAATGAGTCCCTCAATTTAACAACAACTGGAATTTGATTTGTATTTGCATCGTCTAGAAAATGGCGTCTAGTTTTAAAAAAATTATTCTGATTATTCGATTTTTGGTGAATTAATCGAATTTTTCATCGATTCCGATCATTTTCTCGCACACGTAACATCCAATGCAATTTTTAAGTTATAGCAAAAAGTTGTGAAAAATGCACTATTTTTAATTCCAAAACGATATTTTTTCACAAAAGCTACGACGATTAAAAATTGTAGAATTTTCGTATTTTTGAAAATCGAGTCCAGAGTGCTCGTTATGTTGCCAAACATCAAAAGTCCGTAAAAAAAAAAAACGAAAGAAACTTATTTTTCCAATTTTTTATTGACTTTCCTAATAAATTTTCCAAATTTTAGTTCCTCCTCTTTTTTTAAAACGATGAAAAAATATATTTCTTCGTGTTTTGGCTACAGAGATTCCTCAAAAACTGATCCAAACAGCGACCAAAATTTTCTCGTCGCGAGGGATGTGAGGATAAAAATAAAAAATAATTTAAAAGAAAAAAAGAAGAAGATTCCTTCGAGACTCGGAGGTATCGAAGCGTGCCGCAACATTCATTGGATGCACAGGTATACGGTGGTTGTACCTCCGGGAGCGTTGAATAATAATATAGGCCCGCAGTTGATGTTGAATAATAAATTATCGTAAGGAATTCCACGAGCCACGTAGACAGAGAAAGAGAGAGAGCAAGAGAGAGAGAATTTGCTTGTGAACGATTTGTCGGTTCTGTATAGTGATGGTATGTACTTCTCTTGGTTGCAGCATAAATTTCCATAAACCCCATTTCAACGAAATTCACACAAAATGCAATTTTGAGTGTAAATATTATCGAAGGAAAAAAAAATAGTGAATAAGGTAAAAAAAAAAAAAAAAAAAAAGAAAAAAACATGAATGTGACGAAAAATCCGAAAAAGTTATTGACAAACGTGAGTTGTGAAGGTGCGGATTGTAAAAATAAGTGGAACACGATGATGGTGACCGATTAGTCGATTAATTCGAGAATAAACGGTAGATTAAATATCGGAGCCACGAGGATAAGTCTCGCGAATCTTTCGATCCGTAGAGAGAAGCACAGAAGGAAGAGATAAAAATGAGAGAAATGGATATCTGGAGAATCTTGGCTGGGAAACCGTTTTAAACGCGTTCCAGGCTCGATGGACCGTATAAAAAAAAACTTTTACTTGTACATCTTCGGATGAAAAATATAATCCACGAGAATGCGAGAAACAAAACGCGACGGAGCGAGGAAGGAACTATTATCATTATTTCAATTCAAACGTCGTTTGTTACCTTCTCAAAATTTCATCATTTCATTTTCCAACAGATCTTTGCGCCTCAATTTTACTCATTGGTTGACGTCGTAAAACGATTTTATCCCACGTTTCAAGAAAATTGAAACTTTCTGTTCAATGTGGAGACAATTTTTACGTCGAATTGTGAATAAAATTTTTGTAAAAATCTCTTTTTATAATTGCAGTCACGCACTCAAATGGAAAATAATTTTAAAAAACACTTTCGAATAGAATTTGACTGGAAACAAATTTCGTCAGGAAAAGATAGTTCTTTGATTCGTTAAAAAATCACGAATTTATTTCAAAATACTTATTTCCCCTCCTAATTAATGTACAAAAAAAATCAATCACAAGCTCGAGTTTCACCACCGAATAAAAAATTTGCCATCTGTTTCATTTCTAATATCTTGTTCAAACCCTCAATCAGTCGATGATAAGGAATTTCGAAAAGTTGAAAAAAAAAATTAAGCCTTATTTTTTCAAAGTGAATTATCGAAAGACTGAAAACTGGGAATTTCGCCTCAATTCCCATAATTCGAGGTATACTCATTGGATTCTATAAATATTTAAAAAACCGTAATAATAATCAAAATAGCAATTAGTTGGTAGGATCAAAAAAGCTGGAAATAAAAGAAAAAAAAAGTTTGTGTCGATATAAAAACCGGTTCGATACGCTGGTAAGAGGTTAACGTACTTGTGAAAGAAGCTGCGAAATCTTTCGATCCGTTGGTGTCTCGAGTGGGAAAACAATGTAAAATTTTTTTTTCATACTTCGTGAGAAAATAACCCGAGAATTTTTCGCAATTGCGTGAGGGCGAGGAAAAAAAAATGTGATATGAATCAATTTGCAATAAAGTGTTTGTGTGTGTAACGAAAGAAGAAAAGAGAGAAGGAAAAAAAGGGAGAAAAGTGAGTCAAGCTTGTCTCTAATCTGGGCCGAACTACATTGGCTTTATCGCCATTTCCAGCAAACAACGAGCGTTTCTCGACGTGGGAGAAAAAGAGAAAAAAGAGAGAAGAAAAATAGAAGAATAATGTTCGAGTGGGGTAAAAATATTACGATAGAGAATAATGGCAAAGTGGAGTGAAGAAAAAAAAACAACAACAACCACGAACAAGGAAAAAAAAATTACGAGTATATGGAGCGTCGCAAATATCGAGACTGTCGTGTGCCAACGATCGTTTGTTCCGCTCTCGAAGGCAAATAGCCGAGAGCCTCTCTCGTATTGAGCCAGAGACCATCCCCCTTGAAAATAATTCTCGATTAAGCTAATATCCTCAAGTACGTTGAAATAATGTGCGGAGCAAATGAAACAAAATTATTCGAAAATACGAAACATGAGAAGAATTCTCAAAGTAATTGAGTTCCAATTTTTCAGCATTATTTTTATGAAAAGTAGGAAAATATGAATAAGTTGTGCAGCTAACGATTCAGAATATATCCGAAGATTCCTAAAAGTGTATTCAAAGTACCGAAAATATCGAAAATACCAAAATTTCCTATTCAAAATATTTAAAAAACTACTTTTTAATTGTTATTAAAAATATGGATACTTAAGTGTTTCGTATTATTGACAATTGACGATAACTATTTTGTCTTTTTTTGTTTAATTTGCCACGATCGTTCGTAGATTAGACCGAATCTTGAAAAAGAAAAAAAACGTCAAAATCACTGTTATTCCCCACGATAAGCACAAATCATAAATTTTTGCTTAATTGAGTGAATTAAAAAGTTTTCAAATATTTTCTAATGAAAAATCGAGTTTCTGAAAAAATACCTGAACTAACGATGCGTAGGATAACGTACGTCAAATTTAATAAACAGAAGAATTGAAAGAAGAAATCAGAAAGAAGTTTTGACCCAAGCACGAAAATTCTATTCGGGCATTGAACTCGACATCATGAAGAAAAAAAAACGACGTTATCATGTAATTACTGATGATCGACGAACGAGCCTAATATCTTGAAATTCGTCCATCGATCAATCAACGAAATTTCGCCTCCTACGAGTTTTCTCCTGTGTCTGGAACGAGGATTAATAAGTGAAGTTTCGAGACTGAAGAAAAATGAAGATAAGGGACTAGTGGAAAAAAAAACTTTGTAAGAAATGATCGAAGATGAAAGGAACATGAAATTACGAAGGTGTGTCTTAACGTTTCAGAGGCTCTGAATATATTTTGATTTCCCAAAGTATTTTCAACGTTAAATACAAAAGAAAAATCTTTAGCTCTATTTTCTACATTTAATGGGATTTCCGATTAGTTTCGAGACTAACAGAAGGATTATTTCCAATCGAGAAACAAACGATCGATCGTGTCGAATCGGGAGATTATCCAGGAGTATTAAAGCTTTTTGCTCGCTCCCTCCATGAATTCTTATCTTGTTAAGTTTCTGCGATGCAAAAAGTTCTATTTTTCCATCGCAAACTGCATTCGAGGAGATTAGATTAGATTAGATTGAATTATCGACGAAAATCAAAGAACTATTAAACAATGACTCGAAGTGCAAAAGTAAAAAATTTATTTACCTGTTAGAATTACCCAAAAAAAAACCAACCATTCTTAAAAACAACTAAATAACAACGTACAAAACTCCATTTTATTTCAGGACAAAATGAAAAAAATGAAGATCCAACAACGAATGAAATAACGAAAATAAATGAATATTGGCAACCGATGTTTTCCAGTGAATGAATTTTAAAAAAATGAGCTTAACATTCCTCAAATACTTTGGAATGACATGAAAAAAAAACAGATCTCGAAAAGAAAAATATAAAATAATCATGACGATGAAATTTTCTTAATTGCTCGATTTTTCTTATTTGTTTCTTCATCGACTCGCCTAGATTTTGATTGCAAAAAAAAAAAGAAGTACATGTACCGGGTACACGAGCATTTACAATGCAGTGTTTTCCCAAGCATCTTATTTATATTGCCAAGAACGATGATGATGTCGAGGTTCTCTTGTTTTAAGCCCTCTTTTCCCCCCTTTCCTTCGTTTATTCCCTGACGGTTGTTCGCATTACGCAACCTCGTCGTATATACTTCACTATCTAATTATGATAATAAATAGTTCAAGCGAATGGTCGTGGTGGAGCAGCAGCAGCAGTGTTCGACTTTCTTTCAACGTCACTATATAAAACGACGCACTAACTTTTGTCATTGAAAAACACGTTAGAAAATAAAATTTCAAGTAAAAAAATTAAAAGTCAAATCTTGATGCGAAAAATAATTATAAAAATCATTCTTACCTTGTGATTTCTCGGCGTTCTCGACAGATTACTACGTCCATTTATAAGAATATTGTCGTTCGTGAATGAAACGTCGCAAGGCGAGGGTGGACCACCGGAAATTTCCCAATCCGAATCGTCCGTTGTCGAGGCATCGAGTGTTGCATCCAGGACGATTACACCTCCATCGCCAACCTGATAAATAATCATTTTGATATTATTTCTGAATGATTGTCAAAACAAATGTTAACAATCAATTATTGAGAAACATTTTTGCGAATTTAATCATTTCGTAATAATTATAGAGTATGAAGAACAATAACAAAAATTATGTAAATTGAAAAGGAAAAAACGAAGCACAATGAATGAATTTTGGTGGAATTTCGTAGTGTATGTCTTTTATTTTTATTTCTTTGAATTTTAACAATTCCTAGTTATTATTGTTCTTTATAATTTATGATAAAAAATTGTAAAAAAATCGTAATTGAAACTAAGTAAACAAGTTTTTTTTAATTATTGAATCGATGAAATAAAGATTTAAAAATGTATATTTTTACACAGTGCTTCGAAGACTGATTTTATGATGGAACGGGGAATCAATAATGACGCAATAAAAGCTGATGAATTTATTCAGTTGAGGTAACGGATTCGAGGTATCGAAAATTCAATAATTCTGCGGAGATAAATAAGATATCGTTGTGTTATTTTGAGAGGTTGTAAAAGAAAAAAATGCAACAGCAAAAAAAATGGTCAGAGAGAGAGAGAGAGAGAGAGGGAGAGAGAGAGAGAGAGAGAGAGAGAGAGAGAGAGAGAGAACGATAATGATCGTAGCTCGTCGCTGTTCGAAGAGGTTGACAAACTCTGTGGCCCCGAGAGCAGCAGTTACACTGTATCCAGAAACTGGTTTTTTTTCGAAGGAGCATGTATATAGTTGTATTTAACACAGTCATGTTTGAACCCGATACCAGACGGTTTTTGAGGCATGGAGAGAATGAAAAAGAAACAGAGAGAGAGAGAGAGAGAGAAAAAGAGAGAGAGGTCAATGAAATTTGTGGCTAAAATTTTGTTCCATAATTTTTATTCATCCCTTATACGTTCAGTTTCTTAATCTTCAAGGTGGCGTGAGTTGAGAATCGATCTGGCGATGTAAGAAATTGAATTAATTAAAAAAAACTGGATAAAGAAAAAAAATATTTAATATTATTCAGTTAAAGATTCAGACTTCTCAATAAAAATCTTCGTTTGGAGATCGGGCGCGGAATTGATTTCGAAAATTTGACGAAAAATCGAAGAACCTAAAATCTCCGATCTATTTCTTTCGTTTGAATAACGCAATTGGAATTTTTCTATGTCAGATATTTTTTCCGTCACGTACGATCGTACAAATATTTGGGTTTGTCTTGAAATTTTGTTTGCTTTGAAAACAACGAAACGACGAGAGCACGAACGTCATGTGGAAAGCTCGAAATTTGTTTGACATTTCGTATTACGTGTCCAATGAACTACGACGAGGAAAAAAAAGACTAAGAAAATTAACATTCGTGTTGTAAAATTATTCAATTCTTTTGATTATTTACTTGAAAAAAAATATAAAAAATGAAAAACTGAATATTCTTGACGAATTTTTCCTCGAACCTTCAATCATTTTCACTCTTGAATCCTTGCCATTTTACCCCTGCATCGATTCCCTTTTTCACGCAATAATGAAACCGGCTCTGGACCAGTAATTTTCTGCCTCAATTGCTCAAGTCGAAGTAGATTTTTTTTTCGCGATTTCGAGGTCCTCGCAACGAAAACGCACGCACTCGGGAGACTTTTTTGACCTCGAAATAATTGCAACATCCTGAGTGTTAAATGGAGCATGGGAAAAAATTTTGCACGATATTTTGACGTCGAATACCGACCAAAATCATCAGAAATGACTTTACAAAAAAAAAACATAGAACTTCGAGTCTAATTTCGTAAAAATTGGCAATTTGAGTTGAAAATAATATAAAAATAATATTTCAAAGGCACAGATCGAGTCTTCGGGATCATGAACTTCCTGAACAATTTGCAAAAGTCTGAAATATCATTAATTCCCAACGATGTATGAATTAATAACGAATATCTGCAAAGTGTTACGAGTCAAAGAGAAATTTTCCATATTTTCTGTGCAAACGAGTATATTTGTTTAGCCAAGACGTGTGAAAGACGAGAGATTTTTGTTTATGATCGAATGGGGACTCTCTCTCGAGTTCTTTCTTGTCCCAGAGATTCTTGGGTGAATTTCGCACATAGCTTGAAAGCAAAAAGAAAGAAATAAAAAGGCGAATGACGAAGAAGGAGGCAAAGAGGACGAAGAGGAGAGAACGTGAAGGGCAATCGATTCCGGCTCTCTCTCACATACTCTCCCTCTCCCTCGTTCTCACTCTTTTACTCTCCGAGGAACGAGATATCCGGTCGTTCCGAGGGCTAAACTTGAAGAGCCGGTTGTTTCATGTGCACATATATTTTTTCCATATACAGGGTGTCCGAAAAATTCATTTCAAAATCTGTTCAAATTTCGATGTATTCAATTATTTATTTATCCCAAAATTCCCGAAAAAACCCAAATTTCCCAGGCAATCAAAGCTTCGAGTTTTTTGATTATTGAGCTAATTTTTCAACATCAAAAAACAGGTTTGTGTGGTTCCACACGATCCTTAGGATATTTATAAATATAAATAAATATGAACAGTTATTATTTATTAGCCACACAAATGCCACAAAAAATTGAAAAGTCGAATTTTGTGTGACTTTTTTATGAAAAAATCGATTTCCTACTGAACTGCCATGAACGTCAGAATTTTTTCATAATTTTTACAACAGTATTTTTGTTTAAAAAAATGAATTGAAAAATTAATTTTGGTTTTCCAAATTCGAAGTTCAAATTCGTGATCAACGACTCCCAAAAAACCCCGAATAGGAAATTTCAAGTCGATTGCACGTATCGAACAGTACATGATTCAAAGAGTTAACGCACTTCATAGATTTGCAGGCTTGCCAAAACGTCATTGCCTAAAATCTACGAACACAAGTCCAATTATTTCAGTGCTTCATCAATATGTTAAAAGAGTTCATTTTTGACTATTTTCAAACCGATAATTGTTGAATATGTCATATCTACAGTGTGAAATATGTAATCGAAAATTTTCAGGAGAAAATTTAAAAAAAATCTATTCCACACGAGAAATGAGCTGAGTACAATGATAAAAAAAAGTATTATTTTCAGTATTTGAAAGATGAAGCAATATGAAATTGATTAATTTGTTAAATATTAATTAATAGCACTAAAAACTTGGAACACCCTGTATATGCTCGAGACAAAGGAGTTCCTGCTCTGGCGATGTATTTCAGCGAGCAGCCACAGCTGGACAATAAATGCAGACGACTGTGAGGCGAGAGTACATTTTTGACGTCGTTGATGCAATATTTTAGTTGAACATGAGATCGGGAGAATTGAGGACCGAAGGAAATACGAGTTTGAGTACTTCGATGCACGAAAAAAAATTTCAATAAAATAGCGAATGAAATTTATCTAAAAAAATATATTTAGATATGAACGAACGATGATGTCAAACTTGAAATCGTTGGAATCCAATAAAATTCTTATTATTTTCCTTTGGTAGAACCTAAAATTTATATGCAGAGTTTGGTTGTGATAATAGGATCGTTTTTTGACAGCAAAATATCAAATTTACGGGAAAAATTGTGACAGTTGCGAAAAAAAATAAAGAAGTAAATATATCTATGTATATATGTTTTTTTTTCTATGCTTCCCAACGATGCAAACTTCAATACCATAACAAACTCGTGTTTATAAATAATTTATGCATGTATTTGAACGTAAAAACAAAATGGCGCGGCAATGAACCCGCTCGTAAGTACGTCGAGGTGCGTGCCTTCATGAGAAACTCTCAAGACGCTTTTCTATTATTCCATCTAAATATATGACTGTATATATTGTCTGCAGCTCAAGAGGGAGACACTTTATAGCTTGTGGAACTTCAAGGACCTTGAACCTCATATTTTTCTCAAGAAAACACACAAGACTGAGGTGGTGGAAAGAAAAAAAATTGTAAACAGTAGAAAATTTTCGTTTAGAATTGTGGCCTCTGGCCATTGTATTTTTTGGAAAGCTTTTGTGACGAGGATATTTATGAGACTCTTGAACAAATTAAATCGATTTCTATCGAGAATAGTGAAAAATAATTTTTTGTAAATCTATCAAATTCGATGTAAAAATATCGCGTGGAAGAGTGTGGAATTTCAGGAGAAAGGGAACACACGAGAAGCTAAACTCGAAGAACAAAAGTATCGCTCGTTTTCAAGGTCCACGAAAGAGAGAGGCGGGAAAAAAGCAACAGAAGAACGAAGAGAGACCGGACGCCCGAGGCTCTTTTCGAGTCTTTCAAAGGGTCCACGCCACGTAATTTTTAGTCGAGATTTAATGGCGTTTATTACCCTTTCTCATATCGGGTTTTTGAGGATCTTGACTTTACGTTGCTGTTTTTTTTGTCCCTAGCAGAAACGAGTCCGGAGCTTCCAATTTCTCGACAAGTTATTTTGGGGTTTATTGCACGTACAGTGTCAACCGAAAGTGCGAAAAATGATAAGTAAGTCATAAAATAACGAAAATAGCGAAAAAAATTTTAAGCTGAATTCAAGCCTTCAATGACACACTGAAGTATTTGACCCGGTTCAATTTTCGGGTGTCATTTGAAAATATTATGATTTCTTTGGTAAAATGGTCTCTTTTCTAAAAGTCAAAATGTTCAATAATCTTTTCAAACAATCGAATATGATATTTTCTGAATTGTCATTATTCATACGTACGAAGGATTGTTCCAAATGTCTACTGATTTAAAAAAAGTAAGAATCGACCGAAGGGCTGCCGATACCGAGCCGATGAATTACGTTCTCGGTCAAATTGACCCCGTGTATCAATGCACAGGCCAAATTTGAGCGTTTAGAGTACAAAGTCTTTGTAGAACGTCACATTGTGCGAAACAAATTTTAGTACCCTCGATTAAATGGAATATAAACAAGTTTTCCAATTTTTTTTTACAAATATAGTGAAAGTGAGCAAACGTTCTTAAAAATGTTTGACTTAAAAACGTTAATGACTTTGATTGCGGAAAATGGAGGAATAAAATGAATTAATTATTATTAGAATTCGTCATCGAGGGTTACGAACCCGAAAATTGAGACACACACGTACGAAAGCCCACATTGTTTCAATTTGAATGTTAAAAGTACGAGTGAAAATTGGGCACAGATTTTTGTGTACAATTAAATTCGACACGGTTGCTCGATTCGCGATTGTTCAAATTCTCTAAGCGTGAATTATTCGCGTCCTTCTATCGAAGCAGAGTGCCTCGTAATTTGTGCTTTTCACGTTCAAGTACTCCCCGAAAAATAAAAAAGCAAAATGAAACATTCTCATATAATCTCGGACGTTGGATTAATTATACTGTGGCGAAATATTAATTACATTTGTACGAAAATTTATTCAAGAGGTCAACGATTCAAGGTGAACAGATATATGGATAGTTTTTGTACTTAATTCTGCATTTTTGTGTCCTTGATCGTCGCTGAGGTCATTGGAGGTCAGCTTGTAAATTCCTCAATTATTCATTTCAACTAAAACTTCTAGAATTTCGTTTTGGTATTTTTACCATGTAGATAAAATGTTTAATCATAATATTATTAATTGCTTATATTTTTACTCACTATATTTTATCTTCAATTGATAAAGATCGAAATATTATCGGTTTTGTAAAGCTGTTTACTTTTGAATTTCTGAAGAAAAGTGGCTGTCCACGGATGCTTTATAATGGGCGATAAACGATTTTAAGAAGTTGTTTAAATTTCTTACAAGTTCCTGGAGACACAAGGAATTCTGCCTAATCTTGACGAGATAGACTTTTTCGTTTTCTTTTTTTTTCAAAGTGTTGTTCATCAGTTGAGAATTCTTAAATTCGTAGACAAAGGGAGCTCGTATTTTTTGAACTGTCAAAATTGCTACAACTTTTCGGTGAAAGTGGTAAAAAAAAAGTAAGAGGTTTTGAAGTGAAAAGGTGCACTAATGAAAAAAAAAATTCTCAACTTGTTTCCTGAGAGTATTTAACCTCGAAATCGCACAGAATTCTTAAGTCAGAGCCATTTTCGTATTACAAAATGACTAATTGGTTCAGAGATTAAACAATTGATAATTCTTACAATATTAAACTTCACTACTTTTAGCTCAGGAATTCTTTTTTTTTTACGTAATTATTTTTTTACATTAATTTTCAGTTACGATCTACCAACTGTTGTAGCAATTATTTTTTTAAATTAAAATACTGCAGTCGTTTTACGACTCTTTCGGATCAAAACGATTAATTTTTTTAATTAAGTAAATAAAATGAAAAAAATTCAAAATCATTATTAAAAAAAGTGAAAAAAGTTATGCTTGTAAATGAAATTTTGCCAATGAATAAAAAATGTTTAAATAAACTCTACAAAGTTTTGTATTTAACAAATAGTGAAGGTGTGATCATGGGGGGGTTAAAAATACGTAACAAAATGACTCACAAATACAAACGGTATCGAATGTCCACAACACGAAAGGCTCTTGATTACCGATCGATAAGCGTTATGTTTTTTTTTTCCTTTTTTTTACCAATGACTCATCGATAAGGGCTTCTTTTGCTGAACGTTCCATTTTTTCCTCGGCTAGTCGAGGATTTCAATTTTATAATAAACTTGAAATGTGGTCTTGAATGAAAAACGAAGAGAGAAGAAAAAAACAGGAAAAAAAGTTAAACGAAAGGATTAACCTTTTAACGCGTATTGGCAAAGAGCTCTAGAGAGAAGGTTCGCAGCAGCAAAGTGCTGAGAGAGTTATCGCTTCGTTGGGAAGCGTGCACGATTAATTTATCTGTTACACGTTTTTCTACGGGCCGTTCTACTTTAAACCAACAATATTAAGGTCCCAGAAATTAATCAACGGATCAACCCCAAGAGCCCCAAAAATGTTGGCATTTTCGTTGAAAAAAATCTCTGCAACACGGTTATCCAGAAAAACGTGTCTGGTATTTCAATAAATTCCGATTTCGCGAAGTGAAAGGAACAAATAAAAACAAACGATGTTAAGATACAGTTTGATGTGAAATTATCAAATTTATTCATATTTGAACACACTATAAAAGCTCGTGAAAAAAATTGTCAATTTCGACAATATACAGGGTGTCCAAATATTGAAAGCGGTTTGGTGTGGTATTGAATTCTAAAGGTCAAAGGGATTCAAAAAGGTTCAGTGAACATGGGGTCAAAATATCGTATTTTTCGGGTTATCGCTGTTTTTCAATTTTGTGAATATTTCGATTTTGTTTGTTTCGTTAAAGAAGAATTTATTAAGAAATAAGTTGTAAGTACGAAAAAACGATGCGGTTATAATGGAATGTAAGATAAATAGTTTAATTATTCAAAACCCTTTCCCCTCCGCACCCATTTGTTTCCAAATAAAAATCGAAGGCGATCACAGAGCAATGCGAATTAACGACAGAAAGTCATAAGAGCGTTGCAAATTCTTGGAGTAATAAAAATAAAAAGCAACAATAGAGTGGAGCCCAATAAAGAGCACGGGACTAACTCAGTAACGAGTACCGATAATAATAATAATAATTAACGAGGAACTGCAAGTAGCGTTAAATCTACGAGACGAAAGAGCGATTTCGAAAGCCTGGCTCTGTCTTGACCATCGCTCGTATCCAACTACGAGACTTTCCTTTTAAACTCTGCTTTTAAAGAGAGTTATTTAAAAGAGGGACGGAGATTAAAAAACTACTGTGGAATTTGGCTCGAAAAAGGAATTTCAATAAATTTAAAAACAAAATCCGTGGTATCTCCAATTTCGAAATTTGCAACGTTAGAATGCGAAAGAAAACATTTTTTCTTATATTCCTAAGAATTTTGCTAAAGACCAATGTTAAAAATTTGTTGAAGCAAAAAAAAACATTTCAAAGAAGCGTAAGTTTTTCAAATTTCGAGATTTTGAAAAATGGATAGAAATAAGAATAATTAATAAATTATAAAAAAACAAAAGATTACAAAAATTCCCACAAGTTTGTGAGAAAAGAAAACAAGAGGATAATCTTCCCTCGTATTTGCGAGCGTGTTGTTTTCACGTTGAGTTTAAAACGTGCAATGTGAGTCGTGTGTTTCTGTGGCTGGGAGCGGATACGACGAACGGAAGTTGGTCTCGATAATGGGCGAAGGCAGAGAGGAACGATAAAGGGTTCGGGACCACAGAAATAAAATGAGACAGAGATAAATAAAAGAGAGGAGAGAAATTCGAAAGAATGAGAAGAAAAAAAAAGAAAAAGAGAATGGAGAAGGCTTGAATACATTCGTAAGGATAATATAACACATACTCCGTGTGTTATCTCATAATACGGGGGTTTGTTGAAACAGGACGTCGCTCTGCCTGACCGGAAATGCTTCTCAAAGCTCAGCGAAAATATTCATACACATATAAACACGAGTGTCAAATACGACATTTTTGTTTTCGTTCTAGAAAGATAACCAATCAATGAAAATGAAAAAAAAAAAAAAAAATCATTAAACTCTTACACACACCTATAAAGATGCGAAAACCCGGGTTAATTTGATTGTTTTTTGTTTTTTAACAAAAAATTGGAAGTGATTCTGGTTTTATTGAAGAAAAAAAAATCATTTGGATTTTTAAGTCTTGTTTAAATCGGGATTCAATTTTTATTCATAGCTTGAATTATTTTATCAGTTGCTGGAAATATCTTAAAAGTAATAGATAAAGAGCGACACTATCGAATGGAAAAATATTTTTGAAAAATCAATCACTGTGAACTTTCTAATTGCGTGTAATCCTTTGATGGTTTAATTCCGTGTTCCATTAATTTTTATATTTTATTCGATAAAATAATGCGAACAAAAAAATTTCGTAATAGATTTATAAGAAAGGTTTTGAAAAAGTTCTCTTTTGTTCCTTAAAAGCTTCACATTATCTCGTTATCGAAATATGATTCCATCTAAGCCGTGGCATATCGCGATTTATTAATCTCTGAGGTAGCAGACAATACTTTGTAAATTGACCACGTGACAAACGTAATGTAATGGTGATGGGAGTAAGATAAAAAAAAGTGTTTCTACAAGTTGTAAAAATTCACAATCTTTCAATGCAAAATTGTCCAAATTTTTTTATTAATTTAAAAAGATTCATTGGTCATTTGAATAATTATTGATCCGATAATAATAATGAGAACGTGTCAAGATATTAAAGAAATAAATCAACCATTTGTTAGAGCATAAATTCCACGATTATTTATTCACATAATGATCGAATGATATTAGAAAATCAAACATAATTGTAATCTTATCCAATTTTCCCATAAGCCAGAAATTCTGAATATCTCTTTTACAAATCTGTAATTTCCCACCAAGGATTGCACAATTTTGTCTCACGTATTAATTTCTTTTCAAAGTAGGTAATCAAAGTGAAATTTAAAAAGCCATTAAACCCCATTAAAAAGTCAGATGATATAATTAAAGAGAAAAAAAAAGTAAACTGAAAAAATCTCACAACTTTCATCAATCTCTCTCAATTTTCCAAAAACGTCGTACGCTCGAGAAAAAAAAGATACGAAAAAATATTCCTATTCATTTCTAAATTTGATTTTAAAAAAAATCAAATTACAAGACAATATGGCAAGCCAACGATGCCAGGGAAAAAAAACTTCAATTAATAGGGAAATCTCGTCGGAGTCCTCGATTAATCATGGTCTCAAAGAAAAAAAAGCATTGAATGAATTTTAGGGCAAGCTGCGATACGTGATGTCGAAATGGAGAATAATGCGTTTGGATTTGGTCGGCCACGTGTGCGTTGTTACGAAAGATCGCATACCCCGCTTTTGTTTATGATTTTTAAGTGTATCGAGAATTGCCTACGTTGACATAGGTCCGCAGTAATGGAAAATAAAAATAAAAATAAAGCTAAAAAGCAAAATACGAGTGTCATGGATAACAAACAACGAGACACGCTTTGAAAATCATGTTCCACATAAATATGTATGTATGTGTGTGTTTATACGTGTGTATATGTGAAGCAAGTACCGAAGGAACATTTGTCAAGAGTCTGAACGGTTCTCGTGTTACTTGCTTTGTGTTTTGAATATTGAGCGTTGAGCTTTGAAATTCCTTGTAAACTGGGACTGTGTACAACACATACGGAGTACAACCTCGTTTATCACCTTCGGTTATTCTTTCGCACGTATGTCAACCACTTTGACGAAACATATGTATAACACATACGTATATTCGTGTGTGTGTGTGTGTGTGTGTGTGTGTGTGTGTGTGTGTGTGTGTGCGTGTACGCGCGCGTGTGCATAAATAGATACAGATATTTTCTCTTCGTATTGTGGTACGTGTCAAAGAAAGTGAAAGAAATTCTGCTCTGTATACACTTCACGTCGGAAGTAAATTCAGTTTTACCATCATGAATATCCGTAGAGTCACTAAATATACAACTTTTTACAAAGAGATTTTTTACTAATGCAATTGCCGTGAAAAACGCGTATAAAACGTAACTTATCTCGAATTCATGTTTACGTTTGTTTAACGTGTGAAAATTTTACGTTCCTAGCAATTTAGAAAGCATTTTTGTTTTTTATTTGAATTCGGTATTTACGAAAATGCTATTTGTAGGCGTCAAATATTTCTTTCCAGCGAAAATGGTGAAATTTAAGTCCATCAACTGTTACGTTTAACACTTCGTTGACACAGTTCGTTGACTTTGTTGATAAAAAAAAAATGTATAAGTAATATTGATTATAAATTTTAGAAATATTTACAAGTAAACATAGAATTTTAAATCCTTCTAATCGACTATCGAAATATTCGGGGCGAATTATAATTCGACTTTGAGTGTTTGCATTGAAAAATTTCAAAAAAATGTTTAGAATAGAGAGAAAAAAAAATACACATTACCTTTTGTTTTTCTCGTTTTCTTCGTATGATAAGACCGTCGTTTTCGATGTAATCAGGCACGTCTTTACGATTGCTAAAGTTGAAAACCATGGTATTGTTGGGAGTATTCCAATGTTTAGAGTCCCACAAGCCGCCGCCGCCACCCCCGCCCCCGCCAGTGCCACCGGTACCGGTACCGGCAGGACTTCCGGTAGTTTTCTTCGGGGGTGTTATTTCATCGGCGGTTTTGAGGCTAACGACAACTTTAGTAGGTTGTTCGATGCTTTTGACGCGATTGATTAAGTTCTTTTCGAGTTCGCGGTTGCTAAGATTTTGTTGTGATTGTTGAGTTTTGGTGGAAACGAGAGGACGAATAATACCGATTTGTTTTTGAGGTGGTGAGGCCTCGGATTTTTGATGTTTTATTATTTTCCCAGGAACATCGTTCGCCGTGGAATGTGAGGGAGTCGATGAAGATTTGATGAGTGCCAGGCTAGAAATAGCACCGATGGGTTTCGTGTATTCGGACGGCGTGCTCTGCGTTATTAAACCGGAAGTGTTTGAATTTTTCTCGTAAGATTTGGGCTCGGGGCTCGTTTCCGATTCCGAAAGTTCACTGAGTCTCGCGGGTATATCTTCGTTGATAGAATCGATGGATATTGGTGATGAACACGATGAAATAGGGTCGAGCGGAGGCGTGGGTGACGCCATTTTAACGACTTGCGATATCGTGCTCGTTTCACCGTTGGTGCTCGTTGTCGATGAAGTTTCGGACTTTTGACCGTTGTGCGCGGTGGCGACGGTGGCGGTGACGTTCCCACCCGGTAGATAAGTCTTCGCGATTGAAGGTTTATCACCAAAATTGTACTGAATCGTGATACCAGCTTTACTTATATTATCTAAAGCTAATTTCGATATCGTTCGTGAACCATCGACAGTTTCGATGGGAGTTTCGAGGGAAATAGAAGCGGGAGATTGTTCAGGAAGTTCGAGGCTTTTTGATTCTTCTTCAGGTTGATTTTCGAGATTATCACGATTCCTAGAGTCCTCGAGGATGGGAGTTGTTTTTTCTCTGGTGTCGTCGTCGTTCCGCGGCGGTGTTTGTTTCGAGACTTCCGGTACGGATATCTGCCTGGACAATTCCCTGCAGGGGCTGGTGACGGAGGGTGGATTTGTGGGGCTGGAGTGTTGTCTCGTTAGGTCTCTTTTGGGCGAAGCTGGTGACAGACTCGTGTTTACGGGCCCAGGGGGCGATGATATCCTCGGAGAAGAGACAGGGGTGACAGGAGGTGATTTGACGAGATTTTCGTTGCTTCTGTTGAGCTTGGAGACGAGGGAAGGTTCGGGGCTCGGAGAGGGTGAGAACCTGAGCTTGTAACTAGGTTCGGGTGAGGCGGAGGGTGTATAAGATTTTTCAATCTGTTGAAACTTACTAACTACGCTTGAAACGGATTGTACAATGGGCTCAGTGACGACACCTTCGCGCTTGTACTCTTCGTTATCGTTTTGCTCGATTATTTCGGCAGTTGGTTTACTCGAGAGTAAAACTTTTTTCGGCGATGTTGTTGTTACTTTGTTGTTACCGTTGACGAATGGTTTGGGTTGTATGGGAGGTTTAGGAACGACTTTTTTCATCGTCTGTGCTTTGTAAGTATCGTTGATGGTTTTGAAGGTGGCGACTTTGACAGCAACTTCACCTTTGGGCTTGAACTTTTTGACGGAACCCTCGAAGAGTCTCATCGTTGTTTTGACTAGATCAGGCGGTGGTCGTTCGGTTTCAGCGAGCAGAGGTTTTATTCGTTTAGGTTTGTTGATAGCTTTAGGTCGATCGGGATCGACCAAACGACTCTCGATTTTAACGGACGTACGATCGATCAGAACGATATGATCGTTGGCGGTTTCTTGCCTCAGGGCGTTCAGCCGATTAGTATCGTCGTTTATTAAGGGGGCGTTATATCTCATAAGCGTTTCAACGCTTCGTGCTCGTTTCATCGATTCGTTACCTCGCGTCGCGTTTCTATACCGATCGGTTTTAATCGCAGCCCCAGCGGGTGTTGTTCTTTTGGCATATTTTCGCGTTGTCTTGTCACTCTGCTCCTCGTCACAATCCAACAAATCCTCGAGGCTCGCGGCCCGCCTAAATCTTTGAACGGTAACCCGACTTTTGTTCATCTCCCGAAGGGTCAGATTGAGATATTTACTTTTCAATCGGTTCACGATACCCGGACCATATTGTAATTCCTCGGAACTGTCACTCTCGCACTCGTCACCAACAATCTTGCCGTTGGAAGACTGCAGACTTGGCTCCTTCCGATTTTGTTTCCCTTCGTTCGGATAAAGACAAACACTTCCATCCATTTTTCTTATTATTCTCGTAGCTATTCCACCACCACCACCGACACCACTACCACCATTATCACAATCTTGTTCACGATTGTTGACCGATCGTTTCAAGCTTCCGTTGTTACTGTAATTCCTCATGTTGTTTTCGTCACCGTTTTCGTAATTATTATCAAACTCAACGCGCTCGATAACGGAGCTTATTAAAATCGCGTGATTATTTCTCGTTGATGAATTATTGTTAAAACTCGTGGCATCCTCCGAGGACGGACAGAACGACGAAGCGTCCGTATCGAGGCGCATGGTGCACACGACTGGCGGCGAGGAGAGACTGTCGGTGCGGTCCTCGTGACTCGCGCCACTGGACGCCGATTGGTTCAGGCGTTCGCCGCCAGTTGGCGTTCCAGCGTTCGGGCAAACAATTGCCTCGTGAGTACAAGTGGCGCCACACGGCGTTTGACAGGACAACTTGGTGCTTGATGATCCTCCGAGTTGTTGAGCGCGGTTGCTCGGCGTTAAATACTCGGTGCAACTGCCAATATTGTCGGCAACTCGTGGTGATGTTCTTGACGTTAGAACGCACGGTGCAACGACGCCGTGTTGTTCCTCAACGTTGCTGCTGCTACTGCTGCACGTTAAACGTTGTTCGACTACCGGCTCGCCGCTGCTCGTTATTAACGTTTCGTTTGCATTTCCGACAATTGACAATTGGCCCGAAACGGCTGAACACAATTTAGCACTTGCACCGTTGCTCGTCAATACTTTGTTTTGTTGCCTTCGACGCTGTATCAAATCTCTCTTCCACTGTGGCACCGCCGTGCTGCTGCACTCTGTGCTACCGTTCGCGGAAGCCATGTTTTTTTTGTTATTTTTATATTTTTTTTATCTGCCCCTCAACACACCAAAAGACGTCTGCTCGTTTTTTACTTGCTCCAAATATTCAATTTTCGTACTTTCGACCCGTTATTGCTAGACGCAAGGTCTCTGCTAAGAAACTTTCGCACGACACTGCATTTCGGTAAGAAAACTCCCCGTACAGTCTCTAAATTTCGCCTGTGTATGTGTACGCTCGTGGGTTTTATATCCCAACTGGAGTACTGACAATGTTTAATGTTTTTACGACACGTATGCGCGCCGGTCGACGCACTTAATCGAAAACAAAACAATAAGAACAAACAATAAACGTTGAGAAAGAATAAGAAATGCGCGAAGATATAGCGACCGGGCGGCGCGCAATGGAAAACGAAAGCGAGACACACCTGTCACACACTCGTGTGTGGAGGAGCGAGAGAGAGAGAGGAAAAGGAGAAATAATACACGAGACGTTGAACGAATGTTGCTTCGTTGCGAAGTTACGAGGACTCGCAGAAGAAAAAACAACGCGATTTTTTCCAAGGGAACTCACTCACGCACATTTACACACCTTCACGTTACACACACGCACACATACACACATACACAAGCACACGATAAACACACACGCGACGGACGCAATGGGAGATTTTTGGAGGCCGGGTCGCACGATTCGGGCTCTCCCTTGCGTCCAGACCCGACGTGTAAACCCGAGACTTCGGCTCTTCGCTCGCAGCACAACGGCGCTAAGCGCTATGCCGCTTGCCCTCTCTATTCTCCGTCTCTCTCTAACCTACGTCGACCCCTTCTTTCTTTCCCCTCCCCGCAGCTCTCTCCGCGCCTTGTCGCCGCTCCCCTCTCTCCCTCTACTCGCACGCTTGTCGCGGATCGTGGTGGGGTAAACTTCGTCGCATGGCGCGCGCGAACGAATACAGAATCGTCTCGAGCCTCCTAACAAAATTCTCTCTCTCTCTCTCTCTCTCTCTCACCCTATCTCGAAAACTAAACACAACTCGATCGATTCCAAACTTCTTCACGTTTTTTCTCAAGACTTCCGCGTTACAATTCGAAAAAAAGTATTTCTACCTCGAATTTTTTTTACTCCATTCAGCGGTTGATGGGTTTCTGGTAAAAAAAAATAAGGAAAACAAATAATGTCAACATTTCAATCAAAAATTGAAACCAACATTTTTTTCAGTGAAAATTCAATTTTTTCGTCTACAAGAATTTCACGAATCTTTCAAAATCGTTATTTCATCCAAATTTTTTCCGATGTCGATATTTTCGGAACAATTTGGATAAAAACGTTCATATTTCCAATGTGCTGTAAAGCAATTAGAAAAATTCTAATCGAATTCCTAATGTTTTTGCAGAAAAAAACTGTCCATCTTCGGTAAACTTTTTTAGGACCCATCGAATCTTCTTCTGGAGGATATTTGCGTTTTAGTTCTATATTAGATTCTACATGATTCTCGTGAAACCGTTGCCTCCCCCTCCACCCTACGATCAACTCGTTCGCGTTGAGCGACCCTTTCGCGACTGTGGCGCTCCCCCGTTTACTCTTTTTCCCCCCTTTTTGCCGGTTTTCTCTCTCTCTCTCTCTCTCTCTCTTTCTCTCGCTCTCTCGAGTCTTTTGCCCCGGCGGCGCATTAGGCTTGACGTCAGGACTCGCAGTTTTGCGAACACACAAAAGTTTTCTAACGAGTATGTTACGTACGCGATGTATATATGACGATGAGAATGGTACATTCGCCTGAGTAGACTCTACCGAGCGAGTCAAGGCACCAGCCCAGCAAATCGAAGCCACTACGTCGACGATCTGATACTCCGGCCTCTCGACCCGCAAAATCCGAATGACGTTCCTACCCGCGTTTTATATACACGCTTTACACGCGTATATTCATATATCTATCACTATATCCGGTCTGAACAACGTGGGGAGCAACGAGACCCTCTCCCACGTAGATTGATTGAAAATAAAAAGCCTCTTTTCGCACTATACGTGTTACTGAACCGAATTGTAACAAAGGAAAGCACGCGAGAACTTCCAAAAATTCATTTCATACATTTTTACCAAAACATTAAAAAAATAAAACATTGCCCATAGTTTCGCAAATTCGTTTTGCCATTTTTTTCCATTAAAGGGTTTCTCGTTGTTTGGTCACTCGCTGCATCGGTCTATTAAACATAAACCAATTATAAAACTTGCAAAAATTATTGATCAAGAAAATTCAAAAATCGTATTTTTCTTATAGAAAACATTGTAGAAAATATATTTTTTTCCGACTGATCCAAAATGATTGGAAAAAATGACAACTTTAGGTCATTCTTTAGACGTACATTTAACCCTTTAACCTTATTAAAATTCAAGGTCATCCACCATTTTTGAGTTTTCAAACATTTCCGCTAACGGGCTGAGAATAGTTTTTTCTTTTCTTTTATGTCGCGTGGATTATTTTCAACCAATAATGATGATAAAATTAAGAAAAGTAAATTTGATTTTTTGTTTGTTTTAATATGGTGAGCGTTGGAATCTGTGACGAGTCAATGAGGACGCATTGAAATGCGTCTATTGCGCGCATTCGCGCATAACTCGAGAGCACGAGCCGAACGACGAGATAACGCGTCGTGCGTTCGGGGGCTTTACGAAATAGTTTGCTTCCTGTGAGTGACCGGACGAATTAGAGCGTGTGAAAAATTTATGAGTAAACACGTGACCCTGAAATAACCTCCAAAAGTGTTAGAGGATGCGACGCATTTGAATTGTTATTATTTTGACGATTTAATCGTTTTGATTCTGGAGAAAACGAGAAAGAAATAATGAAATTCTGTTTGATTTTCGATAACGCGAACGAACTCTGGCGGCAGTCGCGCGAAATTACTTTGCGAACGGGCTTAATAAGAGATTTTTGGCCACGCCCACTTTGACTTCACCCTTTCCCTCGTCACTTAGTCTTTTCTCGATTATATACTCTTTCCTTGTCACTCTCAGCTCCCGAACGTGTCCGAAGGCCTCGTCCTCGTCCTTCGCGCCCTTTCACTTTCATCTCTCGTGGCCTACAGATGAAATTCATGAAATATGTATATACCCCCCTTCGCGTATACACACACGTTACGTTGAGGTTATTTTACTCTCGCGCGAATATCCACCAGCGAGAAAAAGAGAAAAAGATTGGACGGGATTCCAGGTGCATTGCGTGCTAGCATTTACCTGACTTCATTGCTCCAACCCGTTTCGAGAGTGTTTGCTTAGACCGTATCTATTTATAGAACGTATTCCCGTGAGCCAAAGAATTCGCGAATTAACATTTGTCTCAGAAATCTGCAAAACACCTGTACTCTGTGCGATATCTTGAAAAATCGAAATTGTCATCGTAAAATGCAAATCTACGGGTCAAAAAACCATCAAAGTAACCAATTCCCTTGAGAATCAGTCCATATTTTGGAAACAGCTGATCAACGCCGTTCGGCCATCTTGATTTTTTTCACGCGTCGAACTCTACGAACATGAGACAAAGACGCAACCAATTTTTATTAGAAAAACGTTCCTTCCTGACGAAGTTCTTGAATTAATGTAAAATTAGTTTAAATAACTTTCCCTGATGATCATGATCGCCGACGATCAAGTTTCAAAACTTTCATAAATAATGAATCGCTTAAATATTGCCACATTTTGATGATGTACGAAAAACAAACAAACGGAACGAACAGCCTGAAAATTGACTCGAGACCTACTTCCCTCGGTCCATTAATATTTTTGTGTACCGTGAAAATAATTTGAATCTTAGAAAGTACGATCGAGTCTCATGCTCGAAATTGCCCTAAATCTTGTTTTAAATTGTAAGCTTTGTACAATAACAATAACAACAATGATAACAATAACACTCCAAGAGGATTCGCGCCATCGACCAACCGAGCGATGCAACGAGGGGAAAGTAGCGAAAAGGTTTTTTTAACCGACACAATAAAATTAAATGCTTCATCAGGTAAGCGAGAATAGTGTAGATCACGTGAATTAAGCGAGACAAATTGACATCAAATCGAAATGTAAACGAAAAAATCCGAGCACTCGATTTAAAAATTTCAAAATTTGATTTTTTGACACGACGAACGAAATAGTTTAGCCAAAACATTTTTCTACAGAATTTCGTGAATTTGAAAGATTAAGAAAAGATTTGAAAAATATTCAACTTTATGTACGGAAAATATTTACAATCAAAGATTGCACAGTTTTCGATGCGTCTTTCCGAGGAGCATTTAAAAAAATTCAAATTCCACGGAATAACTGCGAAACTTTTGTACAGATTTTTTTTTCTATTTGACTAAAATTACATACGAACGTATAACAAGGTTTGTCTAAAAAAAAAAACAATAATTTTGACCATTTATTTTCGAAGATACAGCGATATAACGCAAAAGCTCTGGATTACATGTGAAAAAAGTGGTTATTTTTTAACCTCTAAAGTTCACATTTAACATTTTTCCCGAAAATTAATACGTTTTTACATTCACATAGAATATAAAAACCAACATTAACTAGATTATTACGCAAGTTACACTCACTTTTTCAAAAATTTACTGGAAAGATAACTTTTGGACGTGACTGTAGCGAGACAACTACCTTAGCGAATGAGGATTTTGGGAATTTTAGGTTATGCACAAAAGGAGGGAAAAGAAGATGACAGATTTTTATTTCAAACATTTTTACAGTTTTGGAGAAATTATATATTGAAATTTGACGTTTCGTTTGCTCCCACGACGTTTCGATCGATATGACAACTTCAAACTCTCCAATTGCTAATTCCTTGATCAAACATATGGTTTCTTTTTTTCTTTATTGGTAAAAGTAGTGAAAGGTGTATCAGGTAAGCGATTTCAACGATCTCTACGAATCATCGTATCGAACGATCGATTATGCAATTTTTCATCGCTGGCGTTTCCTTGATGCGGTGCAACTCGATATGCAGCGATGTATTTTTTGAAAAAAAAGTTTTCTTTTTTTTGGGTCATGATTGAATAATTATGAAACAACCATGTGCGGTGGGAATAACTTGTGAGACGTGGACGTGTAAATAAAATACATAACAAATTTCTATTTTTACATTCCATAGAAAATAAACTAGTCTCGAAGATTTCCATTTTAGAAATAACGTGCAATTGCCTTGCAATTTAGTGATTTCTAGGATCACCAATTACGAATCCCACCTCGAAATATGAAAATCAAAGATGGCTTGTTACTTTATTTGTTTTAGATCGAAAACCGTCGTATGAAATTTGTAAAATAAAATCTGTAAAAATTTTCGAAGTGCATAGAGTTTGTGAAAAAAATTGACATGTACAAAAGAATAAAATTCAACGTTTTATTTATATTTCTAGTATTTTTACAATTAACAAATAATATTGAAAAATCTGGAATTTGCTGTTGAACGGAGTCCAACTATGGCTAAAAAAGGTTGAGTAATATAGTAAAAAAAATTATTACCATATAAACCTACAATAATGAATACACGAGGTCCGGATGTGGCCTTTCCCCCTTGGTCCTCATACAAATTTCCTAAATTAAGGCATTAGACCATGAAACTTGTAAAAGTGGAAAAAAAATGTGGTTAAAAGTTATAGGAAGAGCCTGTAAAAATCCGAAAGATATATGCATCAGGAACGTTCGTAAAAAATTGATGCATTTTGGAAATAGTGAGTGAAAATGAAGTCTGCTCCATCAGTGACCGGTGTTAATGGCTTCGGTGACAATATCTCTCCGATCGGAAAAATATTTCCTCGATTTATTACTATATCACTAGAATCCTTCGATAGAAATATTTTACCGATCAGGTCGAATGGAAACCCGAATAATCTCCAATACCGGGGACTCGATTCTTCTGACAATTTACTCCACAGTTCTTCATTTAGTTTGGCCATGAAGAACCAGAGAAGTAAACTGTCAGAAAAATAAAGCATCTTAAGGTCACGCCCGACTGTTGTCCCAGTACAGAAAGACTAGTTTCCCGAAGACCAGGAGCAAAGTAAAAATTCCAGAAATCACGCATTTATGTAGTGTTCTAATTCGAATCTCTTAATTATTATTTTTAAAATTAAAAATCATTGTCGTGGAATAAATACTTACGAGGTGATGTCAACTTCGAAAGACGAATTGGTTTGGTGCTCAACTTCTGATGAAAAAAAAATATATTTTTCAGATAAAACCGCAAAATTTCAATCAGATCGAACAAGAAATAAAAATCATATTCAAAAAGAACGAAAACAAACAAAATGAAATACATTGGAACGTGGAATCGTATATAAAATTCAATTGTGTTCTCAGCTGTTTACACGATTCTTAAAATTTCTAGATTTCTGATTCGTAGAAAACCCACGATTCCCTGCCAATCGCGAAGACCATAGTAAGAACGACGCATGCGCACGGTATAACGAGTCTGTGAAAACCCGCGCATTCTTTGGCGCAATTTCGATAGATTTCGAAAACCCACCGTATAGAGTTCTTGCAAGTGGTAAATCCTTTGGTTTGGGTATACACACGAGGTTCTGAAAACGAAAATAGTGGGGGAATGTTGTTCAGAAACGCCGGTATGAAAAAAACATGGCTGCTGCTACACGTTTACTTCCAACGCGTCCTGAACCTGTTCAACCGAGAACCGGTTTGAAACTAGTTTTTCTTTGCTTTTTCGACACGTACGTACAGACTTTCGCCATGTTTACAAAGACTTAACGTTCATCCATTCGTTTCTATTTCGCTCAAGAGAATATCATGTCGCGGAGACAAATGAATGGTGAGATAATCATTTTTTTTTTAAATGTATTTTGTGTTCCAAAGCGTTCTGTTCGAACTGTCAAAAAATGTATTACAAATTTTCATTGAAAATTCGCATAGAGACAAACCTTTCGTAGTCTTGATTTTTTTTTTTTTTTTCATTGAATCCCTTCCAACGAAAAAATTTTCTCGACAAATTTCAAAATAAAATTCTATCAAAATTTATAATTCTTTTAAACCGAAATCCGCTCATGATTTTCGTTAGGGAAAAACTACAACAATTTTTAATATGAAATTCAACAATGAGTAAAGAGATTGAAAATTTCGGAATATTCGAATTATTGGATCATCAATTATTCGATTTTAACTGATGAAAAGTCTAAACCTTTTCCATATCAAAAAATTTCAGGACAGATATAAAATTCTATGCGAATAAATTATTTTTGAATCAAACATTTGCCCAGAGGCATTTGTTTGTCTGGAGCAAATGTCAATAAATTTTTTTATTGAAAATGGATTTTGTGTAATTTTATTCCAGCAGTTGAAAAATAAGTTACTTTTTATAAAAAATTGCAGGAGAGGCAGACACGGAGATAGAAATAAAAGTAGAGCCGTTGCTTCACAATTGTGTGGAAGAAGACAACGAAATAGATTTCTCAGGTTTTGAAAGAAATTCCTCAATCCAGTCACCCAAGAACATGGAATCCTTGCCTTCATGGAACAGCCATTCAACGGCGTGTCTCATAAATCAGTACAAAAAGTTTCATTCCATGGTAGGACTTAGTACTCGGGTGAGAAGCCGCAGAGAAATGTTTGAGATAATTTCCCAGGAGATGCAAAAAAAAGGCTATTTTTTCAGTCCCCAAAAATGTGAGAACAAGTGGAAAGTTCTTGAGAGAAAATACAAGAATCTCGTATTCAGGGAACGATTAAAAAAGCCTGGCAGAATAAAAGATTACGGTCACTGGGAACATAAAAGAGCGTTGGATGAAATTTTTAACAAAGCACAGAGACAGATCTGTTCGGAAGAAAATGATTTTACTGTGTCCGGCAGTTCCGTCAAGGCTGCTCAAGGAACTATCACAGAAACAAATTGCAGTGTCAACGGGGATCAAGTTGGCGACTCATCAATGAAAAGTCCTGCGAATGCAGGAAAATGTCGAGAATCTTCTGCAATTTTCGAATCTTTTCTCATCGCAATGAACAAAAATTTCGAGCTTGCCGAAGCCAACAGGGAACGAAGACACAGGGAAAAAATATCTCTTAAACAAGCAGAGCTTGAAATACAAAGAAAAATGTTAAAATTGAAAGAACAAGAGATCAAAAGTTACAGCGGACAAAGAAAATTTATTGAATCATCAACTTCCTTTCAGTCATAACCAAAAGTTATTTTTGAACCAATAAACATAGAACTATTAATTGTTGTACCAAATATTTATTTACACGTTTCTTGTAAGGCTAACGATAAGAGAATTGAACAGAGAATCTGTGATTTGGACAGTCGCGTGTTTTGTTTGAATAAAAATGGTTTTTGCGAACATGCTTTTTTTGTACCACTAATTTTTCTGTACGCCCTGTAACTTTATCTCAGTGTTTCAGAATTTTCGACTATTTTTCTTCAAATATTCGGATTTATTGAAATTTTTAACGAAACTTCAAAGTCTTTTGGGAAAAAGTTCAAATTTCAGCATTTGCGTTCTTCAGAACAAATTCCCGAAAATACAATAACCGCAAATTTGTTTGTGTAAGTATAATTTTAAAAAAAGTGAGCAATTTGTATTTCTTTCAAAATAGAATAGATGAGAAAATTATAAAGGTTTCTGAAATGTACTTACGAAATGAGATCCACTCTTTTGAATAATTCGAAACTGTCGGTCTGGGTCGAGTCCGATGTTCTAATGTCAGTTAAAATCACAACTCGAATTCGTTCGATAAGGGAAAAACTTGACCTTCAAGAAGATCGAAAGAAAAACAATAAACACATTTGAACTTGGAATTAAAGACGAAATCTAATTCTGTGATTGGCTATTCACGCGACATTTTCGAAATATGTATCCAGACTTGTCGAAATGAGACGATTTCAGCCAATTACAGTGTTGCATTGCCACAACGACGCATGCGCACGGAACCACCTGAATTCTTACATAGGCGCACTCAGTTTGACGGTTTACGAACACGATAAACACACAACTAACCTCGAAAGAAGCAAAAGTAAACATTCTTGCAAGTTCTGTTTCAAAATAAAACCTTGATTTTTTGCAAAAATGAAAAATTTGACCAAATTAAACCAGCGAGCGTGCCGAAGTTTCTGCAAGACTGCAGCAGAAATTATAACGTATCATGGTAAGTAAATACCCAATAAAATAGCGAAAAAATCATGGAATTTTCTCATCGACAAAATTTCGTCGAGTAGAGGAAAAAAGCAGCCTTTTCTCTAGTCAAGAAATGGGAATAATTTTGTTCGCAGAGGGTGAAAAGCAAGAAACAATGTTGGCTGAACTACGAAAACAAATAGTGGAAACTTGCAGAGTCGAAGAAATGATAACCGCAGTTGAAAAAATATCCAGCGAAATTTCTCAACGTGATCCCGGTTCCCGAAAGTCGAAGAATTCTAAAAACGAAAAAGCATGTCTCAAGGTATTTAAATTTGTAAACAATTAAGTAAAAGGTTAGATTTTTCTTAAACACCATCTGAATTTTTCTTCAATTTGATCGAAAAATCAATAGTTTTTAATTTTCACTCGTCCATGACGAAAAAATGAGGGATATTGTCCACAGCCACAATGTTTATTTTCTCAATTCTTTAACATCATAAAAAATCAAATTGCAATTCAAAAGTTCATAAACTTAATGACAAGCAACTAAAAATGTTTTTTTCCTTCAATTTTCAGAAATACAGAGACAAAATTGCAAGTATCGAACCAGATCCATCAAACAATGTGAATCTGAAAGAATTTGATCAACTAGTAAAGTTGTTCAAAGCAGGTAAAATTGAGGCATCAAATTTGTAAAATCAAAAGGATCCACCTGTGATAATATTATTCAGAAATTGACAATCTGTCAATTATTCGAAAAAGCATGAAAATGCATTTTCTAATTTGCTATCAAACTTTCTGACCCGGAACTTGTTTTCACTTTCTCGCAGAGTTGGACGGTACAACCATCGAAGCTGATGACGACGGCGAAGGACTGCAGTTGACTCGTGACCCTGTCAATGTCATTGATCCTGTGTCTAAAAAACGCATGACCGATCCAATGAGGAACCAGAACTGTTCTCACGTTTATGATAGGGAGAGCGTCATAGCGTTGCTTACACAGAGCACCGGGGCAAAGTACGTAGCTTTTCTATTTTTTAAAGATTTTAAATTTTCGAAATTTTTTAATTGTATTAAATCAATAAATTAGCATTGACCGAACGCTGATACAAATTTCATTGAAAATTTCGATGAAATTTGAATCGTTTATCAGTTCTTATGTTTCGAGAGACTTTTTTCTATTTTACTCGTAATCATTATTAATTAAAACCATTTGTATTGATTTGACATTTCATATTATTGATTATTTATTTTCCAAAAATGAGGAAATCCATCAAAAAACTCTAAATATGGATTAATTTTTATTTTTCATAGCAAAATTTGAATTTATCATGTATTTTGATGTATTTTTATCCAGATGTCCAGTGCCTGGATGTAAATCCAAAGAGTATTTATCTATGGAGAATATGGTACCAGATTTAGTAACAAAAATCTATTTGGAGCGGCATCCGGTTGACGAAGAGGCATAAAAAAATGAAGCACTCGTTTGAGAGTGACAAATCGCTGCCAAAGCGCTCGTTCGATCGTCTGTCGGTCAAAGTTCAACGTGTACGCGCGTCACCGACCATTTCAAGTGGTCAAATGTTTCAAACGTGACGGAGCCACCGCCACTTCTTCATCCTCGTTATTGGCACCGATTTTGGCATCTTTCCAAAATAAACACTAACACAGACGAAGAAAAAAACAAAAAAAACTACTTTTGTGCTACACAAACAAGGCTAAGCTTGATTCTTCAAGAATCTTCGCGTGTTATGAAACTCCTGTGATTTTTTGATAATAAATTCAAATAGTTTTCGTTGAAACGAATATTTTTTCACTCGGAAGTTCATTTTTGTCTTCTACTTTTTTCAAATCTCGAATTTATCTCACAATTTTCTTTCGAAGCAGTTTTGACCTCCGGAATGTTGATTTCCAAGTTGAAAAGACGTTGAAGAATTTTTTTCTCGGAAAGAAAACCCAAAATGATTGTTATTTGCTCTATGGATCAGCTGGTTTATTTTCGTGTGAAAAATTGTATATTTTTATTAACATTTAGCTGCTAAAAGTCACTTTTAACGAGCAATTGATAAATTTTCTAGATTTTTATTCGCTTTTTCAAAGATTTAAAGATAATAAAACTGATCAATGACTGGTAATTTGACGAAATGGCACATGAAAAACCGAACATTTTTTATAATCGAGAATTATTCGAACAAGAATAATGACCTAGAGAATTGAAAAGATAAAAATAATAATTTTTTAACGCATGAAGTTACAGGCAAGAGAAACAATCGGTTGGAAAAATAGAGAACAAAAGTCATTTGTTTAGCAGAAAGTTCCGATCGTAAATACGTGAAAAAAAAACAAAACAAAATCATTTTAAAGACGTCAATCAATTTGATAGAGATATAAGGGTCGGAATTTTTGAAGTTTTTCGTCTGGCGATGATGTTGATTCTCGTGCTATGTTTGTACTTCGAATCCTGTTGATGTTGATCGTCACAGGTGAACGTTATTTGACGAGTCCTGTGCAAACACGTAAACTTTTTGGGGAGGATTCGTTGAGAGATGGATTCGGAGATGACAGCGATATGTGGAACGACGCGTATTTCGATCGAATTCTCGGAATGTACAATAACCCGATGGACGAGCCGGTGATAAAAACCGAGGGTCAAAAAGAGGGAGAAAAAATGGAGACGAAACCCGGAGGGAAAGTCGAAGCGAAACCTGAACAAAAAGTCGATACAAAACCGGAAGTTGCTGTGGGACCGGAAGAAAAAATGGACGAAAAAATCGATGCGAAAATCGACGAGAAATTGGAGGAAAAGTTGGGTGCGGACGAAGCTGAAGAAGAAGCCGATCAACCGTCCGCCGATGCTGAGGAATCCGACAAATCGGAAGAGGAGGTGAATGACGAAGATTCGGATTCTGATGCTTCTGCTGATTCAAACGACAATGGTTAGTATGTCAAGTTCCAAATTCCCTTTTTTTCCCATTATTTTCAGCCGAGGAAATCGTGGCGACGATCTCAAAGACAACCACGAGCCAATCTTCGCGATAATTCCTACCGCTCAACATTTATACGAAATCCTCAATATTTCTCGAGATATCATTACGTAAGGGCAGCCACCGTCGCTGAGGACGAAGAAGACTGCGATGATGGCAGCACCGAGCTTCCAGAATCAAAGGAGTATACCGAATACGGTGAGAGCACCTGAAAACTCCAGTTTTCGGCACGCGACAACTTTCTTTCAATTTACTTCGTTCTAACTTCCTCCACTATTTTCTCGCAAATTTCTTCATGTTTATCTCTCAAAAGTCACATTCGTAGGTTATATAAATTATATGAAATACAATGTAATATCATTCTTTCTTTTTTGTGTGTTAAAAACAAATTTTAACAACTATTTGTTTTTTTTTTAACAATAATTTCCCAAATTAATGCAAGTTTAGTGTTTTTTGAGGACTAGGAAAGAATTTTACGGTCGAAAAATATTTTATAAGTTCATGAATTTCCTCAGGACACTCAAGCATTGAGGTTTTTTCTTCAAAACGAACCATTTTGGCAAATAAAACAATGCAAATAAAAATATTTTGTCGCTGGAAACGTTGATGACGAAAATCGAAATTTTTTATTGAAATCTTCTCATTTTTTATTCTTTCGCATCAGGTAATTTCTCGAACTTGAATAAAATGTTTGGTTGTTGTTCTTTTATATTTATTTACAGAATCTCCTTCGGACGACAGCAGCGAAGACGGCACTTCCGGTGTTTCGGGAAATATCCGAGGAATTGGTTATGTGACTGCAATCATGACTGCTTCGTGTCTCGTCTCGTTGGTCATTTGAATTTGCGAAAAAACCTCCAACGAAACAATAATTATTGATTATTCGTGAAAATTGATCGAAATCGCACTTCGATTTTGTACTCGAATTTCCAACGGACACGTGTAGCAGTTTTTGCTCTTCTTATCGCCCAAGACTCGCGCGCTTACGTCACTCTGTATTTTATATACTGATAATAAAAATAACTCTATATAAATAATACATACGAGTCTATATATAAATTCGATACAGCGATAGAAAAAATGTCAACACGAATCTCAACGACACAATTAATGTGGTCCCTGGCATTATTGAATAGTCGAGTGTTGTTTTTTTTCCGTGAGCCAGATTTCGAAGAATTTAATCAGCGCCGAATTTCCGATTTTATGAGTCAGAGAATCAAAATAAACCAAATTATTGGAAACTCGAACTCGATGTTATGGAAAATATTTTTTTTCTCACTTGGATTCTTTTTTTGTTTTATTCAGATTGTTTTTTTTTTTATGATCGATTTTGGTATTTTTTAATGTATTTTGAATGAATTTTTGAAAAATGATCAAAATGTCTCGTTCATTACGTTTTGTTCGAGTACATTTTCCTTGATGTAAAGCATTGACCCGCATTACCCCAACTGGAGGGTCAGCGACCTCAGTCACGAGACGTCGAAAGAGCATCTCATTTAAAAACGTCAAAAAAAATCTCTGTCAATCAATCAAAATCCGTAGTCCACGTCGAATCTTCAAAAACTTCCGTTATTTGGAGTCTAATTTGATGGGATCCTTCTTTTCTATTTCGAAGTATTCTCAGCAATGATTTCATGCGAAGTACTCGAAATCTAGTCGATTGTTTTCTTTTTTCTGCAAGCAATCGTCAACAATACTTCCTCAAGGTGAAAATAAAAATGGCGACGTCCTTGAAGGACAAGGGGCGATGTCCTATCATTCGGAAGACACTTTGAAGTTTCGTCGTCTGAAATTCTGAACTTGCACAAAGTTACAGATATCATAAAATTGCGACAGAGAAAAAAAGAAAACAGAGCAAAGGCGACATTCACTCTTCGATGAAAAAAAAAGTCATGTCGAATTTGATTCCAATCATTCGTCGTAAATAGATTTATCAAAAAAAGGTAAATAAAATGAACATGAGCAATCATTTTGAATTATGGTTTGATAAATATAATTTGTTTATAATTAATTGAATAACGAGATAGCTGTGGACGATGTTGAAAATATTTGAAACGGAGTTGTTTTGATTATTTCCGCTCGTTGCGTTTGCAAGCTTTACGAACACGTCGGTGTGAGCGAAGCTTTAAACCGATTGGCCCTCCTCTTGGTTGAGTATCACGTGGCAAATGTACAGAAGTATCGCGGTGGGGGGAAAGATCGAGAAGAGTGAGATAGGTTGGGAAAAAAGGAAGAGAAAGAGAGAGACAGAGAGGAAAAAAGGAGAGAATGGCCGGTTCCCCCGTAAAACAGACAGCGAAGAGAGGCGAAAGCATCGAGAGAAACCCCCCGGGAGAGTAATACGTTCTAGTATTTTGCCCCGGCGGTAAAGTAGCGTTTACTCTCTCGTTGCGAGTCCCTCGCGCGAGTACTCGAGCCTCGTAAACGCGAAAACACACGCGAGCGCACGCATCGAAACTATAGAAGCAGGCAAACAAAAAACACAACAACAAATATACGGAAAGAGTTGAGTGTTGACGATCGAAGCGATCGATTTTGATTCTTCGATGTTTCTTCGTACGTGATTTTCCCAAGAGATCGCGCGTGCGTGTAAAACCGAGAAAGAGACGAGATAAGTGCACCGAGTGACCAATACCAGGTGACGTTTCTCTCCGACTCAAATATATGTTCAGTGATCAGCCTGCAACCGGAACAACGCCATGTTGTTTGCTCCTCGATTTGTTGTTATTTTTTCTATGTATTCTCTACCGGGTTTCGAAAAACCTACAAGTTTACAATTTAAATACTAAAATCAGTGATTTATCGTAACTACCAACGGTGCTACTTCGGTCATTTTTCGATCAGTGTTTTTTTCGACGTCAAATCGGTGTGCTAAGATCGCGCGTGCTCTAGTGGTGCTACCATAAAAATATTCCAAGTTCGGTTGCATCGGGAGAGTGCAAGGTGTACAAGGTGGCCGGAGAAAAGTTGGGAAAGGCTTCGCTACACTTTTATACACGAAATATATATATACACATTTATATATATAGCTATATATACATAAATATAGTGTATCCCATGCTGTGCAATGGTGTGTGCGTTTCTTGACTTCGGGCACGCCGTGGGACCGTGGAATGCGCGCTGACAGGTATTCGCTCAGGCGCAGTCGCAAGCCAAATTGTCTATGCCGCTCTTTTTCTTCAATTCTTTTTTATCCTTTCTTTTCACCCTCTACGCGTACTCAATTATTATGGTGATTTCCATCGTGTGTCTATTCTTGAACAAGTACAAAAGTATACGGTTTTGTAAACATATACGCGTACGTACTACGTATGTGACTACGTATATGTGGGGAAACGTACAACAAGTGATATTTTTCTTTCTCGCAGAGTGCGCGTACAATTGCCTATTGACTTCATCGCTCCTCCGCCCCCTCGTTTTTTCGTTCACCAACCATGACTATCGCATCCACACATTTTTTTTCGTTATTTTTTTTTCTATCCCTCTTTCGTCTCCGTCATCCGCTAACGGCGTGGGCCAGAATTATTTACTTCCGAGTCTTAATTTTCAACTTTTTTGCTCCACGAGAAGCGCTCCTTTCGAAATAATTCGTGCGTCACAGAAACGTGACTTTTGACAGGCGGCTGTCAGTTGGAGAACGGTAAACTTGAACTTCATGGGTTTTTAGATAAAACTTCGGGAAAGCGAGGGCAATGCGGGTCAGATAAAGAAAATCCTCGTTTATTATTACGAGCCTCTGATCTCCGAACGCCAAACAAATTTTTTCGCAATTCCGGGCAAGCAGGGGCAATGCGGGTCAATCAAGAAAAATCTTTGTTTACGTGTACGAATTGATCGACAATTGGTAAATTATTTCTTTTTTACCATAAGGTTTTTGACTACCAATTTAATTTATTTCAAGGTTTTTTTCTTTTGTAAAGAATCATGAAAAAATAGAATCAAATGGATGAAAAAAACGGAGGGAGTGAAAAATGTTAATGGACTTGGCCGGATTGACAGGTGAATCATCGGGCGTGCTTTGTAGGAAGTTAGGCAACGATTACGAGGGGCGTGTTACAGCATTCCTCATGAAACCTCCGGCTTTCCGAATGCAGTTGGACGTGCATGCTCCAGTCTTTCAAAAATGAACAGCTTTCAAATTGTCGGCCTCCATAAATTTTGGTTTTTGTGCCTGTCGAATAATTTTTATGTAATTATGGTCCAAATTTGTTTTCATGCTAATGGCTCGACTTTAATTTTGGAATTCGTCAAAATAATACTTCAGAGCTGACTTTGATTATCTTTTTTCCCTAAATAATGCACATTCGGAACCAAATATTCAATTCCAAGTAAAGGCCAAAAAGTTTTGAAAACATTCGATTAATCGCTCGAACTATATCGCCAAAAAAATATCCATAAATTTAATTTTCCGCTTCGTATAGCAAAACATTAAAATGAATCAATTATTTAGCATTATTCGTGAGAGGGTCGGAATAATTGAAGAAAGAAAGTTGAATCTCGGAATGAAATTTCATGCAACGTTGGCGATAAGAGAAATAGATAAGAGGCAGAAGAAAAAAACGAAGAGAGCACATGTTGCTGACAGGACGTAAACATTTCACGCAGCACGATTCTCCCTCGAGACGTCCGGACATTTATGCCATACATCCATTGTCTATATCGTTCGCGATTCTTTCACTTTGCTCTAACTCTGTGCCTCGATTCGATTCTTTTCTTTTCTTACTCTCTTTCTCTCTCCCTCTCTCTCTCTCTCTCTCTCGCACTCTTTTTTTTTATGGCCTCTTCTCGCGTATTCGTCACTCCCGTTATTTTCGACACGGGGCATTGACACACACTCAACGGTCACGAGAAGAGCACGTTCTCGAATCGGACTCGATGACCGAAATATATTTACATGCAGGGTTACAAAATTCATCATTTTATCCAAAAAAATCTTTATCCATTTACGTCTGAACACTAATGACCCACATTAGCCGGGTAAGGGTTAATTATTAAAATTTTATTATCCACCGAATAACTGTAAATAAGCCATTCTTGATTTTTTTTATATACACGTTCATTCATTTCTCATTTGAGACGAAACTAAATATGAATTTTTTTCAAGTATTCACTGAGCACAGATTTTGGTGTTTTATATGACACTTCCGGTTTTAACGTTCCGTAATAACACAAAAAAACTGGTGTCTCGAGAAAAACCGTGCAACTTACGAAAATAATAAAATTTCATGACCCCTTGTACACTTATACCAAAATTTATGGGTCAATGAAGATTTCAAGTAATTGCCATAAAATGAGATTTTAAATACATAATTAATGTACGAACGTCGTATCGTAGGTTTTTCTAGGATTCGTAATATAGAGAAAAAGACATTTTTTTAACACATTCATTATCATGGCCGTAATTATGAGGTTTTTATCATGGTATTTCATCATTTTTACATGACGGATAAGTTGATTGTCATTTTACATAAATTTTCGATGTAAAAAACAAAAAAAAACAATGTCATAACTCTCCGAATAAGATATTTAAATGGAAAAAAAACTTTCCGAAATTCTATTTACTTCAATTTCCAAAAAAAATTCCGTCAACATTGTTTACTTACCAAGAATCGTCGACCCCTACATTTTAGTGTCAAAACAAGTTTACTTTCTCGGCCATAATCTCGATAAATATTTACCAAAAATCTGGAGAAATACAGAAATTGAAAGTTTCAAAAAAGTTTGAAAATCTCCATTGATCCCCATAATTTTCTAGTCAAATTAGAAGCCAATCAATATTTTCTTATTTTACGATAAAACTCTGTGGTATGAATAATAATAAAAAAACTGAAATGAAGAACACATGACTATTGTTTTTGTTTGAACGATGACGCGAAGCGTATCAAATGATTTTCGGTGGAATTTGATAACCGTTGTGAGGTTATCCAGTCGAGGCAGACACGCGGATCAGCAAAAAAGACAATCACCAATACAATAGAGAGAACAAACAATTGTCATTTTTCAATGAGAAGAAAAAGACTCGAGACACCTGAAGACGTTTGCACGTGTCTTACCAGACTCAATAGCGATATTATTATTAGCTGTCTCGACGGGGACAGTGTTTTTATCCGGAATTAAATTTCTTATCTCGACTTAATAATCCAGCGAAAAAAATATTAAAAGAAATGTGAATAAATTAACTTTTAATCATCCGGGCATCGAGAGTTAAAATTGCCCTTGAAAAGTGTCCAAATTAGTGTCTAAAAATTCACATTACAGGACGAACCGAGATATCGGTTTTCCGGTCCTCTAGAGGTTAATAAACTCTTAAGCTTATTTCATTATTATTATTGTTATTACCTTTGAAATTGAAAACAAGTTCATATTGTAAATAAGGAAATGATGATTAGTTTATGAAAACATTCTTTAATGTAAAAATACACGGTATTTTATGGGGGAAATAAATAAATGTTGGGTTTTGTTGCGGAAAACAATAGATTTTGTTATATTTCAAAACGAAAGAAAATTCTCGATCTTTTGAATACAGAAATAAATAGGACTGAGTGAAATGTTTGGTTTGCAGCGATTTCCAACATGTTCCGGGGGTTTCGGGACCGAAAGTCTGGAAGGGCACATCAAGGGCGAATAGAGGGTAAACTGGAGTGAAGGCGGAAACAAAAGGCGGTCGAAAGGAGAGTGTGTATGATGAAGCCTCGCGTGGAAAGGCGGAAGAGGGCTTCACAGTTCGACGGAGCGTCAAACGATTGTGAAAAAGTGAGAACGAGCTTGAGAAAGACAAAAATAATAACGAATGAAATTTCGGAGTCGAAGGAGTCACCGATTAAAAGTTTAAATTTTGGTTATTTTTCATACGTTATTAAAACGTGGATAAACACGTTGTTGAAAATAAAAAGATGAGCGCCGAAATGGCCTCGTCGATTTGCGTCGGGACGTCGACGTTGTCCCATCAAAACTCGCCTCATTCCCAAAAAGTCATTGTTGCGTCCGATGAATTGGAAAAATCTTCAAACGTCGATGTCGAAAAAGACGATCGGGTCACCAATACCTTCAATGCCAATCTTGCTGTTGTTGCCGATATGGATCTCGTCAATTGTCCCAATCCTTGGCTTCCCGCCTATGGATTTCAACTTCAACAACACACTCAACACTTTCAACCCACCCATGAGGATCTACGCGCTAATGGTTTGTTTATTAAGTTTTTTCTATTTACTTCGTTCGTAATCCCAAATTCTTTGAGTGGCAGACAAAAATTATTTTAACCTATAATGAACTTATAACGAAAGTATCAAGGAATCGAAATTCAAAGGAAAAATCCAAAAAGTTTGTTAATTAGTTGCGATAGTATTTTGAATTTTTTAAACTTGGAATTCAAAATAAAATAAAAAAATTCATTGAAGTAATATTGACTTTTGCTACATTGAAAAAAAAGTAACATTTGTAACGAAACAAATGTAACCAATGAAACTATCAAATCGAATAATAAAATCGAGAAAATGTTGTTGTACCTAAGAAAAGTAAAACAAATGGGAAAAGATAACCCAAAAAGTCCATTTTCAATTGAAATAGAATTGAAGTTAAATGTAAGGCAACGAGAAAAATATAATTGCACATTGCTGGAAACGACGAACAAATCGAGGGAGCGTTACGTATGACATTTGTACTTTCCCGATGTCGCAATAGTACAGTTGGTCTCCCGTTGGTTCTTTTTTTAGCGTTACGGTCGTTGCTCGCTTCGTGTACATCCTCTTCTCTTCGAGCAAACAATATTTTCATTTCTCTTGTACACAGAAATATTTCAGTGGAGATGTTACGGAGATATGATTGGTTGCTCGGGGTCAACAGAGAGTTTAGTTAAAAAAGCCCTCTTTCATTTCGATTCGTGTCAATTATCCACTTTTTTTACTGTCATTGTTTCTAACGTGTCACAAACGTGTCAAAGAATAAGTTGAAAAAATATCAAAAAAGATCCTGAATGATTCGGGAGTCGTAGAAAAGTGAGGTTAGGTTTGCCATCCGCATCAGCTGTTCGCTCGACTATGTCAAACATGTTTATGCTATTCCCGTTTTTACCGGAAATGGAAACTTTCGCGAAACGTAGTGCTCGATCAACTGGACGAAGTTCCAATTTTCGTATTTAAACATTTTTTTTACACTCTCTATTACGTCTATTCTGCCAAATTTCCGTTTTGATCATTGAAATTCCGATTTATTTCCTCCGTAAGTCGAAGTGCTTTGAGAATCAATGAACCCAGGACTTGTCAAAATGAAGAGACAACAACGGAACAGTGAATATTGTTGAAATTTTGGAATTCGAAGTTGGATTCGTCGTGATGATCCTACCTCTATGGGATTACAACGATTCCGAGCAATCTTGAGCAAAGTTTCATTCGAACATATATAGCACTTCAAAAACACTTGAAACCTTTTTAAGGGGAAAATTTAACTACAATAAATCTTTGAAGATGAGTGGTCTAAAGTTCTCACGAGATCTTTGCTCGTAAGTGCTCGATAAGCTTGATGCGTTGAACACACTCGTAGTCTCGAATGTGTATTCGCACCTTTTAACGACCGGATATTCTCGTCTGCTCCCAACGCCATCTTTCCTCAGAATATGTAGAAATCGAGTACGTCGATCTCCTCATTCCCTTTCTCCCTTCCTTTTCTCTTTTTCTTGTAATCTTCCATCGTTTCTTGCCATTTTTTCAATTCTTCTCTGTCTTTCACGAGAAAACTATGTTTTCCCATTGATAAGCTCGACGTGCGTTGGGTACATAGCAAATTTGTTCTTCCGAAAGTAGAAGAAAAAAGGATTTTTTTTTAAACCTATTCCTTAGAAAAAAATTATACAAATTCTAGTTTTTTTTCTTCTTCAAATATCAAATCAACAGTTTTTCGTTTGAATTCTTGAATCTTTTCTAGATTATTTGGAATTCTTTGGTTGAAAAATTAAAACAAGGACTAATAGTTAGAAAAAAAAAAATCTTCGTGTTTGTGTGTCAAGGAAATTGCCTCTCGTTAATATCCGATTTTCCTTCACAACCATTATTCCATTATCGTTTGAAGATAAGTTCGGTTTATCTATACACATGGAGAATTAACACGCCATAATTAAGGAGCGTGCGTTAACTCGTCGTACTTTCTTCGAATAATGCGATCATCGTTTTCTTTTTTCTCTCTTTCTTTCCTGTCGACTTTTTTTTCTTTTTCTTTTATTATTTATTTTCGTTAGTGCGTGATTGTCGTCCACGCTCCAGAAATCTTTTTGCTAATATAGTGAGAAATATCGCGCCACAAGATTAATGTGGAAAAAAAATTTCATTTTTATAACAGCACAATATTATACATATATTTATTATGTGCACGTATTATAAACACGTTTGGTCAATCGTAGTAACTCTTTGCATAAAATGTAGTTTCGTAAATGGCAGAGCTTGTAGCGATGAGAATCTTCGTGGTTTTTTAATGCCTCGAGACTCGAGAGGATCTGGGTTACTTTCTACACCCACACTCTTCCAGGAGAAACATTTATTTGAATACTCTTTAGAATCCCGGTATTCATTTGCCTCGAATTCAGATACATTAGAGACTTAATATTGTTATTTTATTCAAACAATATTTAAATGAGCTATTAAATATTCCAACATCATTATCGTGTGTTTTGATTTATTCATTTTTTCTTACTTTAGTTTTATTCAATAAAATTGTAGATCGTTACGATACAATTTTTAAAAAATTACAAAAATTATTAAAAATTATTAAAATTACGAAAAGTAAAATACAATTGATGATCAGAAGGTTTGATCGTTGACAAAATTATCCAAAATTCTTATTCCACTTGAAATGTAGTATTCAACCAAGTAGTCTCGCTACAGACGCGTTTAAAACTTATAACTCCGTAATTAATTTCTCAAAACTTTTTGTTCCATGAAATTTTTTTCATGCAATACGATCGATTTTAACGGCAAAACCCGGATTTCATTTCAAAGTAAAGATTCGGAACACCTAGATAAAAAACTAACTTCGGGAAATGTAAATATCGGTGAGAATTTTTTTTCTACTGAGGCGAAAGAAAGTTGAAATGCTTCTTCTACGAGCTCGCGACGAAAAAATAACAAAGGCTAAGGTCACGCGTACCCCCAGTGTGTATACACCATTGAGGTCAAAAATGCCATCGAAGCAAAACTTCGAATGTCAAAAAATGAAAATAATTTCGAAAATAAGCTATAAATTCTAATGTAGATTATTGACAGACGTATAATCGATTGAATAGAAAAGTTTGAAGTTTTATTTCGCGTGTCATAGACCGAAGTATTCGGTTGCACGCGATTTTCGTTGTTGTTTTAAACTGTCTAACCAGGAGTTCGTTGATTCCCTCGTGCGAGTGTATAAAAATTTTCTGCACACGTTTGTTGCCAGAGTCTCTCGCAAGGGGTCGGGGGATTCTCATGTAACGGGAATCTTCGCATAATGTTTCTTACTCGGCTTTAGACGCGAGCTGCCATTTTTTTTTGTTTTTTTTTTCCTCTTCGTGCCGTACACGATGATCGTACAAAGCATTCGCGGGCGTGATGCATCGTGGGACGCACGAATCATCTCGTGGGATACGCGCGTAGAGGTCATGTGAAAAACAAAAAGGCTCGGGGTTCCATTAATTTACTTGTTTTTTCATCCAAACTACGCCATTTTTGTTCTCAGCTTTGATATCACATGCGAGTGAGCAAATAAACGAAAAAAGGAAGTGAAAATCAAAGTGGCGGGGATTTTGACGTTTCAGTGGCTTTAAAGATGGTATTCACGCCATTTTTCAAATTAATGGTTTATAACTAGACGAATGTCTATGAGAAACATAGCTGGCAACCAAACCGGCCGGAATTTCATGATTTAACCAACAGAAAAATGATACTTGCGTCTTTTTTTATGGCAAGCTTTACAAATGTTGATGTTGTTTCAAAAAATGGCTACGAGTCAAAATGGCGGAGTTTTTATGATCCAATGTGTAAAAAAATGGTACTTCCGCCTTTTTTCGATTTAACTGCTCAAAATGGTGGATAATTTATGATCCAATGAGTACAATGATGGTTGTGAAGCCTTTTTTCGGTGTTGCTGTTAATAAATATGGAAAAATGGCTTTTTTGAAGATGCTTAAGTGTAAAATAATGGCCGATATTAAAAAAGGCGAATTTAATGACTAAAGTAATGGCACTTGTGCCTTTTTTGGATCGGCTCCTTATAAATTCATATAAATATGTATAAAAATAGCTGCTGTTCAAAATGGCGTATCTTATAAGATTTAACGAGTAAAATAATGGCATTCGAATCTTTATGTTTTACAAGTGTTTTAATGTGGTTCAGTGTATCTACTGAAAGAGGGAAGTAAAATTATAACAGCACATGCTCTGCAGGTGGAACGATGTATCCTGTCTGTTCTTTTAGTCGTTGGCTTAGTGAGCTCTCGTATAGTATTGTCCAATTCATCCAATCGTTCTGAGCCTCTTGTTAAGTTCAAAAAAATTAAGTTTTTTTTTTTTGATCAAGCAATTGTGTCAAGTTGACGTTTCTTTTTTATTGATTTCCATCTGGTGCTTTGTGTCATAAACTGACGATTTTTCCAAGGTGTGTAAAATATATAAGGATACATTACACGAAAAAAGAATCGAAAACTCATCAACCCTTCGTTTCCACACAGGGTCAATTTGACCCGGAGTATACTTTATCGGCCTGTCACCAGCTCGCCGTTCAGAGTTGGTTTTTTGTTGGGAAAAATCAGGAGTAAATTTCAAACAGTCTTCAATATATGTGCGTCATAAAAATTTAGAAAATATCAAATTGATTTGTTTAAAAAATCTCTCAAAGATTTTGACGTTCGCAAAAGTGAGTATTGTACTTAAAAAAATCATAATTTCATGAATTTCCAATATTTTCGAGATTAATAGCCCGGGATGGCTCATGAAAATTGTCATTTTTTAGTCGAAAAAAAGTGATCTGAAGAGATTTGTAAAAAAAAAGCTTTAATCGAACAAGTGAACTCGGTTTTTCTTTCGAAATAAAAAATTCTTCAATTCTGGTGGAAAAGCGTTGGTGATTCTCGAAAAAATTAGTGAACTAGGAATAATAAATTCCGATCTGTTCGTCTGGGTCAAAATGACCCGATAAAAAAGAATGAATTATGAATAAAAAATGGTATCGCGTCATAAATAGTGCGTGGATTGTGTGAATAATAAAGATTCGTTATTTTTTTTGTACGAACGTTCGTGAATACAAGAGATCAATCTCGTGCATCTCGTATAACTCGATTGTATGTGTCTCTCGTCCTGATTGGTTTCTCCTTCGACAAGAGCTCGTCAAGGCCATATGAGCAACAACGATAAGTCTCCCAAGCAAAATGATCTCGAATCATACGTGTTTCAGACACGTATATCAGTAGTGCAGCAAAACTCGATAGAAGCTGCTTCCTCCTCCTCTACGAAACGCAATTTGTCTCGGTTGAGCTCGTGCGTGCCCTGGGAATTTTATATTGTTTGGAATTTGCATGTCTACAGTGGAAACTCGGTTGTTTCTCTAAATATTCCCAACACCATTGGATTTTCATTTTATTTTTATTATTTTCACAAACGTCATTGATTCGAATAGTTTCAAAATTGTTTAGTTTGCTTAATTTTTTGTTTATTCATTTAAAAATGCTAAAAAAATTCAAAGAAAACCTTTTTTCCCAGGTTTTTTCCTTCTTCTTTGGAATAAATACTGGAATAAATAAATAATATATTCGTATAATTCATATATTTATCGAAAGAATTTGTATGTATATGAATAATAATTGGTGGACGTCCGTAGTGTACAGCTCGTCAATCGAACACATGAACCTGCACACGGAAAACTCAAGTGAGACCACCTGTTGCTGTCCAACAGCAAAGGAGCACACTTTGCGATTACCAACCTGTTGCTTACCTCACAGTTCGACAAGAAACCGCACGATTTTTTTTTCCCTGTAACTCTCTGTCCTTCTTTATTTTCGTGTACACGGATCGAGCTCGTTTCGCATCTCACGAGACTTTATAAAAATAAATATATTTATCTATCGAAATGGTGCCCTTATACAGGGTGTCCTCATTGTGACCGCTAAAAATTGGTGATTTTGTAGGAGATTTATGAAATAGGATAAATGAGAATTCGTTTACTTCAGCAATTGCAACGTGGGCTGTCAGATCAACGTGTCGTTACCCTTGAATCTTGCCATAGGTAAATACGACGAAAACAGCGAAACAAGAATAAGTAAGAGAAATATCGAAATAACAGTTTTTTGACAATAACTCAAAAACTAAACGAAAACGAGATAATTGCTTAAGGACTTTTCGTTTTGTTTTTTCATGGTCTACAGTTTTGAATAATTTCGACTATTCACTTTTGGGACACCCTATATAATGGTTTCAAAAGATTCCAGCAATACAGTGTGATTCTCGTAAAGGAATCCTGGCTCTCTTTCGAGCGTGAAGAATGTGGCACTTTCCTGTCACTCTGTTCGCACATCCACAAAACTTTCGTTCCATCTCTCTTATGGTATTGCTCTCTTGGACACCGTGTAACACCACGTGAACCCGTTTTTTCTTCTCAGGACAGATACGAGGAGAGAATAAAATCAAAACAAGAAATATTTACTGAGACAGAGTACGATAAGGTTTGCATTTTTGTGTCGCTTTGTGTTTGTATTTCTCGTATCTTTCGAGAATGTTTCCAAAGTGACAGTTGATGAGACACGTGATGAGTAAATAAATCATCGCGATTGACGACTCCTCGAATTTTCTTGAGCAACGAAAATAACTTTGTGAAAAAATCTCTTGTCGTTCGTATACAAAAGAAGAAATAAATAAGAAAATCTTCTTCCAAGAACTGCAACAAATGCTTCTGGCGTTTTGTAGAGCAATTTACATTACGTAATATGTAAGTTTTCCTCCATTTTTTTTACCTTGAACGAACGCCCACACATGTTTGCACTGGAAAGCGTTTTAATCGCGTAAACAATCGACTTTATCTAGCGAAACACACATGTGTTTCTTTACGATTTCCGGGTTTTGTTGCAGGTGCAAAAATAGTTCACAAAAATTCTCAGCTGCATTAAATTATAATTTAATTATTTTTTCCATTGAAAAATCGATTTTTATCCATTTTTCTTTAAATTAACTTCACCCAAATCTTGATGCAAAACATCTACACAAACCCTTCTTCACTTTGAGACGAAAATATTTCGATCCGATCGAACAAAAGTTCGATTGAAGAACTTTTTTTGTTCAACGAACTGGAAAATATCAGTTAGACGCTAAAAATTCGCTAATTAATGACCGTCTCGCTGATACAGTTTTTTCCCACGAAACAATCCTCATCGAATGATTATTGCAGTGTTGCCCCTTGGCGCGGAACAAGACTCGATCGATTCCACGTAATACACACCGTAGAGTCAACGGCCATGATATAAAAATACACACAGGGTATTCTGGATCAAATCGTCAGTGTCCCCATTCGATTGTTTTTATTCTCTTCGCCATAACCTTGAAAACATTTCGAATTCATGTGACAATATCTTTCCCCCTGTTCGTATTTTCGGGCGGTTTCGAAACATTTTCCCTTAACAGTCGTTTTTTTTGTAGATTCATCAAATTATTAAATAAAAATTACTTCAAATATATTCGAATAAAAATATTCGAGCCATCAAAGTTCTGGACGAATTCACTGTCAATTGTTGTAGTGCAGTTTCGAACTAATCGCCATAAAAAATTACTTTCAATATTTCTCGCGAATTTTTATTTTTGTTTCAATCAAAATTACTCTCTATTTTTTTTATGTGATATTTTTCAAATTGTTCAATAATTCCGTAAAAAAAGCAAAATATTCCGCAATTAAAATGAGAAGTAATCTGCATAATTTAAACGAAAGGAAATTTTTGCTAAGAAAGTTTTGAAAAATGATGAAAAGTGTAATTAAAAAATGTATAAAATGAGCTGATGTTTTATTTTGGAAATTTTTCGATTGAACCTGAAATGCCCTATAGAGACGTTAATGAATCCTGTAAATTTTTCCATGAGTGATTTCCCAGGACAGTTTTGCGGTTTGCAACGTTATGAAGAGTCGATTTCATGTTTATATCAATGAATTAAACATCGATGAGAGATCAAGAATGAACAAGTACCAGAAATCGATCCCTCGGTATCCATGGAATTTACTTCCAGCATAGAGATTTTTAATTTCCTTTGGAAACTCGTAAATCCGAACATTTCTATGCGTTACGGATTCTCGTTTCACGCTGCGTTACTTCACAATATTGCTTATCTCGTTTATAGACGTGTTTTCAGAGGTGAATTTCATTAATTCGTATAATTAAACGATTTCTGTTCAATCCCGCATGACTCATTCATATAATGTATGTAGTCCTCGGCTTACACTATTTCCATCGATTTGTTTTTATACACACCCCCGTATTCATCGACCATCCCGTATTGTTTTTCGATCAAAATACTTCTGCTTCGTTCACCTCGTAATGTTAAAATAGACTTATGAGAAAATAGACTACGTTTCGCCTTCAAGAATTCATTTCTATTTTTGCCTTTTTAAATAATCACTTAGTCACTTAAATTTTTGAAAACTTTCTCAAGCTTCGAGAACTTTTGTCAATTTTTGTAAACACATCGTATCTAAGGATTTCAGAAATTTCCAAAAAATAAAAAAAAACAATCGAAAAGGTTTGCAGTATCGACCCAAAGAATTCGAAATTCGCAACGAAAATAGAACGAGCTGTAATTTTACACCGCGAAGTCCCTTGAATTTTCCTTTTAAACCATACACTTTTTCTCACGTGCAATGAATTCGAAATTTGGTACTCGAGAGTTTTAGAACCGTTAATTACGAATCTGATCGCGAAATGTCGAAATTCCGAATTGATTGTTTGTTGATTTAAAAAAATCCACCCTCCGAAAATATTTCAAAAAATCCTGTAAAATTCGTTTTCGTAAAATTTAGTATAAAATCCATTTTTTCATGAAAAAGTACAAATTTGAAAAATGTATTTACATGTGGCGTTCGTCCAATTGTTAAATAATAGCTGTTCGTCATTTTTTAATATTTATCAATTTTCCAGGGAACATGTAGATTCGAAAAATTCGGTATTTGTTGTTGACGACGCAGTTTAATGAGCAAAAGAGCTGGAAATAAATAAATAAATAAAAACTGGGTAACAAAAATGACAGTATGGGTAAAAAAGTTGAACAAATTCGAACCGTTAATTAAAACTAATTGCTGGCAGACTTTCTGAACTTGATTTAACGTTTCGCAGACTGCTTCAGTGTTTTTTTGTTGTTGCGCTACTAAATTCAGTAGAGGGCGATCTCGGCGAAAGTGAAACGGAAGTTGTGCCGTTTCTGTCAGCCAGAAAAAAAATCCTCATTCATTTATACGTGCGTATATACGTATGTGTAAATGTTTTATACAGCAACGACTGGTCGTCCCCTTATCTCGATTAGACCTTGTTAAGGACTGACTGTTGATTATACGATCGGAGCTCTTGACTCGTACCGGCTCGTCCGTTTGATCTCTTTTGCTTGCTTGACCCCTCTCTCTGTCTCGGACTCTACAAATACGACGATAATTAACACGGACAGTATTTTTATTCGGCTTTGCAATTCTCCAAAGATCTTCACTGTTCGATAAAAACAACAAAAATACGAATTTAAAGACGGAAAAATTAAAAAATAACGATGTTTATTCATGAATAAATTATTTTCATTATAAAATAACAAACATAATTAAATATTGACCTTTGGAATTGATAATTAAAAGTAGAAAATGAAATTTGACAAGAAAACATTAAATTAAACATGAAAAAATATTTTCCACACTCATTTTATCCGACGAATCGAAAAGAAAAATTAAACATTGAGATCCGAAAGTCAAAAACGACGAAAAGAGATTCAGAATTTGAAAAGGAACGAGAAAATTTGTCAAAAAATGTTAATTTACAGAAATATTTATTTTCGGTGTTAATTCACGTGTTATTATTGTTGTGTTATTATTTACAGACCCTGCTCTTCCACAACAAGGAGATTTTCTGGAGACTATACTCGAAGAGACTTCGGACGATTTGCAAAGCGATTCAGACCGCAGTGGTACAACGTACTGGTTGGGTTCAGACTCAGAAACAGAGAGTGTCATTCACATAAAAGCGCACCAGAGGGCAGCAGGTGAATACAAATTTTTCGAGTTTACAAATAAGTAAATTTTTCAGAAAAATAAAAAAAGAAAGTTTAATACGTCACTGTCAGAAATAAATTATCAGCAGAAATCACTTTTTTGCTCTTGTAAAAATTCTTTTCCAAATTTACAAAAATTCTAATTCGTATTTATCACAAACAAATGTAAAAAAAAATTCGTAAAAATGTTCATGGTGATAAATCACCAAAATGTTTCCTAGTTTCGTGATTTGTCGAGTTACTTTTTACGCGACTGTACGACGAGTTGCATAATGTCAGGCGCAATAAATTGCTCGATCCGAAAGCGTAATAAATCTTTAAATCGTAATATTGTTTGTTTGTTTTATTTTTTTCTTCGTATCGGTGCAATAATCCGAAAAATAATTAATTTAATTTAATTTTGAATCGATGGGGATGAATAAGTTACTTGCGAAACTTGAAATTAAACTCATATTTTTTTAATTTCTAAAATTAAATTCTCACGATGTGCGTAGTTCGCTCAGATCGAAAACCAGAAGCGAAGGATTACGAAGCGTGCTAACACCTACTGGATTATTCCCATTCACTCGTCGTATGGCGAAATTTTACGATCGCGTGATCCAACCGTTAACACAATATACTAAAACTTTGCTGCACACAAATATTTCTCTACCTCAATTTTTTCCTATTTTTTCACTCGCCTTTTTATTTTTTCTTCTCCCGTGTCTCGATTCTTCGATTTATTCTCCCTTCCTCTTGTTCACCCTTTTTTAATGTTTTGTAATTCCTGCTTAATCAGTTGTTTTTGTTTTTTTTTTCTCCAAGTCGTGTCCACGTTGTTCTTCATTTTGATGACAATATTATTTCATTTTCGTTCTTTATGTTTTTCATCTCTTCTGACTTTTTTGTTCTGCTTGCATAATTCTGAAATTCCTACAGAATAATCTCGACCTCAAGTTCTAATAAACTTTCACATGAGCTCGAATATATGTTCGCGATTTATGTTTCCGGCCTTTTCCTTATGATTTATGGATTTACGTATTACTTTTCTTATCCCGTGTATATTTTTGAACAAATTTCTCTCACTCATCGTCTTGTGGTAAATCAAACAATAAGTTTCGTCTTAAATTTGATTTCAATAGAGCAGAGTAAATCGATGGATGTACCCCCTAAACGAAAAGGGGAGAAAAAAAAACAAAATTCAAGAAACTTATTTGTAGTTATAAACAGGAAAAGATATAAAAACAAAAAAAAATATTAAAAACTTTGATTTTTATTGAAATCTTTACTAATTACTGTTGAAATATTGTTTTATTTGTTCAATGTGGTGACAACGAAAGAAGAGCGACCGGATGGTAGCGGAAGCGAGTGTAATTCAGTTGTACCGAAAAAGCGTCGAAGAAGAAATGCGAGTAAAGATCGAGATGTGACGTTAACATTGAACGAGGATCATTGGGCCTCGCCAAGGTCATCGAGGTCCTCAGAATCATCGTCAAGGTCAAGCTCACTCCTTCAATTCGAGTCACTCGAGCGAACGTGCGCTACAGTTTCGCCCTCGGGTTACAGTTACGATTCCCTCGAATATTCCAATCGTTCGAACACACATTTTGAAAATACGTCCCCGGACAGCCTCGAAGAGGATTGCGAGGACGATTCTCAACGTTTGAGAAATTCAAGGTCAAACACGAGCTCGAACGGTTCAACGTTCAACGGACGAAACGGTTTTGGCAATTTGCGACCTTATCGCAGCTTCGAAAGTCTCGACACTTGTCACAAAAACAACGATCATTTGACTTCGAACGACCTTACTAACGGATTTTCAGCCTCGTTCTATTCAAAGACCAGCAACGATCTCACCGCCGGTGCAATTAAAAACGATCGAGGTCACAGGTGAGCCTGATCAATTTTCTAACGTCATTTTCACTCGATTTCAACGTTTAAAAAAAAAAACACTTTTTTAACCCACTTACCCATTCGACCAATCTCTTACCCATTTCGCTAATTAACTTGGCCGACCTTTTCGTTGCGTCATTTACTCTTCGTTTTGTCTCGCCCTCTCTCTCTCTCTCTCCCGTAATCTTTTTTCCTCAGTTATTTGTTTCCAAGCCAAAAATCGTATTCGCGAATTTTTGGCTACTTGAAAAAATCCTTGCTACCTGAAAAAACCTCAAATTTTCTGTATCCCCGCCTCAGTTGATAGCGAATGAGAAATTATTTTTATTTTCATTTTTCGGGCCCTTCTTTTTGCTATTTTTCATTCAAATAATCGAATAATTGAAATTAAAAAGGTTTAAATGTAGTAATTGCTTAGACTGATAGATTTTCTGCTTCGTTTGAGGCAAAAAAAGTTGATTTCAAACTCGAAAGGATACCTCGCAATCGTGTGTTTTATCCAGAACGATTTTGTTCCATTATTGAACATTTGTTTGGGTTTGCGCGAAGAACATTCGAGTTTAATTTGCAACATCTATAAAAAGAAAGACAAAAAAAAAGACAATGACAAATGAAAAAAAAGGTGCCAGACGATGCAATAAATAAGCGAGCCTCTGGCCGTCTATTTGACGCTTAAGCATGTACTCATCACTCGTGCAAGACGGAAGAAAATTGATATAAATTTTCGACGTTTATTTGTGTCTCAGAGATTTTTGGCACGAGAATTACGAGGAGGAAGAGTACGAGTACGAGGACGACGACGACGAAGAAGAAGAAGAAGAAGAAGAAGAAGATGATGATGATGACGAGGACACACTGGTGAATCGTGATTCCAGATCTTACGAGGATCGTGGAGGAACTTTTGGTTCCTCAAATTTGAGCGAAACAAATTTGGGCAATTATTCGTCATCGTTGGATTACAGGAACACGACAGATCTTCGGGAAATCGGTTTGACGAGGGCGTACGATTTCAAATCGTTGCAGCAGCAGCAGGGATCGCCGTTGTGTAGTTTGGTGAATTCAGCTTCTTCCCGAATGCTTCAAAGCACGAGATTAAATATAGCTGGCGTCGAAGACGAAGAAGAAGAAGAAGAAGAAGGAGAAGAAGTGGAAGGAGTTCGCGGGGGGATTAGCACTGGTTGTATTAGCAACAAGATGGCGTCGAGCAACGACAGCGTCAAGTTTCTCCAACATCATCATCATCATCATCATCATCATCATTCGCATTCTCACAATCATTCGCATAATTCACATAAAAGCGAACGAGGGTGGAGTTGCGAGTCGTTGGGATTTAATTTTAGAACAACGTTAGGAGGACCAGGGGAAAAGTGCCTGAGCGCTCCCAGTCTGGGTAGCGACGTCGAAGACTCGATTAGTCGTTGTTACGCATTCGGCCGTGGTCCACGTAGCTCTGGCGCGAGTTTTGGTACCGTTTCGTCGACTGATCTCTTCGAGAATTACACTAGAGTCGCGAGTGTCCCGGTGGATCTTAATCTTTGTGGAAAGGACGAAGAGATCGATCAAGGGATTGTTGAGGAGGAGGAGGAGGAGGAAGACGTGACGTTGACGAACGATGATAATATTCTTCACAATTTCGACATAAAAAGCCACAAAATGGCAGACGATTCAGTGTTGAGCGAGCAATCTTCGTGCGAAAGTACTTCCAAGAGTTTATCCGACAAAGAAGATTCCTCGTCGCCTCGTCACAGTGACGATAAAACTATAAAAACGAGTGTGGTACGTACGTCATCGGTGAGAACTCAAATACGCCCTGAGATCGCAGAGGTCAATTCTGACGTGGCTCGTAACAAACCCAGCCAAAGATCGATCAATATTGACCCTGAGAGTTCTGCCAAAATGGAGACGAATGAAGCAACCTCGAGCGAGCCAGAGGACGAGGACACTGTACTCGAGGACGAAACTGTCAGTGACAGGCGAGACTCTGAGCCACCGAAATCTACCGTTAAAACTCAAGATCGTGGAGGAAATAACGTGCTGGAAATGGCGTTAGCCATGGAGAACGATATTGACGCTGTCGTGGACGAAGCGATAAGACAGTTTAAGCGCGAAGTCGAAGAAGCGACCGGAAGTGGTAACGAAACAGCGATTTTAGCTCTGGAAGCTGTCCAGAGGCTCGGAAGTGAAAAACAGCAGCAGCAACGCGCCGCTGCACGACGTGTTAAGAACAACGCGAGTTACGAGCTCGCTCAACAATTTGAAGTCAATGAAAATCATTTTGTTGGGACTGGAAAAATGACGTCGTGCCTCGAGGATGATTCCGAAATTCCTACTCCGAGCTCACCCACCAATTCTGGAAGACGACGAGTTCTCAACAATGCAAGTTACGAGCTCGCTCAACAGACGGATTACATGAAATTGTTGCAGAAAAATTCGAGGCCTTTTCATCGCATGGACGCCTGTGACGAGCGTCCGGAGGTACCTCGTCCTGGAATCAATTGTGGTGACAAAGTGGCGGATATCGTTCGCGAAATGAGCAAAGATCCGGGCTCCTCGAGTTTCAAAGATTCTACGACGAGCAATCACATGCTCGAGAACGATAGAAAAAACGAAATTGATAATAAGCAACGCTCTCCGGGACGTTATCACGACAATCACGTGGCAAATTCGCCAGGCAAAAACTACGAATGTGCCGATGGGGAATCGATGATTAGTCAGATAAAAAAAAACTCGGATCCATTTTCACTTTATGGAGAAAGTGGTAAAGCTATGGGCAGAACGTTGGGCAGTGTCGAGGGCGAAAACGAGGAGGACGACGAAGTAGATTATCCCTGTTTGGAGGTCAAATCAATTATAGAACCTAATGCTTTTCCTGGAGATGTTTCGAGGCCTATTCGCAGACGAAAGAGCAACGAGATGTGGGAAAACGATGAGATTTCAACGAGTTTCAACGAACAGAGCTTGGCCGAACGTGGATTGACTTTCCTGGGAGATTTTTATCCGGAAACTAAGAATCATTTGGCCAGAGGGGTCGAATTTACTGGTGGCAAAGATACGGAGAAGGTTGAGGATGAAAAGAAAAAAAATGGTGAACCAATCGCTTCTCAGATCGAACGTAAACAACGATCCTCTTCCTCTTCTTGCTCTGCTTCTCCTTCTTGTTCTTCTGCTTCTTCTTCTTCTTCTTCTTCTCGTTCTCCTACTTCTTCTTCTTCTTCTTCTTCCTCTTCTTCCGCGTGCAAATCCCAGTCCCTGGAGTCGGAAGAGAGGGGCACAGTGCAATCCATTGAGTCAGTAGCTGCTCAAGAGACTACTGTATCGCCCCCGAGCACAGTACTGGAAGGAGAAATGGAGGAGAAGAGTAAAGTAATGGAGAAGGAGGAGAAGGAGGAGGAGGAGGCGTCGTCATCGAATGTTTTGGAGTTGGAGAAGGAGAAGGAAGCGAAGAGGAGTAGGAGGAGGAGGAGAAAAGAGTGTGCGTATGTTGAGACCGGCGGTCCCAACAGTGCCGCTAGTTGTGTCCACGCTGTAACTCCAGCAACGTCATCCCCACCGCGTCCAGTTACGAGCCACGCTGTTTATTCCGACGATCCTTGCGGGACTAAAGTTAAAGAACGATTCCAGCCGGATGATCACTTTTCCGAAAGAATTTTCAACGATTCGGCCGATCAAAACAAACCTCACGACGAATTTCAACGATTACTCAACCACGAGAACGATCCGGAGTTTGAAAAATACGAAAATACGAAGAAAAGTACGATAAACAACGCGGAAATGTCCGCGACCGCGGCCAAAAGGCTCGCCATGGCTTCTGGCCCACCAAGAAACAATAACGAAACACCTACCAATCACAATAAAAGTCAAATTGATGATACATCGAAAAATATTCATCTTGGCAGCCCCGGTATCGAAAGAAAAAAAAGTGGCCTCGGTGGTTTTTTACAAAGATTCTCGCGGCTCAGATTCAGCGGCAGATCCAAAGTTCCACGATCCGAAATCAATAAAAAATTCAATTCCGAAAGCACCTCCGTTGAACCTTTTAATTCTAATAGAAAAAGTGCTAATGTTCATACCAACGATCAACAAACTAATACTACCAGACGAAAGGAACCTGATTATATTATTATTCCCCTTCATGGACCCGAAGACGAATCCAACAAAATACGATCACATGACGAACAAGACTTTGATTACAAAAACAAACCCAGGAGATCCAGCGATTTGGAAAGAAGTGCATCATGTGCCAGGTAAGAATTTTTTTCCTTATTTCATTTTCATCGTTTATAGTCAAACGGATTTTTCATTCTATTCTTTTCCATTGTTTAGCTCGAACATTTTGAACTTACATTTTGTCTCGTAGAATTTTCGTGGTGTAGACAAAATTAATCACCAAATTCACATAAATAAATGTTTTTTGACATAACTTTTCGAATTTCAAACAATAACCCAAATGAGTTGAATCAAATGAACAACTGGAAGTGATATCAAGAATTCTTGACATCTTAATTTCAAATGAAATGAATTTTTAGCTGAAAAGAAAAAATACAAAATTTTCTTCTGATTTTCTTCGAGTTACAGTTTTATTAACGTCCTTGATCGAATATCTCCTTTTTTCTTCATCTCCAAGCCTGTCAAATGAATCTTGAGTCAAGGATCATAAAAAGCAATAATATGTGTTGAAAAAAGTCAAAACGAAACTTCAAATATTTTGACACCCCACATTTTATTATTTTACTATTTATGATTTTTGAACAATCTTCGCACTCGAGCTTGAAACCACATTTTTTTACAAGTGAACCATCTTCGAAATATTGACGAAATTCTAAACGAATTATCTTGAATATTTGAAGAAAAAAAAAGAAAAATGGAACCTGGTCAAATAGAAATGCACCTGAAAGTTCTCTAAGTTAGAAAAATCCACAACAGACCTGTGAAGCTCTTAAATTGTGTGTTTTCCGAAGGAAAAAGTCACTCGTAAAACGAGCCAAGTTCTCAAGTATGTGCAGATGGATGAGGAGACTCCTATTATCGTGCATATAGTAGGGTCTTTCTTATTTTCCTTTTCTCTCTCTCTCCCCCTCTCTTCCTCTCTTTCGTATTATTTATCTCCCTCTGTCTCTCTTTTCCGAGTCGCGGAGAAACACAACAAGGAGGTCAATGTAATCGACGCTTTCGTAATGGCGGATACAGAGAGTCTCTCTCGCGGATAACCAGCCAACCAAGAGAGAGACTCTTGTACCAGTAATAACATAACCTCGAACACTATACAAAGTCAACGCACATATATATGAGGATAAAGTTTTATAACCGCCTACACACCAAAACTCGTACCGTTCCACGCTCGTTAGTCAATCGTCCATTTCACTTTAATCTCCCTCTCGTTCGCCACTTCCATCCACTACTCTTTCCATTTGTATTCCTTTTTTCACCGCTTCTCAACATTCACAACACAACACGCTGACTGTTTTGTTTATGCACTGCTACGCTCTCGTGGCAGAAATTTTCATTTCTAGTCAAATATCTACTCGAGTCTTCGTCGTCGCATTCGTTTTAAAGATTGGGTCGAGTTGTCAAAACATTTTTTCTTATGTTGACATCATTTTTAGAGGTTTTTAGACTCTTGTTCTTGTTTGTTGCTTTCTGTTGAACATTTCATGTCTCCCTGTTTTTATTTATTTTAATTTTATTAACAAACATTTAGAATTATTTTCAATATGAATTTTTAAACAGGAATATTCGAGGCATTTCGCGTCGTACGATTGAGACGATTTTCAAGATTTTATTTGTTTTTCAAAAGTTCAGTTACGTGACTAGATATTTTTCAGTTGAAGGGTGATTTGTTTTATAGTAAAATATGACGTATTTATCGTGCAAAAAGATCTGATATTCGTAAAATATTAGAGTTCGTGAAAGGGTTGCCTTAATACGAAATTTCGAATAAATCATCAAAGATCTCGACTCGATATTATTCACAGAACTAATAGCCCACAATTACGTGTGAAATAACTTGAACTAATGAGACGAAAAAAAAATATTGACTGTAATAACAAATTTGTATAAATAAAAATCAGCAACAAATGAGTTTAATAATTCAACTCTGTCGAAGTAATGAAACTGTGCATCGTATAATCATTGTAAATTAAATAGATTACAATCTACTGTCGATTTTAAACTCGAACCCTAAGTCCTCGATATATTATCGCATTTATTTGTATTTTTTGGTTGTTGTTCAATCCAACAGAGAAACTCAATACTTTCGTCGTATTTGTCGATGGAAATTCCACGGATGATCACTATTATAAATTATGTCAAATAACCAATATCAATATTTCTTCAATTCGAAGTCTTTGACGTTCACACACGAACATGTATGTATATAAACAACGTTACACGAAAAAAAACATGTTCACGTACATACATTTCGCGGGTAGAGAAGAAGAGGAGCTTCTTTTTCCTTGCAGTTCAGTTGAATTCCGCTGAAACACACTCACATACACACATATTTACAATTATTTATAAAAGAAGCTGCATAATAAATTATAGAGACTAATATCGATATTTCTTTGATTCTGGTTATCTTTATCGAGCTTCTCATCCTGCTTAACGGTGGATTACGTGGCCGGAGGCGTTTCTCTTATCTTTCTCATACATGTGTCCATAATCCTCGACATTTTCTTTCTCTGTCTTTCTTTCGAGTCACTAACGAGGTATATAAACATAAAAGTACTAATACACATTCGAGTCATATTTTGCTATCGTCTCTCTCTCTCGAGTAACGTAAATACACGATCTCACGAGTTTTAGCATGATTCGTTCGCTGTCATTGAAAGAAAGAAAAAAGAAACAGATTGGACCTTCAAAAATTCAGCCCCTCATGCGTGTGAATTTTTCATGTCTTTGTCTGTAGTGTATAAAGGCAAAAGGAGGCGACTAGGGATTTTTCGAGTATGTCATTTTTCGATTTTTCACAACTCGTTGAATTTTTTAATTTTTGCAAATCCCTTTGGTCTCAACGCTGTCCATGATTTTCTTTGACATGAATAATACAAATGGGTCTAAAAAAAAGTAGTAATTATTTTTCTATCCATTGATTACAAGTAGATTTAGTTTTCAAATGGTAAAGAAAAATTGTTCAAGAATTATGTCGTAGAAAATCACTGCATGGTTAATTTTTCGGCTCTGCTTTGCCGTCAACAAATTTCATTGGATTCCAAAGTTATAAACTTCAAGATGATGAATTTGTTAGATTATCATTTTTTTTTATTGAAAACCGAAAACACAAAGCTTTTCATTGATAAAAAATATGACAATGTACAGACCGAAAAAAAAATTCTTCTATTCCCATGGCTGTGAGACAAGGAAAAAAATGTATTTACTTTAACTAGATCCTAGTTGAATGAACGATGCTTTTTCTGGCTGTCAATATATATACGTTTGAATAACAAAAAAGTATTTATGTGTGTATGTTGCTGTACAAAGCTGTATGTTTTTATGTTTGTATATGGAGTGAATAGAATATCACAAATTACGAGTGGCGACGAGCACCCATGAATCATCCTTCTGGCTGCAAAATGTTAGTCGAGTGAGACTCGAGAGAAAGAAGAGAAAGATAAAGAGATAATGTGTGTGAGAAAGAGAGAGAAAGAGGGAGAGAGAGAGGGAGAGAGAGATGAAAAAGGAGAGAAAAGAATGAGACGCAAAGAGTTTCTTACTCAGGCCACGACCTTTGCCACGAGGATAGGACACAGTGACTTTTCTCTGTCGATATATATGTACAAATGTATTATAATGGCGCGTTAAAACACGTGCACGAGAAGCGTGCAAGACGATCTCAAGACTGTATTTTTTTCGAAGTTTAAGATTCGGTAGAAAAACGACGAAAAAAAAACAAAAACAAAAAATGAGAGAAAAAAAGATCGTGGTCGTTTGTTGAGTTCGATCGATGACGAGCACGTCGCCAGAACTTATCGATCGCTTTAGTACCCCAGGGATCGTGGGATCGACCGAAAATTACCGTGTACGAATAACTCACGCGTGGGAATGATTCATACTGTGACCTGACACGCTTCTTACCATTATTTCCAATCGATCCAAATTATCATTTTTGTTTTTGATTTTTTTCAACGCAGTAAAAAAAATTGAAACTTTGATGCGACCCGAAAAAGTTCAAACTCGCGAATTTTTTGACATTTTTTTCTCCATTCGTAACAACAATATTTCGAGAGTTTAATTTTGAATTATTTCGAAGTGGAGGTAGTTTTTTCTGTTACTACGTTTGCCAGCATCTGAATTTTCCGAAATTCAACGTTAACGTGAGAATTTGTGCTCGGTGCATTGTTGTGAGTTGAAATGATTCACCAACCGCCAGGAAAGGACAGGGGGAGGGGAAATCGAGCCAGTATGTCTTTCATCGTAATCCTCTTTACGACTTTGGCTTTCTGAGTACAGTTACAAGAATTACTGTGTGCACGAACGAAAGAGAAAGGTCTTAGAACGTAAACTGGGGGCTGCAGAGAGAGAGTTGTTAAATTGTTAATCGTGGGAGGTCTCTTGGGTTTGTAGACGATAGAGGATAGAGCTGTTATTTGCACGGTCCAAATTTTACTCATTCTATTTTTCTCCGTATCTTGTTTCTCCGTTTTATTTCTTCGTCATTTAGTCTCAAAAATGCCGATTCGTATTTTCAATATTTACATCATTTGCAAAACATTTCAATAATTTCAACACTTTTTTAATATTAAATGATCGTGTGGTCTGTGGACGTGTCACAGTTGATTTTTTATCAACTCAGCAAAGATTTCAATTTGAATTTTAACATTGTTTTGTAACTTACTAACTCGCTCGTGTTCAAATTGACAGAATAGGATTTCTTGTAGTAAAAAAAAATCATCATTTTCTTGTTTTTTGGGGTCAATAGTTCGTTTGCTCGAATGTCATTCGTAGTAGAATCGCTCTGGGACTGAATGAAGGTATCGAGCTAAAATTCAACATGGTCATAAAAGTCCCCAACTAGTAAATTTTCAGATACTTGAAACATCATTTTCCAGAAATTTTACTCCTCTTTTTACTCTTCAAAAAAAACTCGCACGATTTCATTGATTGGACAACAAGGATTTTATCAATTAAATTTTTCTGCCGAAAATCTTCTTCTTGAAGATTTGAGAAATGTTTTCAAGAGGGAATATGAACTGCTTGCGATAAATGTAGTGTCTATGATTTAACTCGTAATTTCATTCGACATTAACGATCGTTCATCGTCGATCAAAATTGTAATATTAATTAACGGATGAGATCACTCGAGAGCCTCGAGTGCTCTGAACTCGTCAAGTGCATTTGCAAAGTGCATATTAACGCAGCAGCAGGTCTTTGGAATTATATTTTATAGCATGCAAACTAATTTTTCAGAAATTCCGTTTGACTATTATTATTTATTTTATCATATATTTATTATTGTGTATTTTATCATTATTCGTGATTGTTATTATTATAACTTTTCGTAGAAGCGAGGATAGTGAAAGTGATTTTTTTTAAATCGAGATTGCAATTAGTACAATTTAATCGTAGCAAAAGCAACTAATAGAAAGCACTCATGGAATCAAAGTCAAAATGCTCTAAATATCAATGTCATGCCAATCATTTAATTCACGAGCGAAAGGATAAAACTTTCCACATGTATTTTTTTTTTCTTTTTTAACCTGTTCTCGATACTGAGACGAAGGGATTTTCTTGCCTAGAATTTATCTTTACCGACATACCAACCACGGTGTGTCAGACCTCGTTAGGTAAGGTCGTTGTAAAAGTATCGCGTCCAAGTTTATTTCTACCCAGACGGTGAACATTATTTCTGGCAACTAGAAAAGTGCACGATGTCTTTTGCAGTAAATTGCAAATTTCAGTTATTTTATTCTGACACATATTTTTTGAAGTTTAAATACTTTGTTAAAAATCGAGTTGAAATGATAACGTGTTAAAATTCAACTGCCACGAGTTAAAAAGTAGAAGCTTTTCTAACCATTTCCCAGTTTTCTTCTCAAGACGTATTTAAAGAAAAATTATTTTAGAAGAATTTATTGTTGTTTGATCAAAGTTCAATAATCCATTGAGGAGAAAAATTGAGCGTAGGGTCGAGTTACCGACTGAAAATATGAAAAAATGTAGTTAAGTTGTTGATGGAGGGTTGATGGTTGAGAAGGTATGACAGAAATTGACATTTTGGCTCAACAGTCCAAACGGGAGGCCGCTAGTATCCAGCAAACCCCCTTTGCCACCGAGTCATCATCAGTCCGGGGTAAGCGGCGGGGGTGGCAGTGGCGGCAGCAGCAGCAGCGTTGGTGCGCGAAATATCGGCGCGACAATGACGACAACAACGAGATGCGTTAGTGGGGCTGGAGGGGTTGTTGGTAATACGCGCCGGCGCGCGGCAACTGATCTGGGTAGCCCGGCAGCGATCGAGATGGCGAAGGCCCGTGCGATGCAGGCCGCCCAGGAGCCGCGTCCGGTTGGCCTCCTCGAGACCGACCTCGACGCCGCCGAGCCGGCGATAAGACACGTTAACCTGAACACCATCAACGGGGCGTCGGCCACGAGCCACCCCCATAATAATTCACATATATCAACGAGCAACAATCAACCGGGCAAAAAAACCCGGAGTCTACTTAATCTCAATCACACCAGTGCCCGACAGGGACGCGAAGTTCATCATCATTTAAACAACGAGAACGAACTTCGGGTTCCACATTCACCAACATCCGCCAACAGAAACAATTCTGAACACCATCAGGATCATCACAATTCCAATCAAAGACCCCACAAATCCATGGAGTTCCTCCTCGACAAGGAGAATCTTCACTTCGTCAAGGTAAGTCCACAATCAACTTTAATCTTTAGTAAGAATTTTTCATTATTCCATCATCAGAATGAATCTGGACCTGGTTTCGATCCAAGTCCAACTGTAGTTTCGTTTTTCACCAAACCTTCGATAAACACAGTCTCACATTTATTGGTCCCTCCTTCTGGATTGTTTACTGAACCTGCAGCAATTGCAACCGATTGGTTCCGTCCCAAAACAAATCGTAATGTTCCCCGTCAAAATATTGCTCCTCACACATTCCAGCCACAGAATAACAGCTCTAAAGTTTCCAGCAGACTATTTGGAATCTCTGCTAATTTAGTCTCTTGTCTTTTTGGGCTAATAACTTAATCAGATTAACTCATTTCGTCGTGCTCGAAGGTGTTATTCAATTTACCAAGTGATTCCTCGTTTAGTGAAAATACTGTGAACGTGATAAAGTGATTGTTGGAATTTGTTGATGGACACGACCTAATTTTGAGTGATGGATCGTCTCTGAAAGATTGATTGATTCAACCCTTCTCGTTGGAAATCAATTCGATTACCATTTTGACCATTTAGCAGCATATAACACACGAATTTTTCAATGACAATCCACCTTCCATTGTCTTTTTTGAAAATTCGATTAAGGAAATATTTTTATTCGGATCGTATGTGCCAAGGATCAATATTATCAAAAAGAAAAAAAGAAAAACAAATCCACTCCCGGTGGTTTGGACCTTTCAGGTGTCATGGTGGTTTGTGCTACCACGCAGTGTCCATTCTCTCCTCACCCTTCGTCCCCTTGAGTTCAAGGTGAAGGTGGAGTTCCCTACAAGCCCTTTAGCTGCGTCGACTAATTTCTTCCTGGGATCAACAATAAGTTCGAACAAGTATCGTGAGTGTTGGTCGAGATTTTTTATCCACAAAAAGTTTAACGAGGAGATTGATGTCTGGAAGATCATGACGAATTGATATAACGGACTGTGGTGAATAGAGGGCGAAGCCTTGGGAAGCCACCCCTAAAACCAACAGCCATCCATCTCCATCCCATCAGTTGGATATCGAGGGAGAAAATTGCGGGGAAAAGCAAAGTGTTTGTGTCCATATCATCGACATAAATTGGGTAATGCCCGCACCGGTCAGGTTATTGAGGAAGAAAATACCTAAAATCTAAAATAACCCACAACTTGAACGCCAACCCACAAAAAAAAGTGAAAACAGTCAAAGAAAAAGGCATTAAATAATTTCTCATCGATTTCTACGACACGATTGAACCAACCAGTTTCATCCAAGTTCCCTCAACAATAAGTGGAGCAAACAAGATTCTTGAAGAACCAAGTGGGGGAAAGAGGGACATTAGGAGGGAAGAAGTGGCTCGCGAGGGTAGAAAACTCTGTACAGAGACAATTGGATTAAACTGGGGTGGGTGCGGGATGGGGACTTCGAGAAAGGGTGCTTTGGCGAGTGTCATCGGTGTCATCACGGGGTTAAAATGGACGAGGAAACCTTCCGGTGTCCCACATACGCCTTGATCTACATACACAACTTCGCATACACATCTATATATATCTTCACTTTGAATTAGCGCAAATGGCAAAAAGCTTTTCACGGTAAAATGCTCTCAAGAGACATCAAAGTAACCTTGTCAATTAGTAACGACAGAGGAACCAGTATTCTCGCAATTGCAGAGACATACGTTAAAATGACCTCAAAATACCCCTGTCCAATATTACCGTTAGGACAACCAGCATTCGTGGAACTGCACGGACTAACGAACGATGAAGTATTCGTCGAATTGTGCAGATCGAAAAACCCCGATAAGCCCTTCATACAGATTTGTTAATATAAAAAGAGAGAAAATCCAGAATTCGTCGAATTGTACGGATGAACTGACGCTAAAGTGACTTCAAAGTCGAAGTATTCTTCGAATTGAGCAGAGTGAAAATCCGTAAAAGGCCCTCAATGTATTTTTCTCCATTGAAAATTCCAGAACGATGATTATTTACGGAATCGCACTGGCCAATTTGCGTTAGACTGACGTCAAAACAATGCTGTTCATAAAGAATGACTGGACATGCAGGATTCGTTAAATTGTACGGACTAACGAACACTAAAGTGACTTGCAAGTCGAAGGTATTCGACGAATTACGCAAAGTGAAATTCCCTAAAAGGCCCTCAATTTATTTTTTTCCATAAAAAATGACAGGACATCCAGGATTCGTCGAATTGTACCGACTAACGAACACTAAAGTGACTTCGAAGTCGTAGTATTCGACAAATTGCGCAAAGTGAAATTCTCTAAAAGGGTCTCAATGTAGGTTTGTCTATTATAAATGACAGGATGATGAGTATTTACGGAATCGACTCGCCAATTTGTGTTAAGATGACGTCAAAATAATTTAGTCCATTACCAATAGCAGAAGAACACGTATTTGTGAAATTGTGATGGCTAAAATGCCTTAAAATGACCTCAAAGTGACCTTGCCTGACACAAATAACGGAACAACGAGTATTAGTGAAATTGAAGAGCCTGGAATTTAAAATGAAATCGGAAATCCTGCCAATCCCCGTGAATTCAAATAAGGAAGTTCAATATTTTAGCGTGTTTAATAATAATTGAATTCTCGGTTGAAGTTGATCCATATTTAAATGATTCTCGCGTGCTAATAGCCCAATGACACTCAAATTAGTTGCACTAATCGATTAGACACTTTACAGTGGTACGAGAAACGTTCCAAGGTCACGAACTTATACATCACTCGTAGATATATGTTTTATTTGCACTTGGAACGCTCTTGGGCTGTCTAGCCACTATTTGTTTAGTTCGACATCGATCAGTTGCGTTTGGATTAAGGCAACAAAGAATGCTTCTATTAGGAAGAATCGCACACTTGTTGAATTAGTGATAATTAATTTACATGTGTTTTAATATCTTATGATGTTTACATGGAAGTCACTACTGCCAACTTTTTAATTGAAGGTCGTCATTTAACCTCTGAATATCGAGACCATTCGAAACTTTGCAGATATTCAATGAATCTGGCGAATGAAGTAATTTGTGATTCGTTAAACTGTACTGCAAAAAAAAATCTATCAAATGATCTCAATTGATTTGATTAATTATTTACAAATGGATAGCAGTTGAGAAAAATAAATCTAAAACGAACAAAAAATCTTTTCTACTGATTGTCGTTGAAATTAGTTTTAATTTAATTTATAATTAGAATTGCAAGGGTAGAATGAAAAAAGTTTTATTGTCGAGTTGGACGAGATAGAGAACGATGTCGTCGTAAGTTAGTTCGATCACGATTTCCGGCGGATGTCACTTCCGCCATTGGTCAATGACACCTTGACCTCGAAATCCTGAGCAAACTTTGACTGATCAAATGGACAGGCTTCTAGAAGAAAAATCGTTAATCCATCCAATTAATGTACTTCGGACATGTATTCTCCTTCTCTCTGCCTCTCTCTCTCTCTTCTTCTTTCTTCTTTCTCTCTCTCCCTCTTTCTCTATTTGGACATTCCGACGGTTTTACGTGTTGAGCGGCGGGAATGTCGAGGACATGAGAACCCCTGAGGGTGCAATCGCCTGAGATCGATACAAGCGGACTGGTGCATAGCAGAAATTCGTCTCTCGGTACTCTCGACAAGCAACTTTTTTTTGTTACCCTATTTTTTTTTCCACTTTCAACTTCCACTTTTATTTTATTTGTTTTCAGTAGTTTGTTTGCAATATCCGATTGACCGAAACCGAGCAAAGCGTACATATGAAATTCGATCGGGTCCTCAATTTATTCGATTAAGACCCAGATAACTGCGGAAATTGTACTCCGTGCCTCCTCGTCTACTGAGATCCAGATTTTTATGGATTCTAGGTGCGTTCTTTTCCGGCTTAAACGGATTGAAAGATTATGATTAAAATACACACAATTGTTCCTTCGAAACTTCAAAAACATAGGAGATTTTTTCCTTCGTTTCTTTTCGAAAAAATTCGAAATATATTTATTTCTTCTGTATTGTCAGAACTCTCGGTAGTGGTTGATTTGGTGAAAAAAAATTGTTTCCGGGGTTCTCAGATCTTTGGAAATTCTTCGTTTAAAAATTAAGAACTTGCGCCGTCAACATATGACGATTTTTTTTGTTCTTTCATTAGCTTATCAGAAAAATTGTCAAAAAATAATAATTCTCAACCGACCATCGAAATAGCTTCGCAAAAGCACCCGAAAGCAATTTTTTAGGTTTTCTTCACGAAATTTCGATGTATCGACCAAACATGATACTTTTTTTATCAATTCATCGATATAAATATTTAAAAAAATTAAAGATAAGTGCACCTGATTAACAACAAATTCGTCAGAATTTGAACGGTGAGAAATTCGAAAATAAACGTATGTTTCCATCAGTTGAACTCAATCTAACAATCCGGCGTAGAATTAGAATTGATGTTGTGTAACAAACTGTATAATCGAAGCGGAACGATGGTCGTACAAACGGAAAACAAGGCAGTGAGGGGTGAGTTTTTGCGACCTTCGTCCATTCCATACGACCGCAAGAATCGCTTTATTTTGCCGCAACGTAGTCAGGGCAACGCTTTCGTCTGTCTCGCTCTTGCTCTTGAGGAATATGTTTTTTTTTCTTTCTTTTTCCCTTCTTTTCCCTGGGCTTTGACTATTCGATCTGGACATAGTGCAAACTTTCTCGACAACGTGTACCAGTACAAATTTAAGAGTACAACTCGATCCACCACGTTTCGACTCTGTCTCTACCTTGATCGTGTGTGTTGACGTTTTTTCTTTCTTTTGTTTTCGTTTCATTCGCTTTGTTTATCTCTTCGAAAGAGTGACCGCGTCGAAACAGCAACAAAAACGAAACGAAACGAGCGTCTATTTTATTTTCTCATCCATTCCTCTCCCTTTTTCTTTTTTTCTGTCATTCGACGATATCATTGTTGATTATGCCTCTTTTCCTCCAGTGTTTTTGTCGAACGAACAGTGATTCTATTATACATTGTATGTGAGATAAATATTCATCATTATTATTGATTCATTTGCTTAATCATTTTATTTTTCTTCTGGCATGCAATTGATTCCAATTTTTCTGTCTCTATCTCTTGAATAATACATCCCTTAATTTTTTCATGGAACGTTACTAACTTTTATTATCAATTACGTTAATTTTCAATGGACTCTTCTATTCTGTTCACTGTGTTTTTGTATTACAGTCACCTCAAACCTCTCTCTCTCTTTTTCTCGTTCTCTCTTTCTCCTTTAGATTTTCCATTCTCTTCTATTATTCTCATTTGGAGACAAGGCAAAGTCTCGATTATATTCACCGTTCTTCCTCTATTCATTCTAAAGGAACTAAATTGTATTCAGGAGAAGTCAGTCAGATTCACTGTTTGTTATCAGTACGTAAGCAAAGATTATTTTCCTCTCTCTCTCTCACTCCCTTTTTCTCTTTACTTTGCTTTTGAATCACTATTTCAGCTCGTAAGAACACAAGTCTAGACACTTTATATATCTATGTGTGTTTGAATTTATACTTTTTGTTTATTTTAAAAAAGAAGTAAACTACTTTTCAGACAAGTCCATTGTAGTCACAAGGTAGTGGACTATGAGCTCTTTTGCTCTCTCTCTCTCTCTCTGGATCTTTTTCGTCTTCAATTCATTCGTGTAATACTCTCCTCACGACTCTCCCATCGTCACTGCAAATGTATTCTCACGGCTAAACTCTCAAGTTCAACAAGCAAAATGTCTCAATTCACACTATTTGCTAGATTGAAATGTTTTGCTTGTTATTTTGCACAGAAGTTCAACTTTTTGGACGGAAACAGACAGTGTCAAGGTGACTTTGAAAGTGTCTCTTTGTGATTTGATGAAATTAGTTCTCAAGGTGACTCGGTATGACTCCCCGAAGTTGGTATTTGGGTTAAACCAAAACAAGCCCTTCTGATTTCCAAAAAATTTGACCTCGTTTTATTTTTCTCTCTTTTTTTCTTCCAATCTCTTTCCCTCTCGATCTCGGTTCGCGTTTTAGCGTCGACCATTTAATCCATAATGGCCCATATTCCCCATGGTAAACAGTCCAGTCGCGTTTTATCGTTAGGAGCATGTTGATGAGAAAAAAAATGTTTTCTTCGGTCATGGTCTGTTTGCGGAATGTCAGGGTTCACGGTGTGTGGGATTTTTTTTTTGTGTAATCGTTTTCGTATTCGCTCGTTGAGCTCTTGCCCCATTATTTACTCCACAGTCACCATTGTTCGCCCCGAAATAGGACTCTCGATATGGACCAACTTCTTTTTTCTTCTTCTCGGTTTTCTTGTGCAGCAGAAAGGAAAATTGCTCGTGAAAAGATGGAATATTCCGGTACACTTATTTTTCTTTTTTTTTTTTTTACATATTTTTCTTCCTCTCTTTCGCTGCCCTTTTCTCTTCTCGCAGACGACGTGTTTTCACCACCGGAAACCTTTGTCAACTTGGCAACCGTCCGACTTTTTAAACTTCTCTTATTATTATTATTTTTTTTCTCTTTTGAATTTTTACCGAGACGAGCATTCGGGGCTGTGTCTCATGAGATTGTACGTGAATAGTCAAAGTTCACGAAATGAGGGAAAACGTTGCAAGTTTGAGGAAAAGTTCTTTCGCTTCTATTCTTCAACGTCGAATTTTTGCTCGCTGCTCTTTTTCGGTAGTCGCACATTCGTAATTATTAAAACTTCGAAAATTAGCTCGACACGACGTTGAA